>BSBK01009146.1:2500-602500 GCA_027943335.1 Chamaecyparis obtusa
TGTGTGATGATTCCTTTTTCTCATGACTCATAATTGTCCTTACTTAAAGTGATAATAAAAGGATGTGTTACATAACCTATAATTACATCAATGATACACTTCTCACATCATATAAAGATCAGCAAAATGATATTGTGCAAAACCACTATGGAGTTCCAAGAAAAAAATTCAAAACAACAACACAATTAGAAACTACATCAACCACCAAAAAGAGCTTTATGTCAATATCCAAATTGTGAAAATCGGCCTTCGTTTGTTGTAAAAGTTATGAAAAAATCTACCCATTCTAGGCACTATTAGAGAAATAGGGATTAACACATGGTAGTTGGACCCTCTATGTGACCATTCCTTATATAAGGAGTGAGAGAAAACAAGTCTGGGAAATAAATTGATAGACTAATGCAATAAATCAATAGTGAAATCTAAAGTAGATGGTTAGGTGCCAAATAAAATGGCACAAATATATCACTTGAAAGTGAATAAGATTTACAATTAATTAGGGACATAAAATGATGAGTGCTTCAATTGCAAATCAAACCACCCAAAAATGGATCTCAAAAACAAACTCAAGGGAAGGAGATGCGGGAAGACCATGCTAAGATTTATCCCTAGAGAGGGGAGAGGTAAAGAGGTGAGAGAGATAGAAAATTTCAAGAAGAGATTAATAGGGGTAAAGAGGTAGAGAGAGGTGGACATGGTGAGAAAGAACCATAGTGGAGAGAGATATGGAGGAAAGAGACCTAGAGCCTAGGAAGAGAGGGGTAAGAGATAAAGGTGAGAGAGATAGAATAAAATATGAGAGAGAGGGATGGTTAATCAGATAGAAAAGGAGGGGTAGAGAGGTAGAGATGGAGGGAGGGAGAGACCTAGGGATAGAGAGATAGAGGGTGAGAGTGAGATGTAGTAATCAAGAGAATGGAGAGAGAGAGAGAGAGATCTTCTTTTACTCCAAGATGGTATTAGAGTGGTCTTCATGCATCTCCTTCCCTTGACTTTGTTTTTGAGGTCCATTTTTGGGTAGTTTGATTTTCAATTGAAGCACTCATCATTTGATGTCCCAAATTAATTGTAAGTCCTATTCACTTTCAAGTGATATATTTGTGCCATTTTATTTGGAACCTAACCATCTACTTTTGATTTCACTCTTCATTTATTGTATTAGCATATGAATTTATTTCCCAAACTTATTTTCTCTCACTCTTGATATAAGGCATGGTCACATAGAGGGTCCAACTACCATGTGTTAATCCTATTTCTCTAATAGTGCCTAGAATGGGTAGATTTTTTCATAACTTTTACAAGCAAAGGCTAATTTTCATAGTTTGGATATCGACATAAAGCTCTATTCGGTAGTTGAAGTAGTTTCTAATTGTGTTGTTTTTTTATTTTTTTTTCTTTGAAGTCCATCTTGGTTTTGTACAATATCATTTTGTTGATCTTTATATGATGTGAAAAGTGTAGCATTGATGTAATCATAGGTTATGCAACACATCCTTTTATTAACACTTTAAGTAAAGACAATTATGGGTCATGAGAAAAAGGAATCATCACACATTGTAGATGAATTAATGTTTTGCCTCAATCATCACACACTGTAGATGGATTAATATTTTGCCTCATCTTTATGGACTCATTCCTAAGCCAAAGATGTCATAGAAGTAATTAGTTTGGAGCAATCAAAATGATCATACCATAAGGTTAATAGGTTGTAGCATCAACTAGAGCTTCCTTTGTGATACCTACCCCAAGTTCAAAGTTCTTAAGTGTTGTCGCATAGTTTGGACCATTATTTGGGATATTTTTGGAGGTCCACATGTTCCTTGATTCCTAGATGATCTTGCTTCATATTTCCTTTTATCACTTGATGATGTTGATAATATTCCTTTTGACGATGATACCTTAGATGAGTTTGAAAGTGAAGTAGCACTTGAGTGTTATGATGATCCAGAGGCTCTTGTAGCTCCTACTTCTCTTGTTGGGATCACACATTCATCTTTTGTTGGTGATTCTAATGATTCATTTCAACCAAAGTTATCTACTTATCTTCCTCATCGAGATTCATGTTTAATAGACATTAGTTCATGTTTATGGAGTCTCACATTTTAGATTTGGGAGACACATTTGAGGGTTTACCTCTCCTATTTGATGATTGTTGTGACACATCATTTGTCACTTTATCGTTGTAGTTGGAGCTTGTTCAAGATTAGGTTCCATTGATTTCTTATTTGTCACCTTCCATTTTGATTGGGCATGTACATTAACTTCATGTTTATGATTGAGATACAACATGCAATATAACCCTCATAAATAAAAATATTTCACCAAATAAACAATATAATAGGTAGGAGAACACATGATATGGACATGTAAGCCTTCTTATTAGTAAGCAATAGGTAGGAGAACACCTGATATGGACATGTGTCTCAATCAAATGCAAGGATAGGTAGGGTTCAACTACTGACAACTACCCAATAACAATTAGTAAATGCAAGGCAAACATTAGTAAATAATATTTCCTACCTATATAATTATTAATTGATGATAAAAGTTTGATAAGCCTTTTCAAGAGACCCATTTCGAATTTTCCTATTACCAAAATGTTTCCTAATCCTTGTTAATAACAGGAATTTTGTCAAATAGCTTAAGTGTGTTGCCTAGGCTCATCATTTTTATGTTTACATTAACTTTATGTTTATGATTCCCTTCCAAGAAAAATAGTACAAGCCTTTCCATAATACTGCACAAAAAGTAATGTGTATTACAATAGCTCTTGTTTGAAGTGGTTGAGGGAATTTCTTTTGTGATGCCCTCTTGCATTAGCAAGTTCCCAACATTGCTAGCAATACCACCACCCAAGTATTCTTGTATCCATCCTCAAATGATGTTTTAATAGACCCTCTCAATATAGGTACTACTAATACTAACTACAGTCCCGCTCTACAATTCAAGTTAGAAATGGCGCTTCTTCTACATAGAATTGGCAACATCTTGATCATGTCCATTCTTCTTATTCTCTTATTTGTGTGCCTACTAGAAATGGGTCAAGGTACATGTCATTACAACATTTGATAAAAACCCTTTGCAATCATATTTTAATGGATGCCTATACCTCTATCCTACCTATCAATTCCAACAGAGTTGTAGAAGAGGGTTGTCATTCTTCCTATGATGTTGAAGTGACACCTTTCTTCCTCCTAGGTATCCATACATTTTCTATAAATTTGTTAGCTCCCTTTCACGATATAGTTTTATTTTAATTTACTTTTTTTTTGCCATTTAGGTCTCTCACACAAAACTCCTTCCACATGGGACGTGGTAGAGTGGTCTGAGAAGTTCAATATGGACTTCACATGGATGAATGATAATTTGAGGCATTAGACCATTAACTAGTTGAATGTAATCAACATTTTGAATATAATCTAAATATATTGATATTCAACTTTTTCCTTGTTCAATGTAATATAATTGAATATTTCAAAATTAAATATTTTTGAAGTCCTATATATATTCACATCACCAATTGTGTTGTCATCCCAAATTTAAGCCTTCTATCCCCGAAGCCCAAGACCCTATCTCACATCACTGAGACCCATGGAATTTAAAAGATTTTAAATCAAATAATGAAAACTTGACACCATTGAAACATTTTATCACAATTAGAATTTCTATTGATTTTGAAAACATTGTTTATCTAGCAAGCCTAAACAACACATTTAAAGCTTGTATTTGCTTATGTGGCCCATTGGAAATTTCACTAGTTTTTCAATAGAGCTGACTTATTAGATAAGCTACCTATATAAGTCAAAAGTTTAGAATGTGTTGTTTAGACTGAAATTTGTTAAACATACCCAATCAAATAGACAATACACTTGTTCTCTCTTGAAACTAAGTGAAATTTTTGCGAGTTTATAATAAAACCATAATTTTTAGAATCAAAATTCATTCGAACTTCCTAAGACTATTGTCTACACAGCGCCCAAAATGCTCCATTTAGTATAATTATTAATTAATTAAAAAATATTATATTTATTTCAATTTTAAATTATTTAATTTTTAATTAATTTAAAATGGCACATTTTGGGAGAAGCAGCTATCCTCCTGAAGGAATGCACCATGGATTTTTATGAAAATTTCAGGGTTTGTTTTTCATCATTACATATTCTGGATCAAAAACAACCAAAAATTTCCAGGAAAAAACTCTGCATTTTTGCAAATTTGAGAAAAAAAAATTCATATATAGTACGTCCGCCGCCCATTTTGGGTGCTGCATAGACATTGCCATCAGTGGGTACAAATTAGCCTATAATTCTGAATTCCTCGGAGCATTGGGTCAAGACAAGTATTGAGACTCGGGCATTGGGGTACAAATTAGCTCCAAACTCAGAAAGTAAATTTTAAATTCCGGTTCAGAATTTGACAAAATTTCAAAAACCATGAATTTTAACACTAGTCAAGCCCTGCAAGTCCTGCGGAGACTGGCAGATTCTCAATACTGCGATTAAGAGACTCAAATTGGGTAACACTCCATAATACTGTGCATTCGACTGTACAAAATTTATCCTGAATTGATCCTACAATTGTCTATAGATGCCTAACTCTCTATTCTGAAGAAAAGAACACTGCAGAAGGGAAGAGGCGTCCATCAGCAAAGCCTTCTAGGATTCTGTGGGTCTTGGAAACTAGTATTTCTGGTCATGAGTTTATGATTAGGACTCTGTGAGTCTTGGAAACTGGTATTACTAGTCATTAGTTTATGATTAGGACTTTGTGGATCTTGGAAACTGGTATTTCTGGTCATGAGTTTATGATTAGGATTCTGTGATTCTTGGAAACTAGTATTCCTAGCCATGTGATTATGATTTACAGCTTTTCTGGGAGATTCTTGTGCAACTAGGAGTGTTCCCTGTGCAGTCTTCATTTCTCTGTCTTGACAGAATGCCTGCTCTGCATAAATAAACTGGTGAGGTGGCCTGTTAATATGAGCATCAGATCTACTGTATCTCAGGCGGCTCCCTGGAGGCAATTCTCCTCCTCTGCCTCTGTATACAATTGCAGGTCGACCAGGAACATGTTTCGAAGGAGAATAAGTCGATGCAGGAAGGCCCTGATAATGTTGCTGAAGATTGGGGGAGCTCTGTACTCTGTGAAGCTCAAATGTGGGGGATACTACTCCAGTGGGCGAAGTGGGATTACTGACCACCTTGTTTAAGCCAGCCTGGTCGATCTGGATCATGGGTTTCGACTGTGCAGAAACCCCAGTTTGGTCTTTTGGATTGCATTTACATTTACAAGCAAACTGATCCGTATGATGTCTATTCAAGTCCACTTCTTGCAAAGCTTGAACAAGATGATGAGGATGGTCTGCTTGAAATGACCCAGAATTTGTCCGGGCTGTTGATGGAGCCGAGCTGTCGACATCCATTTCTGTCGGCCTGTTTGGGTCGACAGAAAATGAGTAATCAGGAAATTTGTGCTTGGAGGGCATCACGATTCCGTTTACTGCATCAATGTATTTCTGTTCTAGGGTTTGATTCTCTGCACTGTGATCGGCCACAATCTGCTTCGAGGGGAACAAGAAGATCCTGAGGAGAGGGCAGCTTTCTTTGCAGCTGAAGCTCTCGTATCTTTCGTACTCTTCCTTCATGTTCTGTAAATCTTCATCACAAGTGACTGAGACCAGTAGATCTAGATCCTCTATTGGCAGCTGATATTTTATGACCACTCTTGTACCGCACATATTCTCCAGCTTGTTCATAATATCTGCAAATGACCCAAAATTGGCAATTAGGTCGGACGAAGTAATTTGTAGGATTTCCTTTCTCTGAGAGGGAAAGCAGGAATGAAATATAAGGGAACTTAGGAAACCAAGAAAGATTTGAATAGCAAAATCACATTGACGTGGGGAACAGAGGAAAACAGGGGAAGCCCGCTGAGATTGAGAACACCTCGCTGAACATCAAACAGATAACCCATCAGCATGTATAGATCTGAAATTCATTACAATCCGTAGAATCCAATTTTATTTTATTTTGAAAAAAGCCCTGACATTCAGAATCTTATCATTCTGTTTTCAAGCCTATGAATCTGTTCAAAACAGTTTCAACAGGGAAATTTGATGTAAATTTGCTTGCATATGCCATTTCATGAAAGCAGCTGGGCTGGTGTCTTTATTCTGAGAAGAGTCTCAGAAAAATAGCCAGGGAGATAAATTGAATTTTCCTTGTAAAATAGTAATCCTGCGTATGTAGCCCATAAACTCTGAACTTGATATCACGGAAGTTTGCTGAAAGTTTCATTCATTAACTTAGGAGTGGTGCTGTAAGTTTCGTTCATTTATTTCAAAGTCTCAGATTATAAATATTTCTTTTCAAATCAATGGGATAACTCAAGAAAATTATAACATCCAAGAAAAATTAGTGGATAAATTGGAAGTTTATTCTACTGTATTTAAGGTGCAACTCGAAAAATTTCTCAACAACTTAAAAAAGAAAAAGTAAAAAGTGGTACTGTCCTTGGATTCTACTATCATAAGGAAAAAGTTATTGCAGTCAAATTCAGAAACATTGCAGTCTATTATCATAGACTATAGAAATTTCATTTCTAATTCATGCAGTCAAATCAAAATTATGATCATGGATCATAAAAATTTCATGTCTTTAATCATTGACTTCTATTTCAAACCTAAAGAGCTCAACAATTTCATTTTAAGTTTTAAAATGTCTTTAATCCTTGGCTTGAATAGTGAAAAAACATTCACAATCAAATACAAAGTTACTATGATGGACTGAAAAATTCATGTCCTTAAATATTGGCTTCTATTAAATAGGAAAAATGTTTATGCAGTCAAATCCAGAGGATGCCATATTATTACTATTTACTGTAAAACTTCCATATCTTTAATCCTTGACTTTATTGAAGGACCCAAAAACAAATTTCAGGCCTCAGAAAGTTCAGCAATGTCATCTAAGCTTAAAATCATATAGATACTAATATTAAAAATCTATATGTAAGATTAAGGATTAATGTCATCTTTAATCCTTTCTACTAAGATGGAAACAATGTTTAGGCAGTCAAATCCATGGACAGTGAAGATTTCAGGTCTTTAATCCTTAGCTTTTACAATAATTAGAAAAAAGATTTTGCAGTCAAATACAGAAATATTACAAGTATTATCATAAACTATGAAAATTTCATTTCTTTTAATCCCAGACTTCTATTAAGATGTCTTTAATCCTTGAGTTTTGACAGTCGAACACAGAAATTTTAGACAATGAAAATTGTATGTTCTTAATTCTTTGCTCTTTTAAGCTAAGAAAAAAGTTTACACAGTCAAATTCAGAAAATTTCAAATTATTATCATGAACTATAAAGATTCCAGGTCTTTAATCCTCTACTTCAATGAAAAAAACCCAAAATGAAATTCAAACTTAGGAAAACTCAGTAATGTCTTTTAAGCTTCAAAACAAACAGATACAAATTTTTAAAAAAATTTATAAAAAGAACCTTGGAAGATGGCATTTTTGCTGACTGCTACAACTCTTGTTTCTCCTCCAATATAACGAAGATTTCCATCACCAGGCCTCGGCAAAATCTGACCTCCATAGCTGCACAAAAACTTGAATTTATTGCCTCCCAAATCCTCCGACTTGGGTGAAGTTACACCATCACCAGCACCCTCCATTAATCTAACCCAACTTCCCTGCTAATCTAAACCCATCTTCATTTCACTATCAAGAACAAACAGAAATCAATCTAAAACACATATAAACTGTACACCAATCTATAACAGTGGTCATCAAAAAGAAAAAAACCAGGCCCTACATCACATAAAACCATCCAAAAATCATCCAAAAATATATATAAACTAACTGATAGAAGACAATTGTGGAAGTGAAAGCGACCAAGCATCCAAAACTGAGCCACGAAATCTGTTCCAATAACATTTAGCTCTTATCCCCAAAAGCAGCCACAATAAATTCAGCTGTTCATTTTAAATAAACAATCTCAGCCAATTTTGGCCGAGTTACAGCCTTACATGTGGCTTGTCGAACCTTCTCTTCTTCAATTGATTTATCAGCAAATTTTCTGAATATTTGTGCAATTCTGCCACTGCAACATACACTTTGTCTGTCTATTATTGGTGGAGCTCTCCATTAAAAGCCCACACACCTCATAATTACATTACTAAAATAACCACTCAATAATTGTGGAAGGCCAACTAATAAGAATTCCCAGTTTAGACAAGACAAATCTGTGACATTATTTCTAACTGATTTTCACCTTTTCAAGTGTTTTTAAATGTTGACACTCCTCATCCCATTATGGGCCACATCTAACAAACTTGTTCAGGGATTTATGCTCAAAATTGTGAACTTTTGTCTAATTTTTGCCCCATGTTTCCATCCTCATTAGACTCCTCCATAAATCAATTTTAAATTGATAATATTGATTTGGTTTGGCCCATTTTGGCAAAACTCTTATAAACTCTTTCTACTTTTAGCAGACCTAATGTAACGGCATATGAATAGCCACCATGATTATTATTGATCTTTATACCATCTAGCAAGATCTGCCTCTTATCTAAATTGCCTTTCTGTCTCCTCACAAATCATCTTATTGTAGTTCCTCTCATTGTTATTTAAGGTAATCATCATTATTATCATGACTGAACAAACTTTACAAGGTAACTAACTTTTTTTAGAACTTTATTTTACTTTACTTCTTGTATTTATTTGATTCTCATAGGAATCTTCAACTTGAGGCCTCAACTCTTCTATAACATATGCTATCATTCTAATTTTTATTTTTTTTAAAGTATGTCAAATTTGAGAATCTGATTTTAAATCCTAAGAATCTAATTACAGGGTTTGATCTACTAACTAGTTCAATAAACAATTAATAGAGTTCTCTTTTTATGAAATACAAAACATAAAATAAATAAAGTTTTACCTTCACATTCATGAAAAGATTGACTCGTTGTTCTTCAATCCTTCAAGATCTTGTCAAAATGATGTTTGTTTTGAGCTATTTAGCACATGCACAAGATGACATAAAATGAATGAAATGTGGTTGATCAATGTTAATCAATGTTAACGCAAGATGATGAAAATCATAGCAAGTAAGAAAGTAAGAAAAAGTACTCCAAAATAGCAATAATCAAACCATTCAAGAGAATAAGGGTAGAGATTAACCTCATGCTCCCATTTTATGCTTAAATTTAAGCAGTTAAGTGTTCCCATGGAAATTTAAAAGAGTGAGAAAATGATATTTTAGAATCTTTTGCTATTTGAGCGAAGCGACTATTATTTAGGAATTGAAAATAAGCTCTGGAAAAAGGGGGGCTGGAAAAAAGCAGTGGTTGCATGTTGCCAAAAACACCACTGGTTCCACAATTATTTTTCCCTCTTTTTTAAGATTTTATTTCTATTTTTTTCTCAAAATTTAGGTGTATAAGTTATTATTAGATGTTTTAATACAAATTCTAAATTTTTACTTTAAAATAAGCAAAAAAAATACATATTAATGGGGCCACCAACTCCACAAATATCTCCTAAGAAAGTTGAGCAACATTGCTAGCCAAAATAAGCTAAGCAATGGCATGGGAACATGCCCTAAGGGTGTGGTCCCAATGATTGGGGCTTCATGATCTATTTTTATGGAGCGAGAGGTCCTATCAAATAAGAAAAAGATTGCTACAGGATTAAATTGAATCTTTTCCTCAAAAGTAGCAGCCCCTACTTCTTAGAGTTGCATATTTGAGCAGGTTGAAAATGTGGGGAGCTAAAATTTGCCCCACTGGCTTAGGCTTCTTTTTTTTTGCCACTTGTCAATCATATGAAATTTTTGAATTCTTATCGATAGATTTTTTTTCTATTTTTAAATTTAGTTTGTCATGTGAAATGAGTATACTAAATAAAAAAAATGATGAGACTACCAACTTCCATAAATTGTGGAGTTTAAATATTTAAGCATAAATTCCACTACAAAATTCATGGGACCTCTCATTTAAAATAATCCTAAAAAAATTAGGAAGCCTCCCTTCATGGGGCTTCACCCTAAGAGGTTAAAATATGAATGGTTAAGATAAGAGGATAGGTGAGAATTAATAAAATTAAGAAGTTGATTTAAATGAAGGGATGAGATTAAGTGGTAGATAAGGATTAGGTATAGATGTTGACTTTGATAACACATCTTTGAATTAAATGAATATAGACATGTTGGGAGATGTGAATAGAAAAAGGTAAATTAAGAAACAAATAATATTTGTCGCATGCCTATGAATTTTGATTCTTGTCAATGTGAAAAAAATAAGTGATTAAAATTAAAAAGAAAATGATTATGTATTAATTAATAAATAAAATCATTCATTTAATTAGTATTAAAAAAAGGTGATGGAAATTAGATAATTAAATAGTAGAGGGAAATGTCAATGAATTAATTAAATAAATAAATAATATTTATTGAATTACTACAATAAATATGTTGAAATAATTAAATAAATAAATAACACTTATTTAATTAAGGACAATTTCAAGTGTCTAGAAGAAATGTTATAGGGACAACATGCTTGACCACCACTTTAACTATATCAAATTGAGAGCCTACACTTGTCCTACACTCTATTTTTGTGTTTTGGGCTTTAGGAATTACTTAAAAACTTGATAGCATCAAAGTTCAATAATTAGTCTCATGCTATGTGTTCAAATGATTTGAGCCAATAAATTTTTGGCACATTCAAATCCAATTAATAATTTATTTCATTGTAAACCTATAGCTATTTGATTATCTTTTTTCTTTCTACTAGTTATTGTTATGAAAAGGTGTCATACACCTTGTATAATGTTATAATGTTTAATTTATTATTAGTTGTGGCGCATATAAGGGATCTAGGGATGCATGCATCACATGGGTTTAACATTTTTGGGCCACCAAATGTGTTGCATGTAACATTATGATAAATATTTAATATGGAGCTTCAGATAAAAAAAATATTTAATATTGGGAAAACTTAGTCTAATATTAAAAGAGGGGTTACTAGCTTTATACTCTCATGTTTTTACGTAATACCACTTTGTAGTTTTGTGTGAGCTTGATTCTATAAAAGCAAGCACATGGGTAGTTGCCTAAGGTAATTTGACTAAGGGGTTGACGACATCACTTATTTTCCTTTGTGAGGGTTTGAAGCATGGCATGAGATGTGCGATTACATGCTTGGTCACATAGAATGTTTGTGGAGAGTATTTTCCTTTGTGAGGGTTTGAAGCATGACATGGGATGTGTGGTTACATACTTGCTCACATAGAATGCTTGTGGACAGTTTGTGTTTTAGAAGTGTTCATGGAGAACTCTAAAAAAGTATTGTAATGATTTCATTCTTCAATAATACATGAGAGATGGATATTTTTGGATGTTGGGTTTTTCCATCTTGATAGTTTTCCCAATGTATATCTTATGTCATCTTTTATGGTATGTTGTCAATTAATTTGCATATGGATTTTGAATACTTGTTTGCATAGATTTCTTTATTCATGTTACATAAAAGTTGTCTTGTATGGTTGAAAATTCTCTAGCATTTAGTATCAAAGTCATGGATGTGATTTGTAACATTTGATGGAGTAAATTTAATGTATAGTTGAGCTCAAGGATTGGAGAAAAGAACGAAGATATGGCAAAGTATGAGGGTTTCGTGCAATTTTCTTCTTATTGATTTGGGGTTGTAAATTTGTAGTCATCTTTTGTAGATTTGAGCTTCTAAATCCAAGTTGGAAAAGGGGTTCTATATGGGTGTTCATTATGAGGGTTTTGGAGGTGAGTCACAAATGACCCCCTTGGATCAAACAAACCTCATCAATAGATCTAGGGAGCTCAAGAGACGAATATTGACATTAAATTTAACTTATTTTGATTACCTCGAGGAAATGCAAAAAGATTACTCCCCTTATCTTGTACAATCATACCATTTTCAAAAAGGGCAAAAATTTAAACAATATTAGAAAAACTTCCTATGCAAACAAAACTATTTTTGTGTTTGGTAAAATATTTATTAAAAATTGAAAAAAATAAAAATTAAATAAATGATTATAGTTGGTATGTAGGGTACCACTAACAATATTTGCAAATTGGCAATTCGACGATGTCTTGTTGATTGGGCTTTAAGACCCCCAATTTTGGCCCTCGATCCAGTAGATCTAAGACCTTAGTTCATGTGCCCAAATATTTTTTCACCAAAATTAAATCTAAAAAAAATTAAAATATACACTCAGTTTTTTTGTCACTGTTCCTTAGTGACATTGCTCATGTGGCATTATCAGCCTGTTGGGCTACCAGTGGACAACTGACAACCATTAGAGTGCCTCTATATAGAAAAACTAGGCATTTTCCTTCAATTAAGCATAACTTAGGCCTATAATGTTTGTTTTTTTACTTCTAATAATCATTTGAAAGGGGGTTCCAAAAAGTATGTTATGGTGTTATTGATTTTTCTAGATTTTTTTGTTCTAATGGTGAAATGCTTGCTAAAATTTGCATATTATCTTTAAACTTGGAAAGGTCATAACTTGTGCATGTAGAGCCAAATTTTTGGATTTCGTATAGTCAATGAAAAGCTTGTTTAAAGAACTATGTAGTATATCAAGTTTGGAGATGTTTTGACATTTTTTATTTTCTATATATTTTTATCTAATTTGTTTATGGTTTTATGTGACTATAGTGATTTTTTGAGCTTATAAAAATTAAATCTTGGTGGTCCAGAATTTGACTCATTGTATACTCACATGTACATATTTAATTACTCTCATTCGACATGGTTCTCAATATATTATTAAATTTATATGTTGCATTATTGAATCTACAATTTGTGTAGTGTTATAGGCAATCTATACTAATAGGTTGTATATATGACTCAAATGTGTGTCATTTATAGCTATAGATGCTTCAGTGTTGATGAACATTCAGACTTGTGGTTTAGTTTAGTCACTGGTTTTGATGGTTTGTTTAGCATGTTGAGGTGGAGACATGGTGTTACTAGGTATAATCATGATGCGAGACTATATTTTTTAGTATGTGTGATACATACATATGTGACATGATGTGAGTTTGATGTCGGTACATTCATGGTGATCATGGTGTCATGGATGTTCCTAATACCTTTGAAATTTTAGAATGAAATAGTTGTTTATGCAGTTTCATTATTGGTAGCATTGGATTAATTCCTTTTTGTTTATGGCATGGTGTATCTTCTTGTTTAAGAATTATGATTTTATTTTTCTTTTTAGGATCTCCTAGTGTTGTTGTTGATTTATTTAATTGTGTGAGGGCCTTTGGTTGATCTTCAATTAGGTTATTTTTATCATGATGTCATGGATAGCTTACTTTCACACTTCAATCAGATCATGTAAAAGTGATGTTTGATAGTGTCAAGTATCTTCTTGGTTTGGAGATCATGTTTTGAATCTTCCCTTTAGGATCTCATGATGTTATTTCTTTAATCATGTTGGGGCCACAAATGATCTTCAGTTAGAGGATGGTTCACATGATGCCATGGAAAGCTTGGTATCATGGTTTAGAGGGATCTTGTGATAGTGATATGGGTTCACAATTTGATGGCGGATGATCTTTCATAGCATTTATTGGTGTCCTGGATGGAATCTTGGATTTTGTTCTTCTATGCAATGAGGATTATTTGGCATCTTGGGTTCCATTCATAGGAGATGTAGACACCTAAAATTATCCTCACTTAATTAAATAAATACTTTTATTTATTAAATTAATTTTACCAAAATTCTTCTATTTAAATAATGGGACCCTCATATTTATAGTTTGAAAGTAGCCATGTATCATAAAATTGATGCAACATATATATAAATTATATATATACTCATTCATTGATGATAGGAAAAACAAGCAGAAAAGATATTAAGAAAAAATTGCATAGAAGCTATAGTCACACAGAGATACAATACAAGAAAGAATACATGGCAATTGAGTTACCTTGAAGGAAGCCTCTCCAATCAAAAGGATCTCTTTATTTTTTCCTTTTTGTGGTGACTTAGATAGAGTTGCTCAATCCATCTCCATCTCCTTTAGTTTACTTTCTTAATAATTCAAAACCACCACTACCAAAATAATAATTGGAGGAACCATTTTTTATATAGACCACTAAATTAATCTTAAGTTGTGGAATATGAACTTTATGATACTTAAGTGCACTTATAAAGTAATGCTAAAATACAGATTTAGCATTGTCACTTATTAGGGACCATTGTGTGTTGTAAATCCCTTTGTTTTGATATAATTATTTTGATGCTTTCAAAATTAGGGTCCTTTAACTTTCATTGCCTTTAAGAAATCTATTGTAATTATGAAAAAGCATTCAATTTATAGTAGTTTCTTAAATGATTACAGTAAATATTAAAGGTCCCTAATTTTGAAAGCGTCAAAATGATTATTTCAAGCCAACAAGATTTATAACACCCAATGGTCAACAATAAGTGACAATGCTAAATCTATATGTTTTGAGATTACTTTAGAAGTGCACAAAAAAACCATAAAGTTCATATTCCACAACTTAAAATTAATTTAACACATGCTCCTAGCTAAATTTGGAGTGAAAGTTTAATACTCTAGTATTTATGAAAAGTTATGTAGTTTATAGTAGTTTTCTTAAAGGATTATAGTAAAAATGTAAGCACTTATAAAGAAACATGATAAAAGATTTATACCCAATCAAACTTTGAAACCTCTTCATCAAAAGACAAAAAGTCCAAGAAGGAAAATATTAAGTGTGCCTTTTGTAATAAATCTATTCATGATGAGAATAAGAGCTTCAAAAAACAAGTAGTGCATCACCCATTTTGTTGAAATGAAAACATTAAGAATTTGAATTTAGTAAAGCAAGATTCATTAAGAGAATCATTAAATGCCACAAATTCTAGTCAAAGAAAAGGAAAAGGAAAATTTCTTATTGTACGAACTTCATGATTTGACACTTGGGTTATTAATTTGGGGGTACTAGCAAGAAGTTGAATCCACTTTTTGACAAAAAAGTGGAACTTTTTTTCTTTTTAAAAAAAAAATTTGTCATGTTTGACCTAAAATTTTGAATCACTTAAAGATTGAATCTTTAAAAATGAGTAATAGAAATTGTAATACTCAAAGTCTACTTTCCAAATATGTACTTAATTTGAATGCCCAAATGATAAAATTAATTTTCAATAGGCATTACTAAAAACCACATTTTAAAAGTCATTTTTTAAGGACTATACCATGTCCATGTATGACAAGCATAATTTGACCTAAATGAAATTTTTATTTTTGAATCCTTTTGGGAAATGGTTTGTAACACACTCAAGATTGATGGAAATATTTTTTATATTTTTTTCTAAGTTCATTAAACTTTTATTGGGTGTAATTGTCATTTTTAAAACCTTTCGTGTATGACAAGCATAATTTGACCTAAACGTATCATTTATTTATTTATTTTTAAACTGTATAGAATTGTCTGTAGTTTGATGTCATATAGTTTAGTTTTCAAAAAATGTAGAAACCTAAAAATATTAAAATAAGAAGAAAGCTTGTTATTTCAAGTTTTAATATAAATTAATTGAAAAAATAAAAATATTAATCCAATTTTAAAACAAATTGCATGTTTGGAATCTACAGAGTCTCATTTGTAATGGGTTTTGTTTTCATCAAAATACTCTACTAAAAACATATTCAAATATTTGTCTAAAGTTCTTATTTTGTCTAAAAATTTAGATGGCCTTCAAGTTGCAAGTCAAACTAGATCCAAAGCTATGGTTCAGTTAACTAGGTCTATTCCCAAACCAAAACCTAAAGCTATTCCTAGGCCAACAACTCAAATTTTATGAAATGACATCGTGTTCCACAAAATAGGGTCACATTTTCTTTCTTTTAATTTATAATGTATATAAACACAGCCTCATTTAGGCTCGTGGTCCCATTAGCAAAACTAAACATGGCCCCATTTTTTTAGCGTATTTTTTACAAAATCGACTAAGTGTAATAGTTTCACCATAAGTGGACTCAAATTCTTACACTTACCCTTGGGTGCTTGTCACTATTGAGGTAATACACAAGAAAGTTTCTCATCCTTAGATCCATGTTCTATACCTCAAATACTTATGGTTAATGATTCACTAGAGGAGGTTCTTGGGAGAGGGTTTATTAGTGTTGGTGACAGGGTGTATTTTTTGATGTTCCATGTGTACTTTCCTTATCAACAAATCTCATTTTTTATCTACTAGATCATACATACAAGTTTTAACAAGTGATTTGAATTCACAATAGATACAATGGTCATTAGTAAGTTGCACAAATGATCTACAATTGCCATAGGAAAACTAGATAAGCATTTCAGGATCTATCTTTTTTTCACATTGTTCTTGACCCTCCTTTGATACATTTTCTTAATCATTTAAATAAAATTAAAAAACTATGGAATCAATGTTTTGGCCACTTGAACTACTACTACTTGCATTAGCTTAGTCAACATGACATAGTATTAAGCTCTCTTATAACTTTTTCTAATGTTGTTTGTTAGAGATACATTCTTGGAAGGAATCTAGAGAAGTTTGACAAATTCAAATCTTCAAGAGCTTCATATCTTCTAGAGCTAGTACACAATGACTTGGTCCATTTTCTCATCCATATTTTAGTAAAGCTCGACATATTTTGAATTTTATTGATGATTTTTCTAGGTATACATTTGTGATTTTTCACAAACAAAATTATGAAGTCTTTTTAAGTCATTTTTGGATTTCAAACCATTTGTAGAGAAACATTATGAGAAATCTATTAAAATTTGGTGAATAGACGATAGGCAAAAATATGTCAAGTATACATTTGAGAAGTTTGGCACTTCTTAAGATATTGATCTACAACACTAGTACCCACACTCCCCAATATAATAAAATATTTGGTCTTTGAAATAGATGGATTAACATATTAAATACTCCAGATATTTGGCACCACCATATTAGGTGAAAGCCATCAACTATGCATGTTATATTGAGAACTAGGTTCCTCATTAAGATATGAAGGGGGTAACTCCTTTCCAAGATTGAAAAAATCGTAAACCTTCAATGAAACATCTTCATGTATTTATCTAACTTTCATGGGCCCACATTCTAGTAGAAATTCAAGTCCATAGATTTCTTAGATAAACCTTTGTATGTTTGTTGGGTATGTAGATGGTGTCAAGGGATATGGGTTTCTTCATCCTATTATTCAAGTTGGTCATCATGTGTTTATTTTGCAAAGATTCCTACCAACTCTTCTCATAACACTTCTTCATCTTTTATAACTTTAGAGACATTGGATTCTAATGATCTTTCTTTAAAGGATCATAATCCTCTCTACCTTGATGAGGAGTCTTCTCCCTCTACTTTAAATGTGGATTACAATGACGAGGATTCACATTCTCATTCCTAGTCACCACTTAAAAAATACTCCTCCATATTCTTCAAACTCTCCAACCTTTGAATCTCTTTAGGCTTGTTAGACTTTTTGGTTAGTATTTATTGGATTGAAGAATATTAAGACACTAAAAGGAAAATGGTATAATTTTAACATGCTTCACATCTCTTCATTTCTAAAATTTTCAATCCATAGTATTTTGAGGAAGCTTCTAGTATCCCTAAGTATGATGCTATTATGGGTTCCAAGAGTTCAATTCCTTGGAGAGGAAACATATATGGTAAATTTTTCCCCTTCCTAAGGGAAAGAATTTTTTTTTGTGCATTTGGATCTGTCAAACAAAATTTATTGCTAATTTGGGTAAATTGGAAAGCGTAAGGCTCATTCAATTGCAAAAGGATTTTTCTAAATGTCTCAAGGATGGACTAATTTGAGAGTTTTGCATTCATTACCAAAGTGACTTACATATCACTTTTCCTTTTTATACTTACAACCCACCAATGAGAAGTTCATTATATGGATGTGAAGAGTTTTATTCTTTATGGTGACATAGAGGAACCACAAGGTTTTGTGTATGGTTCCTCATTTTTGAAAGTCCCTCTATCACCTTAACTAGTCCCCTTAGGCTTGATATTCCAAGACAAACTACTTTATTCTATCATTAGAGTTCACTCAGTGTCATTTTAGTCCAAATATTTATATTTTGTAGCAAGATGATAATATCACATTTTTTATCTATAAGTTGATGACTTTTTTATTGCAAGAGTCACTCATCCAGCATTTAGGTAGTGAAAAATACCCTCCATGATCTTTTTTGATGTCATACTTGGGCCTTTGTTACTACTTCTTGGGGATTGAGATAATTTAAATTTTTTATAATGTATTATTTACATATAGGTAAAGTATGAACTTGGTAAGCTCTCCAATATTGCATGTTTGATTATAATCCTACATTGACTCTATTTCTATTAGAGATCAAACTTGAGGGTTAGTTTTCTTCAACCTTAATTGATGGCATTTTATTTTGTTGTCTTGTTAGGAATCTCATCTACTTGACTAGACCAAGAATCAATATTTCATGTATATTATGGGCATGGTCTCTAATTTCATATTGTATACTCATGAACTACACTAAGTAGCTAAGTAGATTCTCAACTACATTCAGGTTAATCACACATATGGTATTCAATAAAAATATATATACTTGAAACTCGACTTCAAGTGGTACACAAACTCAAATTGGATTGTAAATCTTAGGATCAAAAGGTTACCTGAGGATATTTCTTCTCACTTTTTGGGGGGCTAGATGTTTGATTGAGTAGAAGTAGTCTACAATTGTCCTTTCATCTACAAAGGTTAAAGTATTAAGGAGAAAATTGTGCTACTCCTGAGGCTATTTAGATTTGAAATATTCTCATCAAGTTTGATATTCTATTTTGATAATGATATTGCAATACAAATATTAAGTAATCAATTCCACCATGCGAGGACCAATCATATTGATATACTTATATATTATGTCGAGGAGTTGATTCATGGTCACATTGTTAGTATTTAGTATCATCTCGTATCAGATCACATGCATCTTCATCAAACCCTTCATTGAAATCAATTTCCTTCATTTTCATGCTTTGTTGGGGAATGTGACAAGTATCCGTTTTGTGTGGGGTCCTTAGTCTTCACATTTCTCTCTTTTTCTCTATTTTGTGGGGCATACTTCTTTTTTTGTGGGGGATTATTCTCTTTGGGAGTATTTATTTCTATATGGGCACCTCATCGGGCTTCATTTACCAAGATATGTCTTTTGACCTACCTAAGATACCTTATCTATGTGTTACTATAGGTTTTTATTTTCCTAGTGTGTTATTTATTTTTCTATTACTAGGTTTTTCCTACATTTCTAATCAAAATTTCTTAGGTTAATAATGTTAGTTTAGCTTATTGCATGGGTTTTTGAGGTGTCATATTTTTACAAGGGAGTTATATTTACTATTTTTAGACAACTAAGAAATCACTCGCTATTGGTTGGACTTTCCACCTCCACCCTCTCCTTAAGTCTATAAAAAATCACTATCTAGCTTGTATTTTCAACACTTTATGTAGCTACTCTTGGTGAGAATTGAATGCAATCTTGTCATCTTGACATTTGCACATCTCTCAAATTCTTTGGTTTATATTGTGTTGTTTATTTTGCTTTTATAGCTCATCTATCTCTTAAAAAATTTTAGTATACATTTGTTATAAATTTCCTAGAGGCATACAAAACTTCAAATAATCCCATATCAACCAAATATTTTTTCTTTGAATTTTTATTCGATTTTCAAGTATTCTCCATGTTTCTTAGTTGTATCACAATTAACTAGAATATATTTATAACACCAATATTACCATATTTATATTTTTATTCAAGTTTTATATATGTTATCACAATCATAATATATATTTTATATTGTATTTCAACTTAGTTGTTGTGGCAACATGAGAATTATAGAATATCCAAAATTTATGAACATTTTATCTCCACATCCATGCTTCTCATCTAGAGAACTTGAACTAAACTATGCCATGTATGAAATAAAGATTTTTTTAACTTGGGACATGCTCTTGAATCTTGTGCCAATTTTTAAGGTTTCTCATTTAAATTTAACTTTCTAAGAAAGGGTGCATTAAATTGCATGCCATTTAAAGGCTCCTAGCTGTAGATGTGTCACGAATCCTATAGGTTAACCTTTTTTATTATCATATATTAAACATATTTTTCGACAAATGTGTTAATGTGTTGTCCTTTTATCATTACGTATTATTTTGATTTAAATTGTTTTATTTTGAATTTTTTTTAGATGATGTTTAGTGAAGTTGTTCAAGTTGAATTATCTTGAATTCTACAATGTTGGCTAGATTCTCAATTTTAGTTGATTTTAATTATTCCTTAAATATTTTGTATAATTAAAATATAAAATTAGATTAGACATTGAAATCGTTAGACATTATAGTAATTAAAAATATATATTAAAATAATAATATAAATAATATAATAATATAAGTAAAACATAAATGTTAAAATATTAAATAATATAATTAATTAAATAAACATTTTAAAAGGAGGGGGGTATAAATAAGCACTAAATAATATTTGGGAGTAAAATTAACACTAATAATTAATAATATGTTTCTTAAATACATGTCATAACTACATAAGTCAATTTATATAACTTATTGTAAACATCAAAATTTTCATCTTGCAAATGTAGAGTATACATATATATAATAAAACGTCACATTTATAAATAAATGACCAAAATTATGTTGCTGACAACAACAAAGAAAGAAATATGTATACACCTATATATAAATCTCCCTCGTTAAAATAAAATAAAACATAAGGCTATCTAATTTTTTATCGAATGAAGAGAATTCGCAGAAAATAGAAGAATTTCATATAGGGTTGAAGGATATATGCGCCCAGATTGGAGTAGTGAGGAGACATAATGTTGCAACGTGGCTAGAGGAAGTGAGTCTCATGATGCTACATTCTACGTGGGAGGTCCAAGTTAATTCAAATCTGATTGGAATTGATCCAAACATGTTCTGGAGGAGGGAACTGCTTTTAGCACCGACTGGAAGTGATTATAAGTAGGGTTTGAATCATTTTTTTAAATCGGAAAAAAGAGCTGCAATGGGGGAAGAGAAGGAAATACAGTGGTCTTAGTGGATGTAGGATTTACTGTTCTCCAACACATACCAGGTATGTTTCATTTTTAAATTTTGTAGTTGCTCCTAAAATAAATAAATAAAAACCTTATCTCCATTCCAATATTGAAAATTTGTTGTGGCTTGATTCATTTATTTGCCTCAAGGGGTTCCATTCGTACAGTCAAAAGGTCCCAATCTTGATCATTTCGCATCTTAAGAAGATTCTTGAATTCTTACATTCTAGAGTAAAACTTGCTATTTTGAGTTCTTAGTTCTTAGTTGCTTTCATCATATTCTCGTAGCTTTCTTGCATTATTAGTTTAGCTCATCTCTTAGAGTAACTTGCATCACTAGAGTACTTGCATTCTAATTTACTTTGATAGTAGCATTGTTAATCTTGCATTCTAGTTTCATCATAGCTTTGCATTTGCATTTAGATCAATCTTGGAGTGGTGAATGCAAGTCTTGCATCTCCTCCACATTTGAATCTTTCATTTTGGAGTAGTCAAGTCATTGATCCTTCATGTCAATCTGATGAGCATTCTCAAAAGGATTAAATTCGCTTCAACTAAAAAGAAACAAGCTACTTTTGAGGGTTTAGTTTGT
Organism: Chamaecyparis obtusa; assembly: GCA_027943335.1. Classification (NCBI taxonomy): domain Eukaryota; kingdom Viridiplantae; phylum Streptophyta; class Pinopsida; order Cupressales; family Cupressaceae; genus Chamaecyparis; species Chamaecyparis obtusa. Next base: position 24,236 of record BSBK01009146.1, read on the forward strand.
TCATTTGATGAAAAATCTTGTAGCTAAATTCTTGAGTTAATGGTTTATTGAGTGTTGGTTGCATTCCATTTGAATACCAATTTTATACCACATATTTTTGGTGCCCATCATGGGGCTCGAATAAGATTTGATCCCATTTCTTACAGGTTCCTTTTATTCATTTTTTGAAACTGCAACAAATATCACACCTAACCGTCCAGATTATCGTACAACACCCTTTTTCATTGCATGCAATGGTGAATTTTATCATACGATAATATAGAATAAAGTGATTCATCACATGCTATTTTGAGTTTCATCATACGATCGACACTAAAACTATCTTTCATCGCATGGCTCTTTGAGTTTCATCGTACAATAATATGGTGTTGACTGTGCTTTATCACACCAAAAATAGAGTGTTTTTCAGGGTCTAGTTGCTTGATTTTTTGGATTTTCGTGCTTGATTCAGCTTTGTATTGGCCGTAACATTCTATTTTGTAGGAAATAACTAGTTTTTGCAAGGTATTTTAGAGCAAATTCACTTGTCAAAGATATATACATTGCATCATTTTGAGACTACTAATATTTTGTGATTGTAGGACACTTGTCAAAGTCATATCATGGGATTATTAAAGACATTTGTTTTGTAGGTTGCCTTGGAGATTCAAGAAAACATTGTGTCTTCCTTAATTTGATCTTTCTTGTGCATACTCCTCAAAAAAGCCAACATCACTGTGTGTGAGGTGAAGTAATACCAAGTTGTGGGCAAAGATTTCGATGCTAGACAAATTCCTTAGGTAGTTTTTGCTTTATGTGTTTTCAAATGTGTTGAGACCCATGTAAACCATTATGAACATACACTTGACGTTTTGACACATTGCAATACCTCTTAGACCTCACAAGTGCTTATATCCCCAAAGTTTCTTTGTCCTTTGGTGGATTGTTTGGAGATTGTTGTTTGATCACACTATTGCCTACCTGCAAACACTCTAACTAGATCTAGGGAGACTCATCTTTATGACAGATCCAAAATCAAAATAGTCCAAATTGGTCAAATTCCTTGAAAATAGTGGCAAACTGTCTTTGGGTAGGGGGTTCACAACAAGCCCCCGAACATCACTATAAACCTCAATTCATCTTGTTTAGGTGGGAGGCAATAGTTGGGGGGGGGGGGGGGGGTCTGGCGAATAGTGGGGCCCTCCCCTCCACCTCCCACCCACCCACAATTTATATAGAGGGGGGCCTTCAGGGGACTCTTCTAGATCAAATCCCACAGCAACTCTTCACAATTATGGTTCCTGATCTTTTACCCTTTTTTATGTCTCTAGTTAGGAAGATTGAGCTTGAAAGCTTACCGGTAACGATCGATCAAAGAAAGTTGAGGAGAGGGTGACCACAAAGCCTTCATTCGGAACACCCTTAGTTCCATTGCCTTTCTTGCATGTTGCAATCTATCATTTTCTTCATCATTTTATTGTATGATATGAGTGCTTTATCGCATCCAATGTTGAGTTCCATCATACGACAAGATTAGCTCTCACTATATTATCGCATGAAATTGGGAGTTTCATCACACCCAATGTTGGAGTTTATCGTATGATCTTATGCCTAACTGGTTATCAAATCGACATTGAGTTCTCAAATCTTGACATCTTTTACTGTTTGGGTTCCTCTTGGATTTTTATATTTTCTTGATCAGCAGTCACATATCTAAAATTGGTATTCTCAACTGATTGACTCTTTTCTAGTGACTTGGTTCATCTTCTCTCTTGTTTTAATATCTTGAAAAATGCTCTAGCTCTTGTCTCAAATATCCTATCTCATTTTAAATTGAACCTTGGTCAACTTTGTAACAAGTGCCACTGAGTAGGCATTCAAACCTCATTCTCAGTACCTTGTACTTAGTTCTCTTGGATATATCAAAATTGGTTGCAAGTATCACTCAGTAGGCATTCAAGGCTCTCCCTCGATACCTTGCACCTTGTTTCAGTTGCTTTATTATTTATTACTTATCCCTGGGATAGAGCTATCATCATATGGATATTCCATGTCAGTCACAACTCATAGTCGTTACCAAAAGGCTACAATTGATCTAAAAGGGAAAGCTATTGACGATATTCTAGGACCATCCTTTCATGAGGAATCCTTGCCTTAGGTACCTATCTACCATTCAATCCCTTTTACATACATTGAGTATCGTGATCAAACCAACATGTCAACCTATGATAGAAGCAACTGAAACAAACATGATTCTGAGTCTTCTTCAAATGAAGAACCCACACAAGAGGAAATTCAAAAGTGTCAGGAGGACAAGCATTTGCATTACATAATGAAGGCTATCATGAGTTAGGACAAAAATTGATATTTTATGCATCTTGCCTCTATGGGGTAAAGCTTCCTCCTGACTTTGATGTGGATGGCTTGTTACAAAAGGAGAAAGAATCTCCTATCACGATCCTTAACAAAAAACTTCATAATTTGCGATGTGAAGTTTCTCAACTTAGAAAGGAAAATGACTAATCATCAAACAAGTACTCACTTGAAACTATTTGTCCTTTCCCTTTTTCCAAAGGCCTTTATATGCCACCCTTCCCACCTAAGGTGTAGATTCCTAAGTACGATAAATACGATGGAAATAGAGATCCCTAGGACCATGTGAGATAATTTTGTGCGCTTAGTATGGAGTTCATGCATGAACAGAACTACCTTAAGAGACTCTTTCCTCGGAATCTCTGTGGCCAAGTCATGAGCTGGCTCACCTCACTTTCCCCTATCATTAGGACCTTCGATGAGATTGTTCATAAGTTCATCTAGAAATTCTCTTATAACATCTCTCACATTATTACCATGCTTGATCTATGCAACACAAAGAAATGTGTTGGAGAGCCCTTCGTCACATTCCTTCAGCGGTGGCAAAGGATGTTTGCTAGATACCCCGTCAAAATTCTTGAGACTGAAAAGATTGATATATTTATAAATGTATTGGTCCCTTAAATGAATTATGCATTGTAGATGCAAACTCATACCTCATTTGACAAGTTGGTGGAGACTTCTATTCACATAGAAGATGTCCTTTTTCAAAAAGGAGACATCACTCTTCAACATAAGGAACATAAGTCTTCTTCTAACAATCAACATAACAAGGATAAGAATAAGTTCTGGAACAAGACCAAGGATGTTGTTAATGATGGAATTGTGGGTACAACCTCCACATCTACCTCTAGAAAACCCAAGGAGCCAGATTTCAACTCTCTACTAGAATTGAAGCAACAAAAAATAATAAGAGCACCGAACCAAGCTCTAAAACGTATGGTAACAGAGGTAGGTCGTGGATCCCTAGGCCTAAGAGATATTTCACCCCCCTTGGAGAGTCACTTGAGAATTCCTTGAAGATGCTTATGACTAACAAAATCATCACATTGCCTAATAATTCAAAGCCCTACGATCTTGAGATTAAGCCTAAGTGGTGGAATGACAACCACTATTGTGATTACCATCACAATAAAGGCCACAAAAATAATGACTGCATGAAGCTCAAATATTTGATCCAGGATCTGATTGATAATGAGACCATCATGGTTGATCCCCGCTTAGAAGAATACTAATCATAAGGCCTTTAAAGATATTTTTCCTAAATATGAAAAAGGGGAATCATCTAAGATAAAAGACAACAAGGTAAGTTACACCTACTTTGACAATGACAACGTGATCCACATGATGCTTGAGTCCTCTAATCGTACCATTAATGTCATCAATATCAAGAGAAAGAATTAGGATGAATATTCTAATGTAGTCACTTGTTCTCAAGGTAAGGTCGCTCTGCGAGGGGCAGGTTCTTCCTCCTCTTCTAAACAAGGAATGACCCAAGGGTCCAAAGCAACTACCTTGTCTGCAATACACGACTATAATCTGGTAGATCATCTTCAATGAATGTCAGCTCAGATATCAATCCCTTAATTTCTCAAAATATCTCCTACACATTGGGAGATCCTTGATCAAGCCCTTTTAGTGGCTAATGTTCCTAAGGACCTTGATATAGACAATTTCCAGTCCATGGTCAATCATCTTGCTTCCCAACATTATCTAACCTTTTCAAAAGAAGATGATAAATTTTTCAATCACCCTCACAACCAACCTCTCCATATCGAAGTCCTCATACATAAGCATAGGGTAAAATGTGTTTTGATAGATGGAGGCGCAAGTTTGAATATCTCCATGTTCAACTTGGTTAAAGATCTTGGTTTCTCAGAGCATGCTATTGATCCCAGATGAAAGATCACAATCAAATCATATGATTAAGAGGAAATCTCTTCTAATGGAATGGTAGTCTTACCCATCTGAGTGGGTCTTGTTCAGCGAGATGTTATTTGTCAAGTCCTAGATCTTCCAGTACCATAAAATATACTTCTTGGTCATCCATGGATCCATAAAATGCAAGCAATCCCATTGACATACCATCGGTGTATCAATTTTCCTCACAATGGCATCGATATTACAATTCCTATAGACTCGGCTTATACTTGCAACAACGTGAAACAAACTAAAAGCATGGTTCCACACAATAAGGAAACCTGAAGGATCAAAGAAATTGAGAACTCTAAACAAGAAAAATTGGATTCCTTTCAGGAGAAGCTGAGTATAACACAAAATGGAATGGGAGAATATAAGTTGGATTCTTTATGCTCTATGATCAATGTGCCTATTTCACCTAGATCTTATGAGAAACCATCTTCATCCTTCCAACCTACTAGCACCTATACTCCAATAATTCATGAAGGGACAGGTCTGGTCAAATAAAAAGTACCTCTTGAGCAAGAAAATGAGGAGAAAGTTATTTTACAATGGTTTTACAAAGGTGAAGAAGCTGAACAAGAAGTGAAATATGGTGAAATTTCCCCTAAAAAATATGGCATAGGTTATCAACTCATGCAAAAAATAGGATATGATGGAAAAATTCCTCTTGGTAAAGGAAAAATCCTCATTGAGCCACTACATGTTGAATTTTGTAACTCTAGGGACAGAATTGGAGTGGGATACCATGAACAAAAATTTGCACCATCATCTGCAAGTGGCACTATATTTGACAAACTGAGAGACTCTAACGATGAGGATGAGGACGTTGTGCCTAGAACTTATGAAAGGTTGTTACATATACCTATAGACCAAGAGATTGTACCTGAGAGACATCTTAGTCAACATGAGTCAAATACATCACCTAAAGCTGAATTGAACCAAGAAGATCCTACAGCAGAAAGACACCCTAACTAGGGGCATCTTGTTAGCATCGCACACATTCTTGATTTACCTCGATTCATAGATTTATTAGGAGAGTCCAGATAGTCTAGGTTACCATACTTACCTATGTTGGATTATACCCAAGTTCCCAATCAATTGGTTGATACTCAAGACAACCAATCTAACATGGAAGATCTTAATCTAGATCAAATCAAGAGGCACATTGCAAATCAAGAGAGTCATGTTGAAGAAGCTCCTATGACCATAGCTTAGCACATGGGACGATATGCCAGTATTCAAAATGACTCCCATGAGTATGAATGGGACCAATTATTTGATGCTACGATGGATATAGAGGTGGATGTAATCCAAAAATATGCTCCTACCTCCACTTTAGAGGTTGGTGAAATTTCTAGCACACAACATGATCCAGAGGTTCATCTAGATCATCCAGTTATAGAACTTGTTATCATACCTCCTACTCAGGCTACATCCAAAGAAGAGTCTCCTCCTAAAAATCTTCCTATAGTTCTTCCTAAAACTACCAACTAGAACTTTGGTTCATGATCTAGGATTATGATGGTTCCTTTACAGAGATTCCTACATCAGAGAGAGGAATTTGAATGAGGTCTTAATCTTCACTTTGGGAATAGATCAAGATGGTTAGGTTCGCAAAACCCTTCTCATAACTTCTCTAGAAATCATTTGAGTCGCACTTGAAACAACTCTATGGAAGCTAACTTCCTTAACTTATCCTTGGAAGCCATGAATGATGATGATGATACCAAAGGCTTTTCAATTGATCTCATTGGTTCCTTACCTCTCGTCTATCCAAAACTTATTGACTAGAATACTTTTGAGCCCATAAACCTATTATCCTTCTCCAATGTTCATAACCTATCATGTTATCTCAACGTTGTTGAACCTGTTCCCTCTTCCACCAATGCAACGAGCGATAGCATGTCAGTGAAAGATACAAAAGCAAAAAATAAGAAAAGGTGATCGTATGATGAAAACCACTATGTGGCACTGTCAGATCCAAAAATAGTAAAAATAAAAGATGTATCCAATGGTGAAAACCTCTCTGAGGCACCTGCAGATGAGGTACTTGATATCATCCCTGAATATTTTTAGGAACGATCATCAGTGCTTATAGAATCTACACAACAAGTGAACTTGGGTACATAATAGAATCCAAAATCATACATCTTGCACAATCTTTATCTAAAGATGAAAAGAAGTAATTTATTTAGTTCTTTAAAGAGAAGAAGATCAATTTTGCATGGTCCTATTATGACATGCCAGGCTTGGACACACACCTCATTATGCACCAGTTATCTATTGCATTGGGCATAAAACCATTGATACAAAAGCTAAGGAAAATGAATCCTCACATAGCACTACTGGTTAAGGAAGAGCTCAAAAAGTTACTCAAAACTACATTTATACGATCCATAAACTATGCTGACTAGATCTCCAATATTGTACCTATCTCAAAAGCTAACAAATCAATATGCATATGCACAGACTTTAGATATTTGAATAAAGCTTGTCCTAAAGATGACTTTTCGCTACCAAACATACAGCTGATTGTGGATCTTATTGTTGGCTTCCATATGTATTCCCCGATGGACGGATTCTCTAGATATAATGAAATATGCATCACACCTGAAGACCAAGAAAAGACAACATTCACTTGCGCTTGGAGTACTTTTTGTTGGAACATCATTCCCTTCGGCTTGAAAAATGTCGGTACAACATATCAACAAGCAGTGATGACCATATTTCATGATATGATGCACAAAAACATGGAAGAATGTGTGGATGACACATTGGCTAAATCTACTACTAGAGATGTACACCTTGTTGATTTGGATAAGATCTTCACAAGAAAGAAACAATTCAAGTTACAACTCAATCCAAAGAAATGTGCTTTAGGGGTTATGGAAAACTTCTCGGTTACATTGTAGCATGAGGAAATAAGGTAGATCCATTTAAATTGAAAGAAATAGTGGAGATGCAACCACCACAAAATATCAGTCAAATGAGGATATTGTAAGGAAAGCTACAATTAATAAGGAGATTCATCTCACAACTAGCTGAAAAGGAACAACCCTTCACTAAGACTCTACATAAGGGTGTGACATTCAAATGGAATGAGGATTGTGAGAAGAACTTTCAACAAATCAAAGAGTATCTGGAGAATCCTCATGTGCAAATGGCTCCTATTCCTAGAAAACCTCTATTGCTCTACATATTAGCCATTGATTCCTCCTTGGGAGTATTTCTTGCACAACATGATGATTAAGGATGTGAATGAGAAATCTATTATATAAGCAGAACATTGTTATCTTATGAGATGAATTACATAGTCATTGAGAAGGCTTGTCTCGTAGTAGTGTTTGCTTCTCAAAATTTTCAGACACTATATGTTGGCTTACTCTACGTAGCTGATTTCAAAAATTGATCCTCTCAAATACTTACTAAGAAAAGCAACACTAATTGGACGCTTGGCTAAATGGGTGATGATTCTTACTGAGTTTGACATCTCATACGTCAACTGAAAGGTAATAAAAGGGCAAGTTTTGGCAGATAAGATAGCGGATGCACCTTTACAAGACACACAACCTCTCATTGTTGAATTTCTTGATGAATCCATTCTGCACTTAACACACATCCTTGGAAGATGTACTTTGATGGTTTTTTCATGTATCAAAGTGCAGGTGCTGGAGTACAATTCATTTCTCTTCAAGTCTATAAAATTACAAAGGCCTATATAAGATGATCTTCCCATGCAGCAACAATGTAGCAGAATATGAAGGATTGGCTAATGGACTCAAATTGGCCACTGAATGGAAGATTGAAGAACTTCATGTCTATGGTAAATCTCAGCTTGTGATCAATCAAGTCAATGATGAATATCAAACTAAGGATGAAAAAATCCTGCCATATGAATATTTGATTGATGATTTAAAGAAGTACTTTGTGTTTATCACTTTCCAACAGCTACCATGTGCAGAGAATAGAGCATTCATGGCTACTTTAGCCTCAATTCTACAATTGGAAGAACATCAATTCTATTATGACTTCCTGGTGGAAGAACTCCCTTTCCTTGCTTATGACACACCTGAGTCCCAAATTGTCTGCACTATCATTTCTCCTGACATGTCCTGCTACAACCAGATGTATGCCTACCTCAACAACCAAATTATCCCTAACTCTCTTTGCCAGAATGAAAAACAAAATCTCATCTGAAATGTCTCCCAGTATCTCATCATTGCAAATTACTTGTTTAGGAGAGGTCTTGACAGTACACTTCTTAGGTGTTTAAAGCGTGAGGAGTTTGAGAGAGCACTTAGGGAAGTTCATGAGGGTATCTGTGGATATGACTTGAATGGTATTTCCTTAGCGAAGACGATTCTTAGAGTAGGATACTACTGGCCTACAATGGAAAAGGATTTTATTCAATATGCTAAAACTTGTCAGAAATGTCAGCTCCGTAGAAACCTGATTCATGCTCCTGCCAGAGATTTGTTGTCTTTTATTACTCACTGGCCATTTCAGTAATGGGCCTTTGATCTTGTGGGTTAGACATATCCTTTATTCTCTAATGGACACAAGTTCATTATTACGGCCACTGAATACTTCACTAAATGGATTGAGTTTGTACCTCTTATCAAGGCAACAGGGAAATAGGTGGCTATGTTCATACTCAACTACATCATTTGTAGATACGACATCCCATGAAGGACAATTCAAAAATAATGACATTAATGATCTTTGCACTAAGTTTCACATTACACATCATTCCTCCTCTGTATACTATCCTCAAAGGAATAGATAGGCAGAAGCTTCAAATAAAATAATCTTTAAGATCTTGCACAAAAAAGTTAACAAATCTGGGAAGGATTGGCATTTACAATTGAATCTAGCTTTATGGGCCTATCGAACAAGCATCAGAAGGCCTATAGGGGCTACATCATTCTCATTGGTCTATGGTTCTGAGGAGGTCTTACCAATTGAAGTCAAAATACCTTCACTTAGGGTATCACTACATGGACTTATCACAGATGAAAAATTACAGAATCTCTCAACTTCAATAGCTAAAATCACTTGATGAGCACATAAAAGAAGCATTTGATCATTTGAGGGTCTATCAAAAGATAATTTCTAAGAGCTACAACAAAAAGGTATGCCATCATGAATTTTAGATCGATGATCTTGTTCTATGAGAGAACCCAAAAAATCAATAACATAGAGAACAAAAGGGCAAATTTGAACCTAAGTGGTTGGGTCTTTTTATCATTTCTGCAACATTTGGTTCTGGAGCCTATCAACTGACTACTCTAGAAGGCGATGTTCTCAAAGATCCTATCAACTCTCTCCATCTGAAAATATTCTACAGCTATACATTCTGCATCTTGTATAGCAATTTACAGTCCTGAAAAAATCCTAAAAATCATATACAGTCCTGGAAAAATCCTAAAAAACATAAAAATTCCTTAAAAAATGATCATCCTAGTGAAGAACTTTCAAACAGGTGCCTTGATGTATCTACAAAAAAAATTAAAAATCTCAAAAATACAAAAAAATTAGAAAAAGAGAAAAAGTGCCTTGGTGAAAACCTAGAAACAAGTGCCTTGGTAGCAAAAATAGAATAATTCCAAGTGGTGAAAACCTAACAAACAAGCGTCACTTGTAATTAGTGCTCCATCTATCAACGCATGGCTGAGATTTCATGCTTTCGTCACCCTGATTTGCTTCCATTTATTGCTTCCTGTCTCCTTGGTGTCATCTTGGACTGGAGTTAGTCTTAGTTTTGTCCTCGGTTCTTATTTGTCGCTTGGGGGCAATCGTACACTATCTATCTAAGTTGTCAGTGCTTTACCATTTGATCGATTTTTTGAGCTTAACCTAGGCCAGTATATCAGTCCTTCCTGAAGGACAATTTTCCATTGACACATTAAATCGATGTTTCTCAACACCCCAATCTTACAGTATTTCTTAACATTATTAATCTGGACATCATTTTGTTTCTCAACACATATTAGATTTTGCACTTTCTACTACACACATGCACTTCGACATGAGCACAGAGGTGTTTTCTTAACACCTGGCACAAACATATATACAACTTAGACAAAATTGAAATGACTGAGATATGTTAAACTATTTTCTTGTGTGTTGTCCATTATCATTGGGTTTTGTTATATCTTCTAAGGTTGCTCGATGATGTCTACCTGACTAGAGACTCGCGACTGGGGGCATAACATATTTTCTATGATTTCTTCTTATGGTATGGTTTCAATGATCCTACGTTGTCTAAGGAACTGGGTATCTGTAGTAAGATTCTCCATCACGATTAAAATACCACACATACCTCGACCCATTTTATTTGGACACTTAGGTGAGGTTGGAAATATCTCCTTGTCTATTGCTTGTGTGTGATACATAAGACGACACTCCTGGTTGTCTTAACAGCTTGTGCCTTATTACATATGTTATCTTACAACATCAAACTGAAAATCATGTTCAGTTCATTTTGGCTTTGGTGTCTCGATGTTTACGTGTGTTTCTTACATCTAGCCAATAGGGTTATATCCATATCTTCATACTCGCTCATGCACTAGTGGAGGTTGTATCAACCCTAGTGTCCCTAAACACTCAAATAATGACAAAAGAAGGCTACAAGATCAGTGACTTGACTCATGTCTTAGGCTACATTTCATTCTAGGGTTGCATTTAGTTGTTTGTTTCTAGTCTCCCTTGAGCCATCCTTCATTTCTCTTCACTGAAGTGATCTAAAGTGACATCCTCTGTTGACTTTTACTAATACCTACAAGGGCATTATCATCATAAAAGGAGCCTAGAGTACTAAGTTTTCATTATCATATATATGATTGAGTATGGAAAAGGAGAAACAAGCAATATGTATCAGAGCATACATGATATCAAAAAGGCAAGAAGATGTACTACACTATACAACATCAGTGATAAAAGCACGAAGTAAAAGCATATGAATCAGCATCATAAACATGACATGAGATATATCAACAAGGACATAAATAGAATCATACATGAGCATCATATAAATAAATACCCTGATCAAAGATGGAACATATAGACATCAGCAATAACAATAGTTGTAACTCATAATATCCAATTATATATATATATATATATATATATATATATATATATATATATATATATATATATATATATATATATATATATATATATCAAAATGGTGTCTCAAGTACAAAAAATGGTGTATCCTCGATGCAGATATAACAATGAATACATCAAAATCTGGAAGAAGAGGATAAGATAAGAAGGGGATATCAAGAATGGCTCCCTACCTTTGCTTGATCTCAGGGTGGAGGAGGAGGGGCATCTACTCTCGTAGGTGTTGGTGTTGGCACAGCTCCCTTTGACTAAGCTATGAACTGAGAATATGATGGTGCCCTAGATGCAGCCAACACCGCCTCGATATATAGTGTGTAATAGTAAGATGTCCAGAAAGCTTGATAGGTGGTTGTTTGTTGCAGTTGGTCCTGCGCACTCTAGAGCTCCCGGATCTAGTGGTCTTTGTCTCGATCTACTAGCTGTATCTAGGCCTATGAAACTTCCCTTTGTGTTTGTGTCTCTATGAGATCTGCTCTAAGCTGCGCCACCACATGTGTTTTGATCCCATTTACTCCCTCTACTCTCAATGCCTCAGCTAGTGGTGCATGTGTTGCCGCCTCCTCCTCCATGGTCTCCCTCTCCTCTCCCAATGGTCTCTCATGTCGGTCTCTCCTCATTAGATGTCCCACATCCACCTTCCTCCTCACCAATCTCTCCCCCTCCTGCTCTGAAAGCTCCTCCTTTGCAGCCACCGCTATCCCCACTGATCCTAGTGAGCCCCTCTCCCCCTGTGGCCTCTGCTACCATGTCACTTGTGGCTTGTTGCTTCTTGCCCCACGATCTCCTCACTGTACCTGCTCCTCTTGTGGCTCCTTCCGTTTGTGGCTCATCAGTAGGATCCTCCTCATCTGGCTTAGCCACGCAATCAGCTGGATCTGTAAATCTAGAGAATCAGTGGTCTATCATGTGTTGTCTATAAGCAGGATTCATGTCGGCATTAGTAATCGCAGGAAGGTAATCTCAATCTACACCAACCAGGTCCCTCGGCTCCTGAATGACAATAGCATAAAAAGGGTGTGGCCCCCAGTTGGCTTCCTCATTGAGATATTGGTCATATGCCGCGAACTCTGTCAGTGTGTCCTATCATTGACCAAACTGGTGTCAAACCCTACTGAAACAAAATTATTCCACTAAGGGAGCGCACCAGCAGATTTATGATACATGTCAGAATTTCAGCATAAGGATACATCAAGATGAAGAATGCAGCAACAATAGTATCTATGAAATCATAGAAGCTTACCTGTCGATCATTGGCATGCTAGTGAACATGAATGAATACTCTCAAGAGGAGCCCATCCATCTCTCACAACTTATATACGGTCACCACACTACTGTCATCGGATCATCGAGTCGTCGTCTCCAAAATGCAATCTTTCCCAAATTGGGCTAATGGATATATTTGTATATCAAAAGATATAAGGCATACTCGCCCCTCGAACTAGCCATGTAACTGGGCGAGCTATAGGGATATGCTCCCAAGCCCATATCTGAAAAACTATGACCCCAACAGTCATGCTCCTGCCTCTCTTATAAGCAATCTTGTGCAACTCTCTGTACATGTGGCACAGTAAGCATGAACCCCAGCTGAACCTTCATGGTCTACTCAGCATCTCATAGAGGATCCAACCCCATCTGCACTAGAAACATTGTTGGTTGCGGTCAGGCGCAACAACACAACTGATCAATCCAGTCAATACACATGGACGCGGGTAATCCTAGTCGTACTGCCTCAGCATGTACTCCTAGGTGATGTGTTGGTCAAGGATGGTATCATCAGCATAAATCCTCCTCAAATCCGTGATGCCTTATGTTGGATTCTGATCATAAAATACTAAATCCCCAGCTATCGGAAGTCGAAGAATCCTATAGACATCCTCTGGTATGATAGTGATCTCACTAGTGGGAAGATGGAAGGTATTATGCTTTGAATCGAATCTCTCTGCCAAAGCTGTGAACAACTCGTGATTCACACGGATATTCAGCATTGTAATGAGCTTTCCGAGCCCACACTAATCAAGAACAACCAAGACCTCTAGTGATAAATAGCGAACTAGTCTAAGTGTCTGTGGGTCGCCATACCAGAATATGGGATCAGGAAATCAAATCTACAACAAAGAACACAAGTAAATGCATCTGTAATCAGTTGGAATTGAACATCAAGATATCAGAAATCAAGCATTCAACATCTCTACAAAGCTACTATGAAAGATGGATTATTTCACACTAAGTACAAAAACTGCAAATTTGATTCATACAATGAAACAACTCACTTGGGTTTATCATACAATGAAACTCTCTAAACGGTGTGATATGACTCCTCAGTACAATAAGGTTCATGGTATCATACAATACGCAGGTACCCATCATACGATACAACTCAAAAATTCATACAATACAATTTTCTTGACCAATTTATCGTACAATGTAATCCAAAAGGGCATGCGATAAAACTATGGTTAGAGTAATAGGTTGTCTGCTTATTAATTAAATCATATTGATTTAATTATTAAGTCATTTATTATCTCTTTCTAGTTAAGCTAAACTTTAGGTATATAATAATTAATTATTTTATTAATTATTATCATGCAACCTAAGTTTGTTCACCCTTTTTAGGGTTTCATATCTCCTATATAAGGATTGATCTCATGTATATTCTTAACACATTCATTTTATTTGATTGCAACTTTTATTTTTGCACATCAAGAATGTCTCATCTTTCATCGATCCTTGCGTTCAGGCCTTCATAGTTTTTGCTTCTCTCTTTCTGTGACAGGTGTTTGCATGTAGGTGTTCTTGGGAGTTGTGGGTTATTTTCTCATTAACTCCAACTTGGTAAAAGAGCTTCAGATCTTCGTGCCCATGTTCTCTTCTTGAGAGATTTTACCTTGTTCGTCAGATCTATAAATTTCAAAAAAAATTATGTCGGATCTCGGCGTACCTGTTTTTGTGGTCACTTGGGCTCAAACGAACCCCACTATTGTGTTCAAAGCACTTAAGAACCCCTATTTCCATATAAAATTTGTCCAATTTGGACAACTTTGCATTTTGGGGCAAATTTTTTTATACTAGGATCGTACGGTCCTGACACGTGAGCAAGAAAAATGATTAAAAAACCAACAAAAAATATTTTTTTAATCAAAGATTTTATTTGTCAAAAGTTTTTTCCCAAAATTTTTACAAAAAAAAAAGCATGCAATATTTTTTTTTAAAAACCATGCCTACCTTTTTGGAAGTATGTTGCATGTGCAAGTTAGTACGCCTGCATGTGTAGGTACTGATGTCATCATCCACAGGCCAAAATTTGATGGTCATCAACCCATCAATCTCTTTGATTCTTTTGTCATAAAGAGCAGCTTGTGGTTTTTTTCCCATAACTTTCACATACGAGGTCGAAATCGGGCAAACGAGATATCGTCAGAAAGATCTTTTCAAGCTCTATCCAAATCTGGATGTTTGAATGTTTTTAATTTTTTTTATGGTATTTTTTTCTATCAAATCCAGAACTTCTTTTTTGCCTTCCTGGGGGCATAACTTGAGCATCTGGACTTTGTTTTTGGAAAATGGGATATCATTGGAAAGCTTATTATGTGATCTTTCCAGTTCTGTGAGACATTTTTCCAAATTCTTCTACAGGTATGTTTTATTCAATTTTTTTGCATTTCTGCACTCTGGTGGATATCTTGGATGTTTCAGGGCCTGGGATCTCTTCCTTTTAGGGGATGGCTCTTCGTAGGTTGTTCTTTTGTTTCGGTAGCCTTCGCTCTTCTTTGAGCAGTGTATACTTCACTTTGTAGCATTCTTTCATGCACACGTACTGAGATAAAGTGTCATTTTATTGCATGTATGGGATCTTGCACATGTTCGTGGTCTTTGTACTCGCACTCAATTATAAAGTTGTATGGGGGTTTGATGTTTGTCTTTGTTTTCCATCTACTTTTGTCATGTGAGCATTCCTCTAATGACATTAGCCTCAAGTTGTCTTTATTTTTGTTTGTACTCTTTTTGCACATTTGGTGTTCTTGGTTCTTCTTCATCATATTGTTCATATTGGACATTGTTTTTAGTGTACCTGTCATTACTCCCTTGTTAGCATTATGGGGGTTTTCTACTGTTGGTTCTTCTGCTTCCTTGGTTCGATAGTGTGAGCTATGTATTCAATATTTGATCCTATGTACTAGGCGGATGCAATGGTTGGGTACCTATGCATTTCGGTGAGATGGATCATTTACCATATGGACACTCTTTCTTTCATGTTTTTGGAAGCACTCTTCTATCTTTGATTGATCAGCTCTTGAGGCTTTGGTGTTTTTATGCCATCTGTATCTTTGAGTTTAGGTTTTTGCCTTTGTTTGCCTCCTGATTCGAGTAGTGTCATTTGAGGGCACTCATGCAGATTACGGTCTTCTGTACATATTCATATTTCAGTGGAGGATCTTCAGATCAACAATTACTTCTTGACAAAGTTTGTAGCTTCTTGCTTCAATGATGTTCTACATGGTCATCCTTGTTCCTATTTTCTGGAACATTCCCTAGTTTGGGAGGCTTTTTCAATCCTTCACACTAGTCTTTGTCTCTTTTTGGAGTAGAGTTTTTCTCTATTTCTCCTCTTTTACAGAGACTCTCTTTTGTACTTGGGTACCTAATTAGGTCTTTTGTTGTTGGGACCGATTTGTTTTCAATTTATTTTTTCTAGGTTTTTAAGCTTCTCCCAAAGTTTATCTTAAGGGGGGGTGTTAGAGTAATAAGTTATTTTCTTATTAATTAAATCATATTGATTTAATTATTAAGTCACTTATTATCTCTTTCTAGTTAAGCTAAACTCTAGGCATATAATAATTAATTGTTTTATTAATTATTATCATGCAACCTAGGTTTGTTCACTCTTTTTAGGGTTTCAGATCTCCTTTATAAGGATTGATCTCTTTTGTATTCTTAACACATTCATTTTATTTGATTGCAACTTTTATTTTTGCACATCAAGAATGTCTCATCTTTCATGGATCCTTGCATTCAGGCCTCCATAGATTTTGATTCTCTCTTTTTGTGACAGGTGTTTGCATGCAGGTGTTCTTGGGAGCTGTGGATTATTTTCTCATCAACTCCAACAACTATTTTATCGCACGATAAACCGGGCTGAAAAATCCTAAAAATGTGAAAAACACACTGAAAAGGGACTAAAATCTACAAAATCAAAGGATGAGATTGACTACTTACTGGTGCATCACAATCGAGGTCGGTTGTGACGCCTCTTAAGCTCAAATCGATGGTTTCAGACTGGAATCGACAATTTAAGCTCTCTGGAAGTCTCAAAGCTCTCAAAGTCAACTGTAGAAAATGATTTCAAAATGACCCCTTTGGGCCCCTTTTATAAATTTTGACCCAAAATTCGAAGTGCTCAAAAAGCCACCAAAATTGCACTCCTAGCTAATTTCAACATTTTGAATCCATTTTTCGGGATCGAAATTAAAATCCAAGTTCGTTTACCTAGTCTAATTGCAAAGTCAACGATTCTTGGTCAAGCGTAGTTGAAATGACGCTATTGCTTTGTGCTCGCTTCCGCCTTCATTTCTCAAACCTCTGAGGTTAATCTCATGCAAATCTATTAAATCCAAGTGATTTTAATCTGGTAAACTCTTGTCAACTTTAGTCAAATCTAGTCAACAGGACCTCAAAATAGCTTAGAATAAGTTCTAATTTATTATGAATCTAATGTTGATCTAATCTTATCCATTCAACATCAACTCTAATCATAATCGGTGAACTTCATCAGTCAAATCTAACTTTCACCTCTCTGTCTCATTTCGATTTCAATCCTGAGGGGGCATGACAATATAGAAAACTATCTTTTGCAATCAATCCTAATCAGTTAACCAATTCAAGCTTCATGGCTTGGAGCATCTCATCTTCATTAAGAATCATATCAAGTTGAGATTATTCACATCTCTCTGAAAGAGTGATCTCATCGCTTCATATTAGGTCACTTGAACATACATCTATTTGATCTCTTGGGGCATGTCAAGTTCATCAGGACCCATATCAATCTGACGTTGTTCTCGGGGCATATTAGGTTCATCAGGACTCATATCAATCTGACGTTGTTCCCGGGGCATTTCAGGTTCATCAGGGCCCATATCAATCTAGTATTGTCTCTCAATAAGGTGATTGGCTTCCTCAAAATCCTTGTCGAAGCAGTTATCTCAAGATCTTTGACAGATATTCAGTCTCATCGCATCATATCAAACTAGATACTTTGGTCTCACACATCACTCTTCTCTCAAACAAGTTTAGAGTTGATATCTTTGATCTTCAATCGATCAAGTTTGCTCAAGTTCAGAATTGGTTTCTCTTTATCAAAAATAGTCTCATCACTTCATATCAGGCTATTCTTTGATCTAGTTGTTATCTATTCTTCGAATCAACGCATTACTCACACATCGATTCAAAGAGGGGCAACCTAAAATTTATCTAGTAGAACCTAAGCCCCTAATCTCAAAGGCATAATTTACTAGACATAATTAGAGCAACTTGAATAATCCCACTTGCATAATTAAATCAAACCATTTCTAATATTAAAATTTAAAAAAATCATTTAATTGTCAAAACTTCTTTTTAATATAAAGTCTTAGCACTTTTATTAAAAATATCACTTTGTGCAAACTTAATCTTGATTAAATGACAATTAAAAGGAGATTTTCTATTTTGTCCTATTCTCCAATGAAGTTTGGCCAATCAAAATTCTTGAATCACATAGATTGATCTCTCTCGCCACTCATCTCTACCTAACATTTTTTTCCTTTTAATCTCCACCCTTCATTCTTGAAGCAATTCCTTTAAAAGGAAGCTCTTCTTTGCCTCAAGGGGTTCCATTCTTACAATCAAAAGGTTCCAATCTTGATCATTTGGCATCTTAAAGAGATTCTTGCATTCTTACATTCTAGAGTAAAACTTTCTATTTTGAGTTCTTCGTTCTTAGTTGCTTTCATCATATTCTCATAGCTTTCTTCCATTCTTAGTTTAACTCATCTCTTAGAGTAACTTGCATGATTAGAGTACTTTCATTCTAATTTACTTTGATAGTAGCATTGTTAATCTTGCATTCTAGTTTCATCATAGCTTTGCATTTGCATTTAGATCAATCTTGGAGTGGTGAATGCAAGTCTTGCATCTCCTCCACATTTGAATCTTTCGTTTTGGAGTAGTCAAGTCACTGATCCTTCATGTCAATCTGATAAGCATTCTCAAAAGGATTAAACTCACTTCAACTAGGAAGCAATAAGTCATTTTTTAGGATTTAGTTTGTTCATTTGATATGAACTCTTGTAGCTAAATTATTAAGTTAATGGTTTACTAACTGTTGGTTGCATTCCATTTGAATGCCAATTTTATATCACATAGTTACTTAAGTAGTTATTCTAAGTAGTTACATGAGGTGGTTAGGAAGTTATTCTAAGTGGTTACATCACTCATGTCTATATATATGAGGCAAATCATTGTAAAGAGGAACTTTTTGCGAAGGGGAAACTATGGAGAATTTTCAAAAGAGACTTTTGGGTCTACACTATATACAAAAGTGTTCTTGTACTTGTATATTTTTAAGGAAATAATGACGAATGCATTTAGTCGTATGTCTTGAATGTGTTCATTAGTTATTGTTACTTACTTTTTGTATGTTAAGTTGGTAATCTCTTATGTAATGGTAATCCAATAGTCTTCCTACTCTATGTAATTGATTTGGAAAAATGCATTCATTTCTTGGTATCTTGGTGTGAATGTACTGAAATAGCTTATCTTTTCGTATGTTAAGGTATGTTATCCATATTTTGTCATCATTGCATTTTGTGCTAAATAACCCTTTGTAATATTTCTGCATTATGAATCTCAACTAGTATTCGTATGTCTAATGTTGGGGTTTATGTTAACTATTTTCTCTAGTTCTATTTTGTCTTGTTTTGTACTTTCAGGTTAAAAGTACATAAAAATACAAATACCCCCATCACACGAGAGAGTTGCCCCTCTCAAACGCAAAGGAAGATTGCAACTTGATCGTGATTCAGTTGTAATCTCTCCAACTGTTGGCACAATTGTCATTGCTCACAGGACGAAAAGGGCCAATTCTAAAGAAACACTCGCAGTGACAAATTTGTTTACCAACAATTATTCAACAAGAAAAGCATTAGAATACACTTCCAAAGTCTCCATGAACGCTTCTAAAACATGAAGTTATTCTAATGCATCCTCCATATGTTCAAGCGTGTATCCACACATCTCATGTTATGTTTCATATATGCACTCTTTAGAAAATAGCACAATACCATGACCCAACACTAAGACTAGCCAAACAACCTACCACAACAACTAAACATGTGCTTTCTTTTATAAAATCAAAGCTCTTGCAAGAAACCAAGTGACAATATAAAACCATGTACCTTGAAATCATAAATACACAAAACCATTCACCCCATGTTTACCTGTTGATATTATTTATCTTATTTATATTAAATATTTTTCCATTTGCAATCTACACAAACATTTAACCAATACTACATATAATTCTACAAATGGACCCAAATAAGCATTTACCATAATTATATAAATCACCTAAGATGCATCACAAATGAATATTTATTATAAATAATTAAAATAATTCATTCTTGCACAAGGTGTACAATACCCCCCTACTCTGAACATGTGTTTACTACATGTATCAACCAACATTGCCACCCTTCTTATATAGACAAACACTTTGTGTTTAAATTGTGCTTGTTCCATTCAATGTGTATAAGGAAATAATAGCATTTTCTTCTTCATCTAAATTTGCATGTGTTGGTTTCATATTTGGTTCTTCCATAATGATGCATTCCTTTTTATTAACCTCATTCTCAATAATCATTAGTCTCTTTTATTTATTATCATATTTATGAACCTTGGACTATTTGCTATCATAATTCAAGTACAAACCTTTTCTTTTCTTTACCTCATAATGAAGAGGGAGACTAGTTGATTGTTTTGGATTAAAAAGGTTGGGGCCTAATTTTTGTTAACTAGATTAACAATATTTTTAGTTTTCCATTCTAAGGTTTGGTCTTGTGTGTATCTTTGGTGGTGATGTTTCATTGTTATATATTTAATGTTTGTTGCATAATTCCTAATTGTTCAAGGCTCTAAAAAATGGACATGTTTAATTTGGTCACTAAGTTTATTGATGTATATTTTAAGATTTCGATAAGGTTTGGTGTCTTGGTTCACATTGCTAATCTTGTATGCTCAACATCACATTTAGCTATAGACCCTATTTGTTTTAAATTAATTTGTTGATTAAAATAGCTTTATTTCCATGGTTTTTCATGGTAGGCAACTAACTCATTAGTAAGTTCTCTTCAAGAGAGCAATTCTTTGTTTTTTACTCATCAACTATTGGTATGATTAATAGAGTTCACATTCTAATTGTTGTGAAACTATGTCAACCATTACATTATCGAATATATTATAGAGTTTAAAGAAGTATTCCATGAGAATTTCATGGTTCTAGACATTGAAAAGATTGTCTTATCCCTTAACCTGGTAGTTTTCATGGTCAACTAATATATATTTTTTTGAACCATTAATGATGTTCCAAATGGATCGGATAATTTATCCTCAATAAAATGTACCACCTTCAATTACTCTTATCAATTTCAAATGGTGGATAATAAGGATGGTATTTGGATTCCATATTTATAGAAAAGTTCTCCAATCCTAAAGATAATAAAGAACTTATTTTGTCTCACAATTGATTATAAACAACCAATCCCCCTACTTTTTGCAACTTATAAATCATTTTAATAGAAAATCATAAAATCAAATAACTTGCATAATACTCAAGTTTTAGGAATAGCCCTTTATCTTAATTAAGAGATTTTAAGATATTAATATTTCGTGGGATGCGTGACTATAAGGATGTATATTATATTGCTATAAGGATGTATATATATACATGTGTATATACACACATGTGTATATATACATGTGTATATACACGTGTATATATACATATACACGTGTATATATACATATACACGTGTATATATACACAAATGTGTGTTTATATATACATGTGTATGTGTATACATGATATACACACATTATATGTATGTACACACGTGTATGTGTTTATATAAACACACGTGTATGTGTGTATATATACACACGTGTGTATATATACACGTGTGCATGTGTATATATACACACATGTATGTGTATATATACAAACATATACACACTGTATTTAAAGAAATTAAAATAAAGAATTAAAATTTCTTATGCATCTTCTTAGTCACTTTCGAGTGAACCAAACAGGTCAGCCCATATTCCGAAAATCATTTTCAGGATTTGTATCTTCCAAAATTGCAGCATCTTCCAGAATTGACTAGAATTGGCATTTGGTATTCCAGCACCCAAATGGGCCCTAAATGACTTCCAATATATGGGGGATGTCATGGGGCCAGCCTCTAGCACCGTGCGGCACTGCCTTTGCAATGCAACTTAAGCAATTCGCAATACAAACTACGCCTCCCCAATTTGAATCAATGCGGAACTATAAAATAGTGGCGATCTCACCAATTAAGAACTTAACAACAGACTTCTAAAAGCAGCGAGTACACATGAAAGATGACTATAATGCAATGACACAATTATTAGAGCAACATAGATCCTTTGCCATAAAAATACCAATCTGTACACAAAGCCAACTATGTGATCTGCACGTCGGCTCACATCGAAAATGCCTGCAGTCGTGTTACAAGTGAACCCAGCAACAATGCCCAAATAGGTACCAAGTAATTTGCACCAGTCTTACTGATTGAATTCCGGAAACCTTTACAATAAAGAATGCCCAGCTACATATCACAACTCATCCGAGCTATCCCCTAGTTATGCTCACTAGCTTACAATGCACTCTGACTACAACAATCTTTGCTCTCAGACTTAGACTTCAACAAAGGCTCTGCAACTCCGACTTCCACTTTTTTGCAATAATGCAAGGCAATACTCTATATAGAATCCACCGTAACGACTTCAGTTCGGCAATGAGATCTCCGCCTCGATCTGACGGCTACGAATGTATTGCAGCGCGGTGATCTGCGGCACTTGTAACAGCACCAATCAGATCGCGCAACTACCGCAATATCTGCATGGCAGAGAGGGACGATCCCGCATTATCCGCACTGGCTCCACTATGGTTTCATTAAACAAGTACTGGCCGCACGATTCGACTTGAAATCTTTTATGTCGTGATGAATCTAATCCTGGCCTTCCGTTTGCGATCAGAGTGATTGCGATCCGTGTGAGATTGGATCATTTCGCATCCAAAAACACACTTCGCCTTCAAGCTCAACAGAACAAAGGGGAACTAATATGCGTTGCATCCGATTCTGCAAGACCGCAGTTTTAAAGACTACTACATTCTCCCCCAATTAAATCAGGCGACGTCCCCGACGCCGGTGCACTCCCCCCACTAGAGATGCACGGAGGTTGCCACTGTGACTTTTTATGCCTGCTGGTTTGAGCTCCGATCAAGGAACTCCAACACTTTCTCTTCATCCCGCCAAAGTACTTCAGATCTTTCCCAAGTCACCTCATCTCGGCCTGTTCCTTCCCAAACAACAAAGAATTCTCGGAATGACCTCTTCCCAATTCCTCTCGTCCGCATAGCCAACACTTCACTTACATGCCTGTTTGGATTATCCAAAACATTCGCTGGACCACGAGTAGGAACATTCCGTGTCAGATCGTCCAGATCTGCATGATGTGCGCGCAACTGTGACATGTGAAACACCGGATGAACCTTTAAGTGCAGCGGCAGATTTAGTTTATAGGCGACTTTTCCTACACGCTGCATAACTTCAAATGGCCCGTCCCAGCGACGCACCAATGACCCTGTAATCCCTTTTGGAACCTTGAATTGGTCCAACAATCGCACTCAACTGTGCCTTGCAGCTAAGTGCATCCGCAATTGCATTATGTCGGCCTGGATTATATTCCAGCTTGAAATCGAATTCGGCCATGAATTCTTGCCAGCGAGCTTGTTTCGGAGTGAGCTTGGCCTGTGTCTTAAAATAGGTTGAGCTGATGTTATCAGTTCGAACAACAAAAGAGACACCCAAAAGATAATGACGCCAAATCCTGAGATAATGGACTATGGCCGTCATCTCTTTTTCATGAGCTGGATAATTCTTTTCTCGCTCATTCAACTTCTGTGATTCATAGGCAATTGGATGGCCGCCTTGCATAAGTACTCCTCCGACTGCGAAATTGGATGCATCGGTCTGTAGTTCGAACGGCTCATCGTATTTTGGCAACGCCAAGACTGGCTCCGCTGTTAATCCCTGTTTTAATGCATCACATGCATTCTGCTGTTTCTCGCCCCACTTCCAGCCACTGTCCTTTTTCAACAGATCCGTTAATGGCGACGCAATCTTGGAATAACCAGCGACAAACTTGCGATAATAATTGGCCAAGCCCAAGAACTGCCTGACTTCATGTACATTTCGCAAGGGTGCCCAATCTTGAATAGCCTCCAATTTCTCAGATTCTGGACGTAGCTTACCATGGCCAACAACATGACCCAAAAAGCCTATTTCAGTCTGTGCGAATGAGCATTTTTCCTTCTTCACAAAGAGCTTGTTAGCTCTCAGGATGCTAAACACTTCGGCCAAATGTTCTTTGTGCTCCTGTAGCGTTTTACTGTATACAAGTATGTCGTCTAGATACACGACTACAAACTTATCTAACAACGATCTGAAGATATTGTTCATTAGAGTACTAAAAGTTGCAGGCGCGTTCGTCAAGCCAAACGGCATGACAAGAAACTCAAAAGATCCATACCTTGTGGTAATTACTGTCTTTGGCTCGTCACCAGGAGCGATTCTAATTTGGTAGTATCCTTGTCGCAAGTCCAGTTTGGAAAAGTACCTAGCCTCGACAAGCCGATCAAAACTATCAGCGATTAGAGGCAATGGGGTATTTGTTCTTGATCGTGAGCTTGTTCAAAGCACGATAATCAACGCAAAGTCTTAACGACCCATCCTTCTTGTGCTGAAACAGCACTGGAGACGCGTAAGGTGATCTTGATGGACGTAGGTAACCCATAGCAACAAGTTCCTCCAACTGTCTTTTGAGCTCGGCCATTTCTAGCCCCGACAATTGATAAGGAGCCTTCACTGGCGCCCTCGCTCCAACTTCTAACTCAATGGCGTGATCAACGTAGCGCCGCGGCGGCAACTCCTTTGGCAAAGAATCTGGCATTACATCACTGAATGCATTGATGACTTCTTGAACCGCGATCGGATCTGAGACAACAAGGGTATCCTACTCGTCCCAATCTCCTATAATCGCTGCTAAGAAGAGATCATTGCGCTCCTTCCTTGCAACCTTTTTGAGGCTCAAGGCACTGAGAATCCGATTCAAACCATTGGAGCCCGTCACCAGCACCATGCATGATCTTGCTGGGTCGAGCATCAGAATACAACCCAGGTGAGGTGTAATCACTACTGAAGCCTTTCGAATGAATTCTTGCCCCAAGATGACTTCAAAGTCAGTCATCTTTATCGCTACCAAATTAACTTGGCCCTGCCAAGATCCAACCCGCATTGTAGCATCTTTTATGTCTCCCTCAATCTTTTGAGCTGGGCTGTTCACCGCCTTGAAGCAAGTATTAGATGGCACAGTCTTTAAGCCCAAAAGTCGTGCTCGTTCTACCGAAATGTAATTGTGCGATGCACCTGAATCTACCATCGCCATTACTTTCTTTGCACCAAAGAATGCTTCAACGTAACAAAGATCATGTTGACTTGCATCTTTAGTAACTCGACCTGCTGTCACAGTATTGAGAAGCTGTAACACTCCCATTTCCGCAATCTTTTCATCTCCGGCGAGCACTGCGTTTACCCTGGCACGCTCTGGACATTCCCGCGCCCAATGATCCGGCCGTCCACAGAGAAAACAGTTCTTCCCTTTATCTTTCTTGTCAGCTACTTGAACAGATTTCTTAGACTTCTTGGGAGAGAATTCGTTCTCCTTCTTCGGCTTAGCTTTCTGATCTGCACTTTTCTGGTATGGCCCATTGTTGCGGCGTTCATTCCTAAAGCGCGGAGTCTTTCTTGAATTGCCTCCATAATCCGACTTAGTCGCACCACCAAAGCCTTTTGCCGCATCCCCTTTATAGTCCAACAAACTGTCAGAAGCGGCAATTGCTTCCGCAAGTGTCTGAACACGTTGACGTCTTAGCTCCTCCGCTGCCCAAGGCTACAAATTCTTCATAAAGAGATAGAGTTTCTCGAAGTTGTTCAATTTCGTGCTTTCTAAGTCGAGCACTTGGAAAGCTCTGACATAATCCCAAACCTTCCCCGAATGCTTTAGCTCGTCAAATCTGGCCCGAATAACCCAGTCTGAGTTACCGGGACGAAATTGATCTTGCAATGCCATCTTTAATTCGGCCCATGACACGATCGATCTAACTGCTTTGCCAGCACGCTTATCTGCAAGAAACGTTCGCCGCCATAACTTCGTGCTGCCGGTAAGGCAAGCGGAAGCCTTCTGTACTTGTGCTTCATCAGATAACTCGGCTGCATTGGAGAAAAACTCTTATACATCCCAGAAGAAGTTATCTAAAGACTTATCGTCGCGATCCCCGTCATAGCGGCCAATCTGAGTCGATGCTTTCGTGCCCTACGTGTCGTCCTGCAGCAACGAATGGTGCAAGGACTGCCCATCTTTCAAGAATTTCACGTCATCACGCATAGCATCCGCCGCGTCGCGGATCTTTCCAAGTTCCTCTTGCAAGTCAGCATAAGCCGCTTCAAGATTAATGACACGGTCTTCGAATTCAGGAGCCTCCAAAGCATTCATCCTTGTCTCCAAATCTTGGAGCCAGACGCGCGTGCGGGGATGGTGGGTAGTAGATCCCCTACCAGTCCGTACGCCACTATTCTCAAGCTGCTCAATGGGCTGCTCACTGTGATCATTGGTGTCCGCCATGTCGACTAGCTCACTTTCTTGATTTCGCAAGACTTAGGTTTTTTCCGTGACAGAAAACACCACCATGATTCAATCTCAAGGGCCTGCAACAGAAGTCGTGAATCCAAGCGAATTAGTGCCAAGAATCCCGACTACTATTAGACTGGCTCTGATACCAACTGTCACGGGGCCAGCCTCTAGCACCGTGCGTCACTGCCTTTGCAATGCAACTTAAGCAATTCGCAATACAGACTACGCCTCCCCAATTTGAATCAATGCGGAACTATAAAACAGTGGTGATCTCACCAATTAAGAACTTAACAACAGATTTCTAAAAGCAGCAAGTACACATGAAAGATGACTGTAATGCAACGACACGATTATTAGAGCAACATAGATCCTTTGCCATAAAAGTACCAATTTGTACACAAAGCCAACTATGCGATCTGCAGGTCGGCTCACACCGAAAATGCCTGCAGTCGTGTTACAAGTGAACCCAGCAACAATGCCCAAATAGGTACCAAGTAATTCGCACCAGTCTTATTGATTGAATTCCGGAAACCTTTACAATAAAGAATGCCCAGCTACATATCACAACTCATCCGAGCTATCCCCCAGTTATGCTCACTAGCTTACAATGCACTCTGACTACAGCAATCTTTGCTCTCAGACTTAGACTTCAACAAAGGCTCTGCAACTCCGACTTCCACTTTTCTGCAATAATGCAAGGCAATACTCTATATAGAATCCACCATAACGACTTCAGTTCGGCAATGAGATCTCCGCCTCGATCTGACGGCTACGAATGTATTGCAACGCGGTGATCTGCGGCGCTTGTAACAGCACCAATCAGATCGCGCAACTACCGCAATATCCGCATGGCAGAGAGGGACGATCCCGCATTATCCGCTATGGTTTCATCGAACAAGTACTGGCCGCACGATTTGACTTGAAATCTTTTATGCCGAGATGAATCTAATCCTGGCCTTTCGTTTGTGATCCGAGTGACTGCGATCCGTGTGAGATTGGATCATTTCGCATCCAAAAACACACTTCGCTTCCAAGCTTAACAGAACAAAGGGGAACTAATATGCGTTACATCCGATTCTGCAAGACCGCAGTTTTAAAGACCACTACAGGGGATTTGTATCTTCCAGAATTGCAGCATCTTCCAGAATTGACTGGAATTGGCATTTGGTATTCCAGCACCCAAACAGGCCCTAAATGACTTCCAATATATGGGACTCCCCGTACTTCTTCTATACAGAGTGTGTACATAGTCTACCTCTACAAGAGTTAAACTTGGGACCTCTCTATCAAAATTACATATTCTACACCATTAAGCTAACTCAGATGTACATTAGGCCAACTCTCTTAACATATTGTTGAGATTGGTAACCTCAATTGGTTCTCTTTAATGATTCACTAAAAATTTCAGCAGTATGAGTAGGCAGTGGTGTTCCATTAAGGAAACAAACCAAAAAAGTTAGGCAGTCAGTGGAGGGAAAAAATAGGAAATATTTCATATTTCAGCAGGTATGAGTAGCAGTGGTGTTCCATGAAGGAAACAAACCAAAAAAGTTAGGCAGTCAGTGCAGGAGAAAAATAGGAAATATTATGAAATATATCCCATGCTCTTACTAATAAAATAGAATTCATAATATTTTAACTCAAAAATTCTCAGGATATGATATAATTTTAGCATGATGCATACTGCAAAATGGCAAACTAGAAAAAGTTTAGAGTGTCCAGAAATTTATCAGGCCCCTAATCTACTGGGGTGGAAGAAAATAACCCCACAATGCGACCGCTGCTCTATTCTTGCTGGAGAAACTTGGTTATACACATTTTTGAAGGGCTACTCTGGCAATAAAATTGAAGCATTCCTCTCTTTATGGTATCACTGAGTGAATACGATTCCTTTTCTAGATTTGTAACAGAATATTCTAAAAGTTGACACTAACCACCATTACACAGCAGCCACACTGACCACCATTACACAGCAGCCATTCTCGTAACATGTTGAGCCTGATGTTATCCAAGGAAATTGAATGATGGAGTGCAAATCCTCTATGATTTGCTGCTCTTAAACCTAATCTTCAATGGCTAACCCTAGCAAAATTTAGAACCTTCTCTCCGTAAAACTCATCTTTGGGCAATCTTTACGAGAAGAATAGTCACAGATCCTTGCCAAAGTTCAAGTATAAAATATTCCAAAAAATATCATCAGTTTCCCGTAATATGCTAATTTAAGTAGTCTGTCAGTATAAAGTGGAGAATTGGCT
This sequence comes from Chamaecyparis obtusa, assembly GCA_027943335.1. Lineage (NCBI taxonomy): Eukaryota > Viridiplantae > Streptophyta > Pinopsida > Cupressales > Cupressaceae > Chamaecyparis > Chamaecyparis obtusa. Next base: position 52,918 of record BSBK01009146.1, read on the forward strand.
CATGAATAATTTTCAGGGGACATTCCCTCAGAAGACCAAAGAGCCCAACTATAGGGAAATAAACTCAAAGGAAGATACTATTAGCCCTAATTTAAGGTCAAATTGGAATGCTTCGGAACTTGTATGTTCAAATAGAAAGCAATTAAAAACAAGAATTGGAAATATAAGGAGCTACTCAATTTTTAAGAAGCCATTTAACAGACCAAATTAGAATGCTATGGAGGTTGTTAGCAATTAACAGACAGATCTCATTGACCGCCCTATATACAAAAATTTCTTTCATAAATAATCCAATCCATTTAGCATGGAAGGGAGAGGGTCCTCCAGAGGAACATAGAGAACATCTTTCCGTGTGGTTACACAGCAAATGACACTATGATATGATGCTGCACCCTTCAGAAATGAGAGTAACTGGTTTTGATGATCATTTAGAATCCAGATTATTCAGATCTTGCTTCAGTGGGTTCGGCACTTTCCTCCTCATAAAACCCATTATGTGAGCATTAAGAAGCGAGTCATGTGATGATACCCATATTTAGACTAATAATATGTTCACTTTTCTCAATCCAACATTACAGCTTTCAGGTTCTAATACAAGTCATATAACTACCATTTCTGAAAATTAAGTTTGCATCCTTGGAAAAGAATAACAGAAAATCAAATTGAAATTCTCAAAATATGAATCAATAAATCACATTTGAAACCAACTGCAGGAAACTGTAATAACTTCTAGATGACATATCTCCACTGATTGAGTGTCAGGTCACTCGCCATGGCTCCACAGCCCTTAATCTCAAATATCTCTTACTGCATAATTATTGTACTGGCAACATCATGGACCGAATTATTGTTGAACTAGCTTGAGGTTTCTGGATTTGACTGTGTAGACATTTTTGCACCAAGAGAAAAGAGTTCTATGATGGCAATACTATAAGAACTTAACATATCTATGAAAGAAAAACCAAATGCCAGCAGTTAATTCACGAAATGCCAGCAATGATCTCTTCAAATGTTTACATTTTTACCATATAAAGCAAAGAGCATAACACATATCTAAGGAATCAGAATTGGGTAACAGTGAATGCATGGAATGCCAGCAATGTACTCTTCAAATGTTTACATTTTTACCTTGTAAAGTAAAAAGCATATAGTGCAAATCAAAGGGATTAGCTAAAGGTAACAGTCAGTGCAATCATTGGTCTATTGGAATTTTTATTTAATTAAAAAACAGGGTTACTGTTCAATTAGGATTAGCTATAAGCTTCAACATGGTTAGCTACAGGATTAGGTTTACAATTCAACTTAGACAAGAGTTCTACAATAAAGTTTGGGGTTATATAGTTTATCTGTGATAAGGGTGGCAGTTTAAATAGTCTTACAATTCATTTTTGATACACTGCTTGTTCAAGGTTGTAGGTAATGCAAAAAAAGGGTAAACAATAACAAATATGGTAATTGGTATTGTAGAAGACCAATTATCAAGGGGGGTCCTCAAGAGGGGCATAGAGACCATCTTTCCATATGGTTACATGGCAAATGACACTATGACACATATGATGTTGCTTCCTTCGGAGATGAGATTACCAGGTTTTGATGATCATTCAGGTAATTCAGATCTTGCTTCAGTGGGTTCAACACTTTCCTACTCGTAAAACCCCATTATGTGAGCCTTGTGAAGTGAGTCACGTGACGATACCTATATTTAGACTTATAATATGCTCCCTTTTCTCAATCCAACATTACAGCTTTCAGATTTCTAAGCTGCAATTTCTGAAACTAACTGGGGAAACTATAATAACTTCTAGATGACACATCTCCATTGACTAAGTCTCAGGTCACTCGCCATGGCTCCACAATCCTTAATCTCAAATATCTTTTCCTACATAATTATTTTACTGGCAACACCATGGACTAAATTATTGTTGTATTAGGCTATTAGCTTGAGGTTTCTGGATTTGACTGTAAGCATTTTTATGCCAAGAAAAAGTAATCCTATGAAGCTAATACCATAAGAACTTAGCACATCTACGAAAGAACGACCAAATGCCAACAGTAATGAATTCATGAAATGCCAGCAATGATCTCTTCAAATGTTTACATTTTTACTGTATAAAGCAAAAAGCATAACACAAATCTAAAGAATTAGATAAGGGTAGCAGTGAATTTATGGAATTCCATCAATGACTTCTTCAATGTTTACATTTTTTATCATATAAAGTAAAAGGCATAACACAAATCTAAGGGATCATATAAGGGTAACTGTTCAATTACGATAAGCTATAAGCTTCAACTTGCTTAGATACAGGGTTAGTTTAACAATTCAACTGAGGCTCGAGTTCTACAATAAAGTTTGGGATTATATAGTTTATTTGTGATAAGGATTACAGTTTAATTAGGCTTACAATTTATTTCTGATACACTGATTGTCCCTTTAAGATTGAAGGTAGGCTATGCAAAAACAGGGTAAAATATAATAAATATGGTAATTAGTATTGTGAAAGATCTAGAAAGAGTTTAATTCAATGTGATTAAAGATGTCCACTTCAATTCCAAGTACATCATACTGCTTTGACTCAGATTAATGTTTTTCAAAAAGCAGGCGAATGAGTTATGGGTTTTATTGTAGACAGTATACGAAAATCCATTATCAGTAAATACATATTTCAACATAAACTGAAACAGAGACATAATGATGAAAAAAGGATTAAGTGCACTATCAAAATGCTAAGGTCTATGTTATTATATTCAATAAGTTTTTGTTTAATACTAAATAGCAAAATGTTGAGTTGATGAGGTTGGAAATATATCTTCGAGGACTAAGATTGAAATATTGTATAAATCTATATCCTTCGATTGTACCTAAAATGCAACTAATTTTCAGATAAAAAATCCATTATATTACTCTTTGAATTACCATTATTGACAATATTAAATTATGCAATCATGTATCATAATGACAAAAAAGCATTATAGAATCATGCATCATAATATGTTTATAATTATAACTATCACTAATTGTCATTTTAATGATTACTATTTTAATTAATTTTAGTAAAATAATAGAGTAATAGACAAATTAAATAGCTGTTTCATAATGATATCTCACAGTGTCCTTTAAATAGATTTCTTTAAATATAAATATGCTAGTTCCATCAATTTTTACAGTTCATAATAGTGACTTGAAGTTTCTGAATTTTTCTCTGTTAACTTCTAGATTTGGCTATTGCATTTAGCCAGTAAAATGCATAAGACTGTGCCATAACCTACAGACGGGAAGTTCAAACCCAAAACTATAACCTTGAGGCAAACACTGAGTATTTTCACCTCATATTCATTAGATATCTTTGACAAGAAATTCTCAAACTCATACAATAACTGTGTTCGTATTCTACTAATTTCAAAAATATAATTGGAGTTACCCCTTAATAGCAAGCAATAATATATTACTGCACGTTTGATTTGTATCAGACAATGTGAAGCTTAAAGGCAAAACCTATTACGATAACATAAATATGAGAATCACAGAGAAATAAAGAACAAGTCAGTGAACAGGTATTCTATCTCAGCGTACTCTTCCAGGTATTTCCTCTTTATCAAAATTAAACGCTACTAAATAACTTTATAGTTTCAAATCCAGCCCTTACAATTGATTCCTTGACGGAAAGCATATGATTCTATAAAGCTTTCTGTAGAAAAGCTAAAACATCCATATCAATTCAATCTAAACCCTAAAACATTTATATTAAATTCAGACACGCTATACCCTGAACCATTCATATTAGCTCCCACAGGAAACCCTAAACCTATCAACCCTAGAACAAACTTCTGACAACAGACGGATTCTACAAATCTATCATAAATAGCAATAATAAATATTAAAAGCCACCTGCATCATTCATTCCTGATTCTTCATTCACTGTCAGAATCGGCAGGGTCGGAATCTTTGATATCGTCCAAATCATCTTCAGAAATTTCATCAACATCCGCATCTACATCACCAAATTCTTCGTCATCTAAATCTTCTTCTTCGTCCTCCTCTTCGTCTTCGCTCACAACCTTGCGAGACCGAGAGGAACCTTTACCGCCCGTCGACGCATTTCTGGACTGGAACTTTGAGGCGTCGACTAGTCTTGGTATAAGATTGGCCGAAGAAACCCATTTACCTCCATTAAAACTGTTTAGTTGCCCTGCATATGCCGTGAAAAGCCGAGCAGGCACTACGTTTCTACATACATATTTCGACGAAATCTGTCTCAAGATTGGAATGATGGAAGATTTAGCTGCCATTTCAGACTAGGGATTTCTACGCCTTGGCCAAATTAGACAGAAGTTGTACTGAGCTTCGTCCAATAATCTAGGGTTCTTATTATTATGTAGTGAAAAAGTTAGGGTTTTAGAGTTATGGAGGGTTTTAGGAAACGGAAAATTCGCCGTTTACTAACGTTTGGAAATTTGTCACTTCGGTAACTAACGAATACGAATATGTTCCCATTATTTTTTAACAATTTTGGGAGTCAATGTTATTCCTTGTAAACCTTCTAACTCTTTATTTATTTATTTTATTTTATTTTATTTTAGATGAAGCAATTTAATAGAACACTTTACAAATACAATACAATTCAGTAACAAAATTGTCAATAAAATTATGTTGAATGTTGTTAGATGTAAAATTTGTATTATTTTACTTTGGTTTCATTTATACAAATTAACATTTTTAGTATCTTTTATTTAAATTTTGTGCTCTCTAATTGATTTATCAATATGTTTGTTTTAAACTTTCTCTTGCTAAATTTTACTCTCTTCATTAGTGGTTGGGTATTATTATAGATTGACAACTCGTTTATTCATTTGTAACTTGTTTTGTGTTTTTTGTTTTTGTTGTTTATATTAAAGCAGCCAAAAAACTAGGGGGTTGATCCTTAAGTACAACGCCTTGAGGAGGACAAAGAGTGAAAGACCATTGTCAGCACATTGACAGCAACTACCAAACGCACAAACAAGAGATCAGCTACTTAATACCAAAAACCATAATCCAATTTAAACTATGTGTTAGCTGCAAAAAAGTATCCATGGCTAACACTGCTAGAGAAGTAACATACATAATCATAGATCTAAAACCTAAACTATTAGTTTTCACCATAATATTCTTTAACATGATAAGATAACCATAAGAATTGTGGTCATCTGTCATGCAGGGCTAAACTAGTGAATAACTATAAGTCTTAATTGTCACACAAGGCCAAACTAGTAAAAACCTATACATCTAGAGACTGGTATATAGCTAATAACCATTATAAAACAAACCCAGAAAGTAGTTGGGCTGCCAAAACCATAGATCAAATCAAAATTGGAGCCAAACATATCAACACATTAAGTTTTCTTTAAAAATTATTTTCCCTAGGCTTGGAGAGCATCATCTGAGTCTAGTCATCTGTGAGAAATTTGAACAGCTCCTTGGAAACATCATTCTCTAAGGCCTTTGCGACTGATTTCTCCTTATGTAAGAGACAAAGGGTAGCGGTCGAAGAATGCATAACCTTGAGGGAAAATTTGGAAAGTGCCATAAAACAGTCCTCCAGATTTTCAAAGTCCTTTTTTTCAATTTTTGAACTTATCCCCAAGTAGCAACACAATAACCACATTCCTCACCCACGATAGTTTTAACATTGGCTGGTGTAGTTTGAATAGGGGAGGTAGCGATAAGAGGGGAATTAGCTTTGCTTCCCACCTCAAGTTTTCCAATGAGGTCCAAAGATTCAGTTTTAATACTCTTAAAGACATGTGTAGAGATGTTATTGTTTTGAATACTCTCCTTCCCAAACCCTTTATTTTCAAGGCTTTTAGAATCACTTGAGGCCTTCTCCTCAACCGAATCCTCCTTCATAGTTTTACCCTTTTCCTTAGGTTTAGCATAAATCCATGTAGAATGATGGGGAGTGTCGGTTTCCTCTATGATTTCGTTGTCCAATTCAATTTGGTGAAATTTTGGCTTTTTTAGCATTTTTAGGCTTGGGTGGGATAGGTGGGTCCTTCTACTTTTTATCAATAGCCTTCACAAGGGACTCAGTGGAGGGAGAAAACTGAGGGGAGATATGTGGGGTTTTGGTATGTTTAACACCCTTCTTCCTACTAGCTCCGAGGATATCAATAATGCGACCAAGGGGTGGGGATGGGGAGGACGGGGCCCCTTGTACAAAAATAGCACATAGAGGATGTAAAGCACAGTGAAAATTAAAAAGTCTTGAAATGAGCCCTTGGTGCAGAATTGTGTCATTTTTGCCATATTTTCTACACTCGTGCACATCCTTAATAGTGAATTATAGAGAGTGTAACAAATAGAATGACAATGCAATCAAATTGTGATTACAAAAGTGGTTGAGAAAAGGCATGTGATAAAAACTAATAATAATCACCAAAACACCCCTCCAGAGTGAAGTATTTCATTATCACGGTACACACTTGGTCCCAAGGGGGAGGCAATTGCTCCCTGTTAAACCCACCACAGAGCTTCACTGGCTCTTCACCAGCACGAAAAAATTGATTCATGTTGGCTTCATCTAGGACACAACTTTTTTTTTCCATTTTTGGATTTTTGTAGAGAGACCAGTGGTTTGAACCATCACATCTTCACTGACTTCAAAAGTAATGCCTCTCATGGTGGCTTTCCGCTCCTCCCAAGAGATGCAGCAAACTGGTGTGAGACACTTTCATCAAAACTAGTCATGGCTTGCATAAATGGTACAATTCCTCCCACGGAAATAATGTGCCACACTGTAGGGTTGTTGTGAAAGACATCATCAATTTTGTCTAGCTTGATGCAAACTCTGTCTCCACCCATTATAGAATTTGCTAGAATAAAGGTTGTAGGGAAATATAATAGCATCAAGGTGTGAAAGTTGCTGAGCTAATAATATAGTATGAGATTAACAGTATAGATGGATTAATTTAAGCTAATAAAATATTTTGAAAGGGTGTAATAATTGATATAAATACACCTTCCCAAAGCCAGTACCACATTGGCAATAAATTCGTGCGAATAGTTATTTTTGCAACTTTGAGATTTATAAAAAATAATGAACGGTCAAAAAATAAATCTAGAAGGATCCATTGAAGCCATTTTAAAATAAATGTCATGCCTGATTGCTTCTTATAAAGGCTCAGAAACTAGGTGTAATTCCAGACTCAGGGATTGGACGTCCGACCAAGTAGTTTATCCTCTTCATGAAAACTCATTTAGTATGTCAAACTAGGGATCTGTTACTTGAAATGGGCCACCAAATTATATGCACCAGGTATCACTTAGCCATACATTTTATCATTGTTGCAGGAAAGAAATGCTAAAAGGAAACTATCCTATGATTGCAGGGAATAAATGCTAGAATGATTCTTAAGATAAAGTTGCAGAATAGAAATTACTAGAATGGAAATTACATAAATGTAGATGCTAATAAAACATGAAGACTCTTACAAACTATGCCATAATACTTATGTTGTTCCACTGCCTTGGTTGCAGGAAGCGTCAGCTGATATGTGGCTTTGGTTGTAGGAATAGTTCAACACTTTGGCACTGAGATAGCAAAAATGCAAGAAATGATTCTAACTATTATGAATCTATCTCACTATGGATTTCTCACCAAGTGGGCCCCCTTGGATGAGTATCCCAATCACAAATACATAAAGTTAAATCTCAACACTTTATTTCTCATTATTTGAATAATTGAGTACAAAGATTCATAAACCAGAAAAGTAACAGAAAACTATATTGCAAGTAAACTTGATAATGCCCTCCCTTTCTCACGTAGGAGCGGGGCTTTATTTAAAGGAAAACTCCTAACTACTTTCCTAACCACACCATAGAAATAGGCAGATCTTTATTACAACACTACTAACTAAAAAAAAGGGAAACTATTAAAGTTGGAATAGATAAGATGTAGAAAAGAGGAAAGAGTTGTCGTGACAGCAAATCTAACTTCCCACTCTTTGCCTAGATTTTCACAGGGAATTCATCATGCTACCTTAGTCTTCATTGGATGACTGCCATTGTGTTCTTCTGGAAACCTTCAACTGGCACTGCGCTTAATACTTCCTCTGTTGTAGCTTGTTGGAAGACCGGGTTGAGCACTCGGTGAATGAATGTGTTTTACCTAGTTAAAACAACATTTTCTATTTCGATGTGCTGCATCTTAAAGGTTAGGATAAGACATTCATGGTGATCATTAACAAGAATACATATAACCATTCATATTCAAATGACTAATTTACTTATTAAAAACATAACTATAACTTCAAAACAAGTAACATAGTAATTTGTCCAAGCATAGCATATTTAAGTACATTTAAGCCATGATATAAGTCTGATGGCAGCATACCATATAATAATAGAAAAAGCATAGCAATCTTAAGGCAAATATATCAAAATAGGAAAAAGGTCTAGCAGATATCATCTTAGGGCATCTTAAAATATGGCATTAATATGCCTCATCATTGCCCCCTACGAGGACTAGTGCCTGCCCTCAGGCACTAAAGTATTCCTAAATTTTGCAAGTACCTTGAGATCTCCTTCTTCTGTTTCCCTGATCATCGAACTTCCCACTCTTCAGTAGAATCTGTTCATTCTTTCAACCCTTACACACCAGCTTATCTCCAGGACTTCATCAACTTCGTTATCCACACAACTGTACAATAGCCACAAGAGTAGAGGAGGCTGAAAAGTGAGAGGCATCCACCTTTCTGTTCGAGGCTATCGTCCCAATTCTATATATCAGTGGACCCTTTTCATGGTAGCTTAGAAGTTGATAATACTATGTGGTTCTACCTTTTTTAGGGCCATAGTTAGCTTGGCCCACCTCTGTTATATCCCTTTCGTTCTCTGTGTCCTTCGGCCAATGATATCCTTTCAGCTTCTGAGTGCACCTGTTCTCGATTTTCCAGCATCCTTCTCCTATGTGTAGAATCATTAAACCATATACAATTTCTAACCAGTAGCAGTAGAGCCTTTTGGGTGTTTTACTCTCTAGTCGTAAAGGAAGTGTAATAGTGCATTCAAATTCCCTATACCTATTTAGCTGCTCTCCATAATTGATTTCATTTTTAACCCAGGAAAGTAAAGAGGACAAATGACTATCTCTCACAAATAACAGGTGATTCCAATCAGTATTTGATGGAACAATATAATTGTACATATACAATTCATAAAGAAGCTTCCTAATGAAATTGGGTGACATCTCATATGTAGCCATGAAAGTTTGAGGAGTGTCTATATCATGGCTCAAATCCCTAAGTATTCTCATCAATTTAAACATTAAGAATTATTCCCTCAAACATACGGAATAAACCCTAGGTGGTGGTCTACATTCGATAATTTTAGGAACCAATTCTGTAATTGAATCCACCTTACCCTATAAGAGTTGGATTTCCTATTTTTGTTGTCCTATTTCCTTTTTCAACCTATCCCTTTCTAATTCCCACATGGCCTTTTCATATTGAAATTTTTGGAAATAATCAATGGACAAAGAGTGAATTGTTACCTTTTCCTAGCTGTTTAGTGGAACTGGGCATTCTGGAATTGCTTCTTGATTACCCTTGGTAATTGGTGTTGATGCATAAAAAATGTCATCTATTTGTACTTTTTTTCAGATGGGAGGAAGATGCATCAGAGATATCCATCCTCTCTATTTCTTTCCATCATGTTGCATGTCCTGACATAGCAGTTGTAGGTTCTTCCCCACCACGTCATGACTCCTCACAAATGGACTGCATGATTGTGGTTTTTCTTCCATGGGCTCCTCCATAGGAACATCATGAATAGAGTCAGTCATCGCAAGAGAGCCCTTCTCCTTTTGCTTTGTGTTCAACTGATGCTGCAAGATGTTTCTGTGTAGTCTTTCTTTTGGTAGTAGATGTGGTTGTAGGAGGAACAAGGGTATCACCCTCATCATACTCGGCCATTTTTCCTCTCCCTTTCTCCTTTTTTAGGGCTTCTTATGGACTATGGGTCTCTTTAGGGTCCTCATTTTTTTTGTCCTCCAAATTAGGGTTTATAACATCAGTAGCCACATTTTCTTGGGGGTTTTCTGGAGGAAGGTTTTCCTCAGCTATCTCTGGAATAATGGGCTCCACATTATCATGAATGTCCTCATTAGGAGGATTTTCCTATTCTTTTTCTTGTTCAGGTTGTGGTATATCCTGATTTAACTGTACATGTAGTGCTACAAGGAACTCATCCCAAGTCATGGGAGAGGTGTCATGTAGGGCTCTTTCTACCAGAAGCCTAATTAAACCATGATGGGTGATGACATTCTACCTCCCCTTCCTGATCTCTTTAGAACTCAAATTTAACAATGAATACATGAAATTGGGAATATTTACTAAACGACTATGTCGTAAATGACTTAAAAGCTTGAAGTAAACGACATGCAGGAAAGAAAAATGCCCTTCACAAGTAATGTACATTATAATATGTACGACTAACTGAGGGTACTCATTGGGAAGGGATATCCATTTAGCACCTTGTTTACTATATTCCATTGCGGTGTTTGTTGGCAAAGAAAATTCTTTCTGAGCTGTGCAAGTGTCATGACTGTGTGGGAATGCTTCACTTGTAGCAGGGAGTCTAGACACTTCTGCAATTTTTTCTTCTAAGGCCTCCCCTCTTAACCTGTTTACATATGCCACTCCATTACTGCATGTGCATAGGAATTCCAATGCCATAGCCTCATCGTGACCATTCAGTTGTATGAAATATGTGAGCCATCCCACATAGTTGAATGTCTGAACACTAGCCTGGTCTTGCAGCAAAGATGCATGATTTATCAGCTCACTACGTATAGGTTATCTACCCATCCTGCTTAAGCTTCTGTAACCTTGATTTTTCTAATTCTAGTAACTTTCTAAACAACTTTCTTTATCCTCTGTTCTTTCAAAATTCAATTGTACCAGTTTGATAATTTCTGAACAAAGACTATCCTAGCTTTCTTAGGTGAAATGCTGATGGAATTTGGAAAGAAAACAAAAAAAAAAATTGTAGCTGGGATTTCAGGCTAAAATTTTGGAATTCAAAAATAAGCTTATAGTCACAAATTTTGGGTACAGAGGCTTTTTTAAAATCGATGGCAGTGTAGTATAGGTTTATACATTAATGATGGTGATCTCAAGCAGAGATAGTTTTTATGTCACACACTTAAACTGATTGCCCCCTATGAAAAATGTGTAGGTGTCCTCACATGCATGGCTAAAAAGTACAGTAGTACTTGGACAAATTGCTAAATTAATTGAAGCAGTAGTTATAATTATGTTAAAGTAAGTAAAGAGCATTTAAAATAATAAATGTTTGTGTACTTGGAATATAATTGTTGTGAATGACGAAATCCAGAAAGATTGAGTGACGTGCGCCAAACAAAAAGAAACACATTATGGAATGATGATGTGACAGATGGGTGGATACGAAAGATAAAGGTAATGAAATGTGATGTGACATGTGCTTTATTATGACAAGAAATGTTTTCGTGGGAAATGAAAACTTTATTATGACTGCACTTGTACAGAATTAAAGTAATGACCGTAGGGTTTTGGTTGTTGCAGGAGAATCTTCAGCTGGAGGAGGTCCATCAGCAGAATAAAAAATCAGACTTAGTCTTTATTGATGTATTGTATTTGTTAAATTTCATTTCAGTATTTTATTTCCAGCATTAGTAGTTTGCTTGCATAGACATCATTCCAAAAACACAAAAAATCATAAAACCCTCAAAATTCCAAAAAAATCAGAATTAGCACACACAATCAAAATTCCCAAAACCATATCTGGGGGTGCTTATTATAGATACTACCTAGACTTGATGATGATCAACTCAATGATCTTAGAAGGATGAGTTGCAGGAACTTTATCAGCCATAGGGGATTCAGCTATGGCAGGAGAATTCTCAAACTGTCGCAGGAACTCGACCTTTGTTTGTGGTTTATGGTACAGACGGATTCTGTGTCCATTGACCAATAATTTGAAATGTACAGGGTCAATGGTTGATAACTAAACCACACCATTAGCATAGACATTTTCAATTTCATAAGGACCAAGCCATCTTGTAGTTAGCTTACCTTGGGTTTCTTGATAACAAGAATCGTATAAGAGAGCCTAGTCACCAGGAGCAAACAATTTGGTGAGGATATGTGAGTCATGCCACCTTTTGCATTGTATCTGGATCATTTCTGTGTGTTGCAAGGCTTCCTTCCTCATTTCATCCAGTTGGTTCAGCTGCAGGACCCTATTGCGTTGTGTTGTTGGAAGATCAATGTTTAATTGTAGTGTTGTTCACAAGGTCTTGTGCTCAAATTCTATAGGCATGAAAACATTATTTCCATAAACCAGTTCAAAGGGTGTGAAACCGGTTGTTGTTTTCTAGGTTGTCCTATATGCCCAGACCACTTCTTGTAACCTTGTGCTCCAGTCCTTTTTATGTAACTGCATTGTTTTGGTCAAGATGGCCTCTATTTCCCTGATTGTAACTTCTACTTGCCCATTCACATGTGGATGATATGGACTTGATGTCCTATGGAAAATATTATATTCATTCATAAGGGAAGTAATTAGCGTTGATGTGAATTAAGCACCTTGATCAGTAACTAGTTCTCTTGGGACACCATATCATGTGAAGATTTCTTCATACAAAAACTCAGCCACCTTATTATCTCGAGCATGTTTCATAGGACGTACCTCCACCCATTTAGTTACATAGTCTGTACATACAAGAATCTAGGAATTATCATTTGATGATGGGGTAATGGGTCAGACAAAATCTAACCCCCATTTATCAAATGGAGTTACTGTTGGAAAAATTGTCAGCGCTCCCCTCGAGATTCGTGACATGGTCTAACAACCTCTTTTGTCTTCTATAAGTCTAGTGGTTGTATCAGGCATTAACAGGTTGATCTTTTGGTGCAACAGAAACTACTACTTGTAACAAGTGGTATCAGAGCTTGGTCACAGGTTTGAATCCCCTTGGATAACGCTGAGGGGGAGATTGTTGGAAAAATTGTCAGCAAGTCCCTCGGGATTTGTGACATGGTCTAACAACCTCCTGTGCCTTCTATAAGTCTAGTGGATGTATCGGGCATTAACAGGTCGATCTTTTGGTGCAACAGAAACTACTACTTGTAACAGTTACTACCACTTGTGGAAAGAGAGGCATCTCATCAGACTTTGTTGGTCTTCTCATCCTTTGACATCAGTCACATTTCCTTGTATAGTTGACAGCATCCTTATGGAGGGTTGGCAAGTATATCTTGTGTTCGGTATCTTCATTATTGTTCTTTTGGCTGCAAAATGCCCCCCACAAGGCTCATCATGACATGCATGGAGGATGTCATAAGTTTCATCCTCCCTTACACACCTTCTCTAACGCAAGAAGGGGTAAGAGGGGCCAAGGAATGACACACCCTAACTTGAACCATCGTACTCAACAACATGCAAAAGAAACAACAAAGCAGTGGGAGAGAGAATATGTAGGATCATTCATATATTTACTTCAAATTGATTCATACATGTCTAGCTATAAGGCCTTCCCAGTTTTGGCCATATATTACAATGAATTATAGAAGTCCTCAAACATGCGAGGATTTGCAAACAAAAACTGACTCCCTAAACTCTAACCAAATAACTACATTTATACAAGAGACTACCGAACTGAGTCAGCCTTCAGATCTATAATCAATGGAAGGAATAGTCAAATCTGGGACCATACACTTCCCAATGATGGATACCAGCATTAAATCTATGACCCATAATCAATGCACAAGTCGGCCTCAATAGGAACTTAAAAGAAACCCGTCAGTAAGCAAAGCCAACCAAGTGCCAGACAAGCATCACCAAGCGCCAGGGAAATTACCGAGTGCCAGAGAGATAACCGAACAACACCGGTGAACAAAGAAAACCAAGCAACACCAAACCAACTCAGTCAAAGAAGGAACCAAGCAACACAAACAAACTCAAATCTTTTTTTGGTGACACAGGATTGCCAAGGACCCGAGATGCTCCTGCATCAGACACCTGGGGTTATTTGAAAATGATTCTCCGATTCATTCAGTAGGTATGATCCGAGCTGCATCCAACTCAGACTGTGAAATCCATGAACTATCTTCAATCGGTATGTTCTTCCACTTTACTAGATATTCCATATACTGTTTACCTCTTGTACTTCTGCCAATTCTTTGCCCCAAAATCTACTCAACTTCTTCATTCTATTTCTTAGGATATTCCATCGGTACTGTCATGTCTTCTTCAAGTTCATGAAACTCATACAAATCAGCAATGTTGAATATAGGTGATATATCCATGTCATCGGGTAACTCAACTTCATATGCATTTCCAGTGTCAAATTTTCTCAAAATCTTGCAAGGTCCAAACTTCTTCATCTTCAGCTTCCCATAGGTTCCAATAGGAAATTTGCCTTTTCTCAAATGAACCATCACTTCATCACCAACATCAAAAGTCTTATGTCTTCTTGATATATCAGCTCTGTCTTTATATTTCTGATTACTCTTTTCTAGTTTAAGCTTCACATCTTCACGCAATGTCTTCATGTACTCAACAATTTTTTCTCCTTCAGCACTTCTCTTTCTTTCATTATTAATGTCTCTCAAATCAGATATACCTCTCGGCTGTATGCCATTTACAATCTCAAATGGTGTTTTTCCAGTACTCCTATTCACTGAATTATTGTATGCAAACTCTGCTTGTGCCAACACAGAATCCCAATTACCTGGTGTGTCTCCAACTAAACATCTCAAAAGATTACCCAAGCTTATATTCACAACTTTTTTCTATCCATCAGTTTGTGGGTGGAATGTAGAACTATATTTCAACTCGGTACCCAACTTTCTCCAAAGAGTCTTCCAAAAGTATCCAACAAATTTACTGTCTTGGTAAGAGTTAATACTCTTCAGCAATCCATGCAATCTGATGTCTTTCTACAAGGCATAAAATCTGCCATTTTAGAAAATCTATCCACAACAACAAATATAGAATCATTACCTCTTACTATCTTCGGTAAGCCAAGAACAAAATCCATACTGATGTCAATCCAAGGTTTCTCAGGTATAGAAATCAATGTATACAATCTAGTATTTTGACTAACTCCTTTTGCAACTTGACAAACTCCACAACTTTTCACAAATTTTTGAACATCTTTATACAATTGTGGCCAAAAGTATTTCTCAAGCAAACTCAATGTCTTATCAACACCAAAATGTCTAGCCAAACCACCACTATGTTTGTCTTTT
The DNA here is from genome assembly GCA_027943335.1 of Chamaecyparis obtusa. Classification (NCBI taxonomy): domain Eukaryota; kingdom Viridiplantae; phylum Streptophyta; class Pinopsida; order Cupressales; family Cupressaceae; genus Chamaecyparis; species Chamaecyparis obtusa. Next base: position 68,188 of record BSBK01009146.1, read on the forward strand.
ATCAAATTAGTTCTCATAGGTCCTCTCGGTATACATAACTGAATACCTTTAAACAACATACCTCCTTGCCTAAAATATTCATCTTATTTAGTACTCTGTTGATCTTGAATATGTGCTCTACACTTTCTCCATGGCTCAGAAAAATCAGGATCAAATTCATAAGAATCTCTCATGTCATCAAAGCCTAGAATTCAAATTTTCATCTCAGTCATCAAAGATCTCCTTCTACTCAATGTGTCAGCAACTCAGTTAGTGACTCCACTCTTATGCTTTATCACAAATGTATAACTCTGCAAATACTCAACCCATTTCATATGTCTCTGATTCAACTTATTTTGACTACCCAAATACTATAAAGCCTTATGATCGGTATACAACACAAATTCACTTGGTATCAAATAATGTCTCCATTTCTTCAGTGCTTTAACAATAGCGTAGAATTCTTGATCATACACAGAATATTTCCTTTTTGCATCATTCAACTTTTCACTAAAGAAAGCAACAGGTTTACCTTCTTGACTCAACACAACTCCAATTGCACTTCCACTTGAAATACCTTATTAAAATTAGGCAATTCCAGAACAAACAATTCAACAACCTTCTACTTCAGAGTCTCAAAAATTTTATCAGCTCCATGTGTCCACTTGAATTCTCTTTTGTCTCATCTCATAGTCTCAGTCATAGCATTACAAATTGAATTGAAATTTCTAATGAACTTTCGGTAAAAACTTGCCAAACCATGAAATGATCTTACCTCACTAGCATTCACAAGTGTAGGCCAATTCAAAATAGCTTCAACCTTTTCAGGATCTATTTTCAAACCATCAGCTGAAATCACAAATCCCAAATACACAATCTCCTCTTCCATGAATGAACACTTTTTCAGATTTATCAGCAAATTTTCTTCTTTCAATCTCTGCAAAACTTGTCCAACATGCAACAAATTTTCTTCTTTGGTCTTACTGAATATCATAATATCATCAAGATATACAATCAAAAACTTACCCAAGAATTTCTTCAAAACTTCATTCATCAACCTTATAAAAGTACTCGGTGCATTAGTTAAACCAAAAGGCATAACCAACCACTCATACAAACCTTATTTTGTCTTGAAAGCAGTCTTCCATTCATCACCTTCTCTAATTCTAATATGATGATACTCACTTTTTAAATCAATCTTGGTAAAATACTTTGCTCTAGTCAAACTATCCATTATATCATCCATTCTCGGTATAGGAAACCTATACTTCACTGTTATCTTGTTGATTGCTCTGGAATCAGTATACATTCACCATTTTCCATTCTTCTTAGGTGCCAATACCATAGGTACTGCACAAGGACTCAAAATTTCTCTGATCAAACCTTTCTCCAGCAACTCTTGAATCTGTCGGTTCAATTCCTGATTCTCAGTAGGTGTCAATTGATGAGGTGCCTTGTTCGGTAAACTAGCTCTAGGGATTAGATCCATGAAATGATCAATGCTTCTTTTCAGTGGCAAACCATCAGGTACATTATCAGAAATAATTTCACTGTACTCAGTGAGTAACTTATCAATCTCCTCAGGGACATTATCCTCTATTTTCTTACTCGATTTGTTGGGAATCACAGCAAAACATACATCATTTCTCTTTAAATCCTTAACAAAATTTCTTCCTTCCATCAAGAAAACTTTCATAGATGTGCAAACATTACTAACAGGTTCTTCCATCAAAGCTAACAAGATTTTTTTCTTTCCATCAGCCAAAATACTATACTTATGCAATCTCCCATCATATATAGCATGTCTATCATATTGCCAAGGTCTACCCAACAAAATATGACAACAATCCATAGGCATGATATCACATAACACCTTATCATAGTACTTTCCAATCTTCAAATTCACATAACATTGTTCACTTACTAGGAGTGTGTGCTCATCTTTGATCCATGAAATCTGATAGGGCTTCGAATGTTTCAACCTTTCCAACTGCAACTTTGTGACCATCTCTTCAGATGCCAGATTCTCTAAGCTACCACTGTCAATGATTACCTTCCAAACTTTATCAGAAAATCTACATTTGGTCTTGAACAAACTTTTCCTTACCGGATCTTCCTTTTTACCTTCATTCCAAAGTGCTCTTCTTACCATCAAGTTATTTTCTTTCTCAGGTTCATTCGGTGATTCTTCTTGCACCAAAGCATTCCTACTGTTACCATCCTTCTGACTTGCATGTGTACATTCAAATGATCTATGTCCTTCTCCACAATTGTAACAAGTTCCTCAGAAACTTCCTCTATTATAACCACCTTGGTAGTTACTGCCTCTGCCTCTAGATGAACTTTCACCTTTCCACTCGGTCTTGTCTTTATCCAGAGTTGTCTTTTCTGGTTCAAATATACTATTTTCACCATAAGATCTACCTCTTCCTCTAGGGAATCTACCACCTCTACCTCTTTGTCTTTGCTCATGTCTCTTGTTCAATTTCTCTTCAGCTTTCAATGAAAATTGATAAGCCTCTTCAATGTTCTCCAATTTGACCAAACTGATTTTTTCTTGGATGGAAACTCTCAAACCATTCAGGTATCTAGCAATTCTTTCCACATCATCTTCATCATGTCCAAATCTGATATCTAATCTATAGAATTCCTTAGTATAATCCTTTACCGAGCTATCTTTCTACCTCAAACTTTGCATTTGCCTAACTAGGTTAATCTGATAATCACAAGGTAAGAACTTTCCTTTCAATTTAATCACCATTTTACTCCATACCTTGATTTTGTCTTTGCCTTTCCTCTTTCTATCTAGCTGCAGATGTTCCCACCATAAGGATGCATGACTTTTCAACTTTGTGTGGTTGCAATTTGCACTTTCTTGTCTTCAAGTACATTTTCATACTCAAAATAATTTTCCATCTCTGTGATCCAATCCACCAATTCATCAGAATCCAACTTTCCACCATACTTAGGAGGATTAAAGTGTGGTGTAGACTTTAGACTTGTCAAATCTTTCAAGAATCTTTCCTCACCCTGATCCATCACAGGTACAGGTTCTACATCACCTTGTTCTACCTCAATTTCATCATCACTAACATCTTCAAGATGTCTTCCTCTTCTCTGGGCTATTTCAACAGGTTCTAATCTAGCAGCAATTTGTCTCAACATGTCTGCCAATCTTGGATCTGCATCTCGCCTCCCATGAACCATCTTGAAAACCCTCTGCAATTGCAGGTTAGATCGCAATCTACCACCCCACAATAATTCAACTTGGGCTTCACAAGAAGGAACCTTCAAATCTAGATTCGCAAACCTAGATCCAGATCTCACCTCACTCTGATACCACCTAACACAAGATGGGGCAGGAGGGGACAAGGAATGGCACACCCTAACCTGAGCCACCGTGCTCAACAACACGTGGAAGCAACAACAACACAGTGGGAGAGAGAAAATGGAGGATCATTCATATATTGAATTCAAATTGATTCATACATGTCACGTTGTAAGGCCTTCCTGATTTCGACTAGATATTACAATGAATTAAAGAAGTCCTCAAACATGCGAGGATCTGCGAACAATCTCAATCTTCTATCTTCTATCTCATATCAAAACTGACTCCCTAAACTCTAACCAAACAACTACATTTATACAAGAGACTACTAAACTGAGTCGGCCTTCAAGTCCACAATCAATAGAAGGAACGGTCAGATTTGGGACCATACGCTTCCCAATGATGGATACTACCATTAAATTTGTGACCCATAATCAATGCACAAGTCGGCCTCAACAAGAACTCAAAAGAAACCCATTGGTAAGCAAAGTCAACTGAGTGCCAGACAAGCATCACTGAGCACCAGGGAAATTACCAAGCACCAGAGAGATAACTGACCAACACTGGCGAACAAAGAAAACTAAGCAACACTGAACCAACTCGGTCAAAGCAGGAATTGAGCAACACAAACAAACTCAAATCTATTTTTGGTGACACGGGATTGCCAAGGACCTGAGATGCTCCTGCATCATTCTTAGTATTTGGTCAAGCCCATTATAGAATAAACAATCAACAATCCATGAGAAGTTGAAAGTTTTTTCTATGAGAAGTCTCATTTCTTTTGGTGAGAAATAGGGAGGTACCTTTTGAGAGACCAAGTAGTTGGCAATATTTGCATACCAAGGAGTTTTGGATGAAATAGAGAATAGGTGATCATTAGGAAAGCTATCATCAATAAGCAGGGATTCATCTGCATTCTATAATCATGAGAGGAAATTTGCAACCACATTTTACTTGCCTGGCTTATCCACTATGGTGATATTTGTAAGGAAACTCAGGTGCGGAAACAACTTCCTACACTAATCTCTAAAGGAAAGTATTGTGCAAATTCTTTTATATCCTTACAATTTCATATTTGTTAACTACTTTAACAATGATATTACAGCCATATACCATGCATACAGAAAATAGAGAATGACACAATGATTTACCCTGGGGAAACCTTTCGGTAAAAACCCCAGCACTCCAAAACCTGCACAGTGTATTAATCAAAACTATTACAGTTTACAATTCAAGATGTCGACACATCAAGTGGAGTGACACATCAACATGCCAACTAGACATGTACACTCACACTTAATTACATTATTTGCAAGAAATACATTTTACAAAACAAATAATAAGAATAGGAATTATCCAAGGTTGAGACACCTTATTCCTAACAATATCAAATTCCTATAACAATAGAAGCCATCGGGCTAGTCTTCCTGTTATTGCAAGCTTATTAGAAAGATAATTAATGGATGCATGGTTAATATGCACAAATATCTGGTAGCCTATGATGTAGTGGCAGAATTTGTTTAGAGAATAGATAATGGCCAAAAGCTCCTTTTTTGTGACTGTGTAATTCAGTTTCGCTCCTTGTAGATTCTTGCTGATGAAATATATAGCATGCTCTATTGAGTCTTCCTTTTGGCTGAGCACAGCTCCTATTGCATGCTTTGAGGCATCAGTATGAATGTGGAATGGAAGTTCTCAATTTGGCCCTTGTAATACAAGGGCTTGAGTAAGAACTGACATCAACTACAGGAAGGCGTGATCACAACTTGGAGTCCAAGTAAATTTTGAATCTTTGGTTAGTAGAGAATGAAAGGGACTAGCCATTTTACTGAAATCTTTCATAAACCTTCTGGAATAGCTTGCGTGTCCAAGAAAACTTCAGACATATTTTTACTTGGTTGGTGTTGGAAGGTTTTGAATGACTTCAATTTTGGTCGGATCCACTTGGATTCCAGAAGTAGATATATAGTGGCCAAGCACTATTCCTTCTTGCATCATCATGAAGCACTTTTCACTGTTTAGAGAGAGGTTATGTTCTTCACACATTTTTAGGACTTTATCTAAGTTTTTCAAGGCTTCCTCATAAGTTTCACCATATGTTGTGAAATCATCCATATAAATCTCCATACAATCATGAGAGATATCAACAAAGATGTTGATGACTACTCATTGGAAGGTTATTGGGGCATTACAAAGACCAAATGGAAGAACTAAATAGGTAAAGGTCCCCCAAGGGAAAGTGAATGTTGTCTTTTCCTGATCTTCTGGGAAGATTCAGATTTGTTTTTACTCTCTATACCCATTTAGGAAGGAAACATACTTTTTGTCAGCCAAGGAGTCCAATACTTGGTCAATGAATGGATGTGGGAAGTGATCCTTTTTAGTTGCATTATTGATCTCTCTATAGTCTACTCACACACGCCATTTTCCTCCTTTTTTTTGGCACAATTACTAATGGGGAAACCCACTGACTATCAAATATGGGATAAATAAATCCAACATTAAGGAGTTTTTGTATCTCTGATTTGACTATTTCTCGTAATGTTGGGTTTACTCGCCTTTGAAATTGCCTCACTGGAGATTTATCCTCTTTTAGATATATCCTATGGGTACATAGTTTTGGATCCAAGCCTTTCATGTCAGAATAATCCCACGCAAATGCTCTAGTATGGGCTGTCAACATTTTAGTCAATGATGTTTACTGCTAAGTGGTTAGTTTTCTATTGATATTCAGGCAATAGCTAGGACACACCTCTATTTAATTAGTCAGATCTATCATGGATGCGTCCATAAATGAGGGTGCTTGTATCTCATGGGGAAGCAATTGATGATAGATTTCTTTGGCTGTAGGAGAAGACCATTGGTAATTAGGGCTTAAAACTTGCAGAGAGTAGTTATTGGAAGAACATCCCAAAGAGTGTAGGTTTGATCCATACTGATTTTGTAGGATATTGGTGATCACTTTGTCTTCTTCTTGGAGCTATAGGAAGGGATGTCTTTTTAACATCATTAATTGAGATATTAAGTTTACAACCTTGGATTCTTCTCCCATGTCAGGCCATATTGGTGAGGCTAATTCTATTTGAGGTTGAGCTGGTGGATATAGGACTAGAGTCTTTGTTTGTTGACCATCAGAGATGGTCATATCCCCTGAGTGACATCTAATATAAGCATCAGTAGTTGCTAACCAAGGTCAGCCAAGTATAATTAGATATCCTCCTAGTGTAGCTTTGGGTGACAGTATCATGGAATCAGCTGGGTAAGACCAAGATTATAGGTCAACAACTATATCCTCCACCATTCCATCAGGTTTTATAGTGGAACTATCTACAATCTGCAAGATAGTAGGTTTGTTTCAGAGGTTGGTTATACCGATCTGTTGTAGTATATCCCTGGTCATTACATTTATAACAGCTCCAAGATCTACCAATGCATTTTTAATAGTTGTCCCATTAATAATGACTTCAACAACAGGGTTTCCCAGGTCAGAATATTTTGGGATGGTATACTTTCCTAACATGATGTCAGCTAGCTTTCCCAATACATGGACAATTTGGGGATCCTTTTTCTTGTGGCCAAGTTTCTTGAAGCAGGATTCTTTCACTACTACATTTGGGGCCAAATTTTGATAGAAGTTTCTGACGGGTAACTTTTTCTTACGAATTTGGTGTTTTTTTTTTTTGTAATAGGCCCCGATGATATCGGTATTCTGATGTGTGTTTAATTGACCATCGAAACTCTGACAGATTCAGGGTATACATTTAAAAAAAAAGTGAAACAGCCTCATCATTTTTATTTCGATTGGAGAGCGGGAGAAAAGGAGCGAAAGTTGAGCGCGGGAGAAGGTATGTGATTTCTTCATCTTTTGAGCCTCTAGTATCATATTTGAATGCATTTTATTTTATTGTTGAGGGAGTTGCTCTATGAAATGACCACATTCCACTGGTGTTGTGCCCTAGCCAGTGCTATATCTCTATTATTTGATGTTATTGGTGCTTGTGCTCAAGGATATCGATTCATTGTATTCAAATGTTTGGATTCACGTTTGTTGATATTACTGGCATATGTGTTTAATGATGCCATTGTATATTGTTGTCACTGAAATGATTGCATTCTACTGGTGTCGTGCCCTAGCCCATGCTTTAACTCCATTATTTGATGTTATTGGTGCTTGTGCTCAAGGATATCCATTTTTTTGAAATGTTGACTGTGGTTATCAAATGGACAGCCCGTGAGCTTCTAGCTAGGCACCATTTGTATTGATAGCTTAGGGCATCAAATGTATTGTATCATTGATAGTTGAGACTTTGTTAAAAGGAAATAAGACAAAGAATGATTTTTATTTAGTTTCTCTATTTTGATCCCTAAGTGGCTTACAACCCTAGAGAAGTATATGCAGATTTACGGATCCAGTTGCAGGATACATAGCAACCGATAATTCACAAGAAATCCATGCATCCAATTTGAATAGAAATTAATACAAAGAACTAGGGTCCTCCAATGGCCCAATCATCCAGACCTTGACTGTCCCCTCAACCAGTGACCCTTCAAAACCAGGTTATCATGCAATCAGTGAGTGATCCTTCATTCTCCTAGTCTACCCTGCATCCAAACATATTGGAAATACATAATACAATGATAACAAGTCTTTCACAATCCCCCTTCCCCCAAGGAACAATATCAACCATCCCTTCCACATAGCATTTCACTATTTTATGAGTGGATTGTGCAGGAACAATTAACATTAAACAAGGAGCAAACTCCTCAACACATCTTGGAAATCATTGAATTCAATAATAAATGAAACCTAACACCAACACTATTCCTTCCATAGTTGTAGGATACATAGCAGTCGATAATTCACAAGAAATCCATGCATCAAATTTTTATAAGGATATCCTACTTATCAATAGGAATTTTCTTGATATGACCAATGATTATGCATTTTGATGGCAGTGTGCTAGTTCAAAAGGATAATATAAATCTGAAACAATTTTTTCTAATTTTCTCAAACTATAAATGTGGTTAAAGGGAAAATATTATGTGGAAAACCCAGAAACCAAGCTAGCAAATGATTGTACATCAAATTATTCCTATATTCATTCAAGTATTGCTATGCTTCAGCTACCTGACCTTTGAGCTTCATCTAGAGGAATGTGTAGCTTTAAGATAGAGTTACTTCTTGGGCCTTACAATAGGGTGGAATATAATCAAGATTTGTTTAGGTTGTATCTTTCTTAGTCCCATTGTTAGGTTCTTACGGTTCATGGTTTGAATATATTATGGTTGTGTAAGGGATTTGTAGATGCTTTTTCTAACATAATTATTGGACACCATGATTGGAACAACTGGTTGTTGGCTATTGTACACATGAATCATAACTATCAATGGTTCTTTGTGTTCAATAATTCATTGATCAATCTTTGAGATTTATTGTCCCAGCTTTAAAAGAGTGATAAAATATATAGTGAGTGCTATCTTTTCCAAGTGTTTTGTGGGTGCCATTATCTTCTAGGAGTAATTGCTAGAACCAAATTATGTTCTTTGCCTCTAGTAAATATTACAGACACAATCATCTTCTTGGTGAAGGGTTGCTTCCATCCCCATGAGGCACTATTGCATGGTTTCCATTCCCTTGTAGTATAGTGAACCTAATTTAATACAAGTGTGCACTATTTTGGGATCCATAATTTATGGCCCCTACACTATTGTTGTTAGCCTAAGACAGGCCTACCTTTGCATATAATAAGAGGCCAACATGAAACAAACATCTAGAAGTTAGGGGGTTGTTCCCTGTCCATAATTTATTATTTAAGTGCTAAGTGATGATGGGTATATCGTGTAATTCATACCTAGTGTGTCTCTTTCTTTCTCTCCACATTTCACATTAGGAGTATATGCTATAAAATACCAATGAAATCAACTATTGGTCAAATCTAATCAAAATTGCAGTATAAAGATTAAAATAGATCTTGAAGAAATATGGGAACCATTTTTGATAGATATTGTACAAATGAAGAGAATACTCCCAAGAGGAAATGCTTCAATGTGGAACAATTGAAGGACAATATTTTACTTTTATATGCACATCTGCAATGTTTTTGATATATTTCTAAGATAACAAAACCATAGAAAGAATAACATATAGAAGAAAGTAAAGAATAATGATTTTATTTTGAGATATTGTGGAAACTTAAAGGAAAGAATGCTTGGTGGGGTTATCATGCAATTAGTGAGTGATCCTTCACTCCCCCCTCTTCCAGTGATCCTTCAAAATTGGGTTATCATGCAATCAGTGAGTGATCATTCATTCTCCTGGTCTACCCTGCATCCAAACATATTGGAAATACACAATGCAATGATAACAAGCCTTTCACAATCCCCCTTCCCTCAAGGAACACTATCAACATCCAGACCTTGACTGTCCCCTCAACTAGTGACCCTTCAAAATTGGGTTATCATGCAATCAGTGAGTGATCCTTCATGCAATCAGTTAGTGAGTTGAAAACTTTCCTCTTAACTTCCCCAACCACTCCTAATCGGTTAGAGGGATATTTTTAGAATCTCCACTATTCCTATCCTTACCAACAATTCTTAAACATACTTTATCTAATATGATAATAACATGCTAAATTGAACCAATGGCATGTTCTTCATGTGGTACAAGGAAGATTTGGCTATCAAATCTTCCTTCGTGCAAGCTGAGCGTGAGAGAAGGTATGTGATTTATTCATCTTTGATTGGTATCTTTGACGAGCAATGTCTTTCGAGCCTCTAGCATCATATTCGACCACAAATTTCAAATGCATTGCATTTTATTTGATCATGAATGCTCATTGAAATGACCGCATTCTACTGGTGTTGTGCCCTAGCCCGTGCTTTATCTCCATTATTTGATGTTATTGGTGCTTGTGCTCAAGGATATCGATTCACTATTTTCAAATGTTTGGATTCATGTTTGTTGATATTATAATTCATCATATCAGATAAAGTATGTTTAAGAAGTTTTAGTGTCTAAACACTCAACTAATCCCTCTAACAGATTAGGAGTGGTTGGGGAAGTTGAGAGGAAAGTTTTCAAACATTCATATTCACTTATTGAATGATTTGGAGACTACTGGTTTGACTGTCCATGCATTAATGTTTAGAAGAGATCAATGAAGTATTTAAAGACATTCTTACATGTTTGGAGAGGTTTAAGAGGCACTTATCATGACTGTACCCTCACAAACAATGACATAGACTGGTTTTACTAAGTTTCTTTTCTCTATTTTGAGGTTTCCTTTCTCTACCGCAGGGGTACAGTTAGAGGGTTCATTGACAAAATGATCCTTTGAATGGTTACTATGAATATGAATGATTTGATATAGCATATTGCTTATTTTACTTGAAGTTTGGAATAGCTTGTGCAAGGGTGAAAGTAGTTTTGATCGTTTTGGTCGTGATTGTTCCTCTACATAGTCAGAAAATGTAACTGTCTAATGATTATATGTAATGTTGAATGGATTAAATGCTTTATTCTTGGTAGAAGTGAATGAAAGGAATAGTGTTGGTGTTAGGTTTCATTTATTGTTGAATTCAATGGTTTCCAAGATGTGTTGAGGAGTTTTCTCCTTGTTTAATGTTAATTGTTCCTGCACAATCCACTCATATAATAGTGGAATGCTATGTGATTGACAATTTCATACAAATGGTCCTTTGGCGTGTATTAAATATAATCAAGTCACTTATTGAATGCTTTGGAGACTACTGGTTTGACTATCCATGTGTTACCAGTGTTTGAGATTCATTAAAGGATACAAAACCCTTCATTTTGGGGTTATTGTGTGTGGATTCAAATGTAGGTTTGATTTGGTTAATGTTTAGAAGAGATAAATAAAGTATTTAAAGATAATCTTACATGTTTGGAGAGGTTTGAGAGGCACTTATCATGACTATACCCTCACAAACAGTGGCATAGACTGGTTTTACTAAGTTTCCTTTCTCTGTTGCAGGGGTACAGTCAGAGGGTTCATTGACAAAATTATCCTTCGAATGGTTACTATGAATATGAATGATTTGATATAGCATATTTCTCATTTTACTTGAAGTTTGGAATAGCTTGTGCTTGTGCTGGAATTCTTGGTAGAAGTGAATGGAAGGAATGGTGTTGGTGTTAGGTTTCATTTATTATTGAATTCAATGGTTTCCAAGATGTGTTGAGGAGTTTGCTCCTTGTTTAATGTTAATTGTTCCTGCACAATCCACTCATACAACAGTGAAATGCTATGTGATTGACAATTTCATACAATTGGTCCTTTGGTGTGTATTAAACAAAATAGAATTTTTAGCATATTATTATAATTCTATTTCTTTGTTGTAAACATGCCATTGGTTCAGTTTTGTAAAAAAAAATTTGTGTACAATTTTTTTTTCTATTTTTTCCATTTGATAACCACAGTCAACATTTCAAAATAGTGAATAACATCAAATAATGGGGATAAAGCATGGGCTAGGGCATGGCACCAGTAGATTAAAATCGAACCAATGACATGTTTACAACAAAGAAATAGAATGATAATAATATGCTAAAAATTCTATTCTATTTAATACACGCCAAAGGACCACTTGTATGAAATTGTCAATCACATAGCATTTCACTGTTGTATGAGTGGATTGTGCAGGAACAGTTAACATTAAACATAGCCAATGTTCTCTTTACTTTCTCAAATCTCTGCAAGTCAAAAACATTATATTTGTATAATACATTGTTAGTATCCTTTTTCCATGGGTCCTAGGTCTTTGGGTCCATGGAAAGGAAATAGATTACAAAATACACTTCAAAACAAAGGAAAAACTTAGCAAATTCAGTCTAACTCGCTATAGATGAAGGAACAGTCATGCTAATAGTTCCTCTAAGTCTTCCAAAATATTTATTGAACTCCCCTAAAGTCCTATTGGATCCCCAAATTGCTTAATACAATCAACTTACATCAGGATCATGAGAAACTTCAAAGGATTAAAAACATTACTTGGAATAGTCAAATCATTATGCTTTCAAATCAATTACCTATCGACATATCCCTTGCGAGGGAGAGAAGCCAAACACATAAAGAACATGCACATAAACATGGCAACTGAAAAACTTAAATGGAATACACCAAGAAGTACCAAATGATGAATGCTCAATTGTTGTAATGGCAAAGCATCAGAACCGTCCATTTCTAGAACTTGATTTTATAGTCTAAATGATTTTTCTAGAACTTGATTTTGTAGTCTTAATGATTTTTCTATAGTCCTAATGATTTTTCTATAGTACTCTTAATGATTTTTCTAGAACTTGATTTTCTAGTCTTAATGATTTTTCTATAGTCCTAATGATTTTTCTATACTCTTAATGATTTTTCTTTCTTCCTAATGTTTGTTGCTCTTGATAAATTAGGCCTTGAATTTGAATTTTTGTTCACTGTTTTATTTCAGCTTGATATTTCATTCATTTTTCATATACACAGAGAGTACACATGCTGATAAAAAAATGAGCTATTTGATTAAGGTTAACTATTCATGATTGTAAATAGTCAATATTTTTGATGGTACTCCCTGGTGTATTTCATTTTAAAATAATCATTTTTCTATGGCTATGATAAATGTCCCTTTGTGTTGAGAAAATTAGAGTTGAAAAAATGGTTGCAAACAAATCATCCTTCTTCCACCAACATTCTAGTCAATGTACAAGTAACGAGTCATTCCATTCAAGAAAGACCATGTCTGACAATATCAACGCAGAACAAAATAAGGAGTATGCAGAATTTAGTGATTGTATCTTCCATTAGAGCCACTTCATATGCACAGGTGATGAACATGCACATTTACCTGAGTGCTATTGGGAGCTTACCCAACAACACATACCTTCTATGATCAACTCTTATATGCACAGGTGATGAACATTCATATTTGCTTAAGTAATACTTTTAGTAGTCCTCCTACACATGTACTATTGTGAAAATCATCACAAGTCCATTTGTTGGAGGGCTACTCAAAGTACACATGTTTGGAGGTCTGAAGGAAACAAGAGAATTTGAAGAGTCACGAGTCTTAAGATTGTACTTAATATAGCTAAGCTTCATTCAATGGTACATTCAAACATGAAAAAAACCATTCTTAAACCAAATTAAACTAGTAAACCAAAGGACATACTGATTATAAGTAAACTAGTAAACCAAAGGACATACTGATTATAAGTAAACTAGTAAACCAAAGGACATGCTTTTACTACTAAGTCTCTATTTTTTGGGCATATTGATTATAAGTACTTGACATATATCACAAATGTTGCTAATTAAGGTTGGCGGGATGATTACGCCTATCTTGAAAAAGATTGTCAAATCATTATGCTTTCAAATCAATTACCTATCGACGCATCCCTTGCGAGGGAGAGAAGCCAAACACATAAAGAACATGCACATAAACACGACAACTGAAAAACTTAAATGGAATACACCAAGAAGTACCAAATGATGAATGCTCAATTATTGTAATGGAAAAGCAATATCAGAACCGTCCATTTATAAAACTTGATTTTTCTATAGTCCTAATGATTTTTCTTATTTCTTATCTATGCTTGGTGACATGATTTTGAACATTGTTGACATACTTAAATGGAATATACAATACCAAATGATGAATGCTCAATTGTTGTAATGGAAAAGCATAAGAACCGTCCATTTCTAAAATTTGATTTTGTATAGTCTTAATTATTTTTCTATAGTCCTAATGATTTTGAAAATTATTGACAAAGAGTGTTTCTTTTTTTTTATTGTAGTATAAATGATTTTTCTATAGTCGTAATGATTTTTCTTATTTCTTGTGTTTTGTCCCTTTTTGATTTCCTATGTCTATGCTTCATGACAAGATTTTGTCACCTTCTTTTGATGGTATATTTCGTTCAGTCTATGTGGATCGAATACTATTTTGTTCACTATTTTATTTCAGCTTCATATTTCTTTCATTTTTCATATACACAGAGACTACACATGCTGATAAAAAAATGAGCTATTTGATTTAGGTTTACTTTTCATTATTGTAAATGATTAATATTTCTGATGGTACTCCTTGGTGTATTTCATATAAAAATAATCATATAAAAATAATAAATGTAGTAACGATGGTGCGGTGCATTATTGATATATAGGCTCGATGACTCTTGTTAATATGCCAAACTGTCGATGTGGTGGTGGGCAGTGTGTGTTGAAGACTTCATGGACACCGAACAACCTTGGATAACAATTTTGGTGTTGCCCAAATAGAAAAAAGGTTGTTGATGTGTATATATTTAATGTTTCTAATGTAAATACTTTTCATTATAATATAAGAACTAATGTAGACTGGGCATCACAGGGAAATAATGGCTATGGATACTTTAATTGGGTTGATGACAACTCATCTGCATCTATCCGCCCATCTCCACTTATCCGTGATGAAGGATTTGAGTGCAAAACATGTCAGGCTAGGGCAAATTCTGAAATTATATTTTTACGATGCCTTCTCTGTATTGTAATCGCATATCTTTGTTGTGACCATATGCAGAGATGAACATAGGAATTAGTTAGTTTAGTATTTTCATATTGTAACTAATATTTTAATATGGATATGACATAACTTCTCTTTGCCTCAAGTGTGCATATATATGGTTTACATCTTTTTTAGAATAATTCTTCATGTTTATGGCTCAGGTGAGCCCCAATCTGCTATCAATCACATGATTTAACGTATAGTGTTTTCTTGGTTGTTCCATTTGTTCCTTGACCTTGACTATGGATTGACTATCATTTTCAAGCTTGAGCGTGACTTCGTAACATGCACCATCTGTAGATTTGTACACAACACTGATTTACGAACGTAAATAATGCATTGAACATAATCTACGAACGTTGTGTGTATGAAGTCTTGCTGAAGTTTGATAATTCAATTCATATATATATGGTGTTGGATTCTAGGGAGAGAAGCACCACAAACATAACGTGCTTCCCTCCCCCAAAACCTTGATTCTCTGCCTTAAGAAAACTTAGATCAACATATATTGGTGTGAAAGATAAGCAGCTTCGACTAATAGATAAGAACAAGCCTGAGCATGAATAAAGATCAGATTATGAACTAATCCATACAACCAGTAATTATTGGCAATGTTAACTGTGAGTTGATTAGGGCTGGAAGCCTCTGTTAGGACTGGACTCTTCCTCAATACACTAACACTAAGGTACTAATCAGGTTCTCCTTAGCACCTTTGTTAGTATAGTTGGAGGCATATAGACTGGAGTATACTTGGTTGATATCCGGGTATCTTCTATCCCTTCTTGTTTACTTTATTCTATGTTTATCTATGTTAGATCTCTATAGTTTGTTCATTCCGGAGTAGAATCTAAAATATATCAACAAGAGATGATGATTCAGTAACCTACATCTAGAAAACCTTCACAATTATCCCTTCTTTGGCCTCCACTTTTTCTTCTTCTCAAAAATGGTTATCTAGAAACTTTGGAGCCTGCTGATTCTTGTCGTACACAACCTATGTGTGTTGATGACAATGAGGACATGCATCACAGTAATACAAGCAAACATCTTAAATTGATTGGTGTAGTAATACAAATTTAATTGTAATTGGTGTTTGGATTAATGTAACAATTTGTATTGCAGCTGTAGAGAGTGTAGAGGCCGTTGTTAATGAGCAGGTTGAGGTTGAGGCCGAGGCCAAACAAACTAACCTTGATGTTGATGATGTGACTAGATCAGGTAAAGAGCTATATGATTATGACTGCTGTTAATGCCTTTATTACCAAGGAATCACTGCCCGCCATTAATGAATATTAATGAACACTTACACAATGAAGAAGACAAATGATTAAACAAAAAGAGAGGACCAACTAAACCATCTTGTGGTCAGTTATATCACATTGAGAAACAATGTCAAGACTTGAGAATCAAAACAATCAAAAGTTTCTTCAATACTATGAATGATCAACAACATTCCATCAGAAAACAAAACACTAATCTATGTTATCATTAAGCCATAAAATATGTCTTTAAAGTTTAGAAGCATCACAAAAACTTTCAAGAAACATAGTACTATCCAAAATATGTCTTTAAAGTTTATTTCTAATGATTATGATGATGTTGATGTTGATGTCTATAATTTATTTCACTTACTAATGCTTGCCTAGATTGAATTTTGAATTGCCAGGTTGGAGAATGCTTTCAAAGTTTAGGGTCTGTTCCACATGATACTCTTAGTTACAGCTCAAATGCAACTCAACATATTTTTGATGCTGGGCAACCAACTGCAGAAACTCATCCGTAGGTGAAATTTAATGTTGTGAATCTTGGCATTGTTAATATTATTACTTTTCCTCACGTTTCATATTTGTGAAAATGTTTCTTGGCACTATCTTCTTTTTCAATTCCTATATTTGTAGCTTTTTAGATCATTAACTTAAGCATTACATGTCTTTGTTCAAAGTTTATTCTAACACTATATTATATCTTATTCTTATTACAATGTTCTTTGTTGTGGGGCAGGAGGTCAAACTTCATTGTCTTCATTGTGGGGGACAGTGAAGATTTCTCTGACAAATAGTAGGTCTTCTTTAGTATCTTATAATAACATGCTAAACTGATAAAGGTGTTATGGGCATTTAATCTGCAATTACTAATAGATTAAGCATATTATTACTATGTTTAATGCTCCATTTAAATGCATTTAACACAAAAAACAAATTTACAAAACTGAACCAGTGGCATGTTTACAACAAAGATGTGTTAAGGAGTTTGCTCCTTGTTTAATGTTAACTGTTCCTGCACAATCCACTCATACAACAGTGAAATGCTATGTGGAAGGGATGGTTGATAGTGTCCCTTGAGGGAAGGGGGATTGTGAAAGACTTGTTATCATTGTATTGTGTATTTCCAATATGTTTAGATGCAGGGCAAACTAGGAGAATGAAGGATCATTCACTGATTGCATGATAACCCAGTTTTGAAGGGTCATTGGTTGAGGGGACAATCAAGGTCTGGATGATTGGGCCATTGGAGGACCCTAGTCCTTTGTATTAATTTCTATTCAAATTGGATGCATGGATTTCTTGTGAATTATCGGCTGCTATGTATCCTGCAACTGTATTTGTAAATCTGCATATACTTCTCTAGGGTTGTAAGCCACTTAGAGATCAAAATAGAGAAACTAAATCAGAATTGTTCTTTGTCCTATTTCCTTTTAACAAAGTCTCAACTATCAATGATACAATACATTTGATGCCCTAAGCTATCAATACAAATGACGCCTAGCTAGAAGCTCATGGGCTGTCCATTTGATAACCACAGTCAACATTTCAAAAAAATGGATATCCTTGAGCACAAGCACTAATAACATCAAATAATGGAGTTAAAGCATGGGCTAGGGCACGACACCAGTAGAATGTGGTCATTTCAATGACAACAATATATAATGGCGTCATTAAACATATATGCCAGTAATATCAACAAACGTGAATCCAAACATTTGGAAACCAATGACATGTTTACAACAAAGGTCTAATAGAACTCCCAACAATTCTTAAACATACTTTATCTGATATGATGAATTCTTAAACAATTAAGGTTGGAGTAGACATAGTTATCACACATTTTTTTTGTGTTGTAAAAGGAAAATCTAGCTAGGTCAAATCTTCCTTCGTGCTAGGAGTCTATAGAATTAGACCTTTATTAACAATTGATCATATTAGATAACTAGTATGTTTAAGAATTGTTGGGACTGGTCCTTTGGCATGTATTAAATAGAATATATAGAATTTTCAGCATATTATTATCATTCTATTTCTTTGTTGTAAACATGCCATTGGTTCAGTTTTGTAACTTCACTATTGTATGAGTGGATTGTGCATGAATAGTTAACATTAAACAAGGAGCAAACTCCTCAACTCATCTTGGAAACTCCATTCACTTCTACCAAGAATAAAGCATTTAATCCATTCAACATTACATATAATCATTAGACAGTTACATTTTCTGACTGTGTAGAGGAACAGTCACGACCAAAACTACTTTCACCCTTGCACAAGCTATTCCAAACTTCAAATAAAATGAGCAATATGCTATATCAAATCATTCATATTCATAGTAACCATTCAAAGGATCATTTTGTCAATGAACCCTTTGACTGTACCCCTATGGTAGAGAAAGGAAACCTCAAAATAGAGAAAGGAAACTTAGTAAAACCAGTCTATGCCGCTATTTGTGAGGGTACAATCATTATAAGTGCCTCTCAAACCTCTCCAGACATGTAAGATTATCTTTAAATACTTTATTGATCTCTTCTAAACATTAACCAAATCAAACCTACATTTGAATCCACACACAATAACCCCAAAATGAAGGGTTTTGTATCCTTTAATGAATCTCAGTCACTGGTAACGCATGGACAGTCAAACTAGTAGTCTCCAAAGCATTCAATAAGTGACTGGATCGTATTTAATACATGCCAAAGGAGCAGTTGTATGAAATTGTCAATCACATAGCATTTCACTATTGTATGAGTGGATTGTGCAGGAACAGTTAACATTAAACAAGGAGCAAACTCCTCAGCACATCTTGGAAACCATTGAATTCAATAATAAATGAAACCTAACACCAACACTATTCCTTCCATTCCCTTCTACCAAGAATAAAGCATTTAATCCATTCAACATTACAGATAATCATTAGACAGTTACATTTCCTGACTGTGTACTAGAGGAATAGTCACGACCAAAATGATCCAAACATTTGAAAATAGTGAATCAATATCCTTGAGCACAAGCACCAATAACATCAAATAATGGAGATAAAGCACAGGCTAGGGCACAACACCAGTAGAATGCAGTCATTTCAGAGAGCATTCATGATCAAATAAAATGCAATGCATTTGAAATTTGCGGTCGAATATGATGCTAGAGGCTCGAAAGATGAAGAAATCACATACGAAGAACATGCCATTGGTTCAGTTTTGTAAATTTGTTTTTTGTGTCATTAGTAATTGGTAGATTAAATGCAGATAACACCTTTATCAGTTTAATTAGCATGTTATTATCATATCAGATAAAGTATGTTTAAGAATTGTTGGGATTGGTCCTTTTGCGTGTATTAAACATAATAGAATTTTCAGCATATTATTATCAATCTATTTCTTTGTTCTAAACATGCCATTGGTTCAGTTTTGTAGATTTTTTTTTTGTGTTAAATGCATTTTTCGTGAGGAGGGGTCTTGTTCTGAGGAGATTGATGAAGATTGTGCACCTCAAAAACCAATTCATAAGGTACCAATCCATGTTTCCTATTCACTTATATTTTTGGTTTGGTAAATCTCCTTATAAGTTTCATGTCCTTTCTTTTGATTACTATGGATGAGATATGTATCTTACATTTAACATTCAAATTCTTTACATTTTAGAACATGTAGTGTGTTTTTTGAGGATTTTACCAAATTAACTTTTAACACAAACCAAAAACACCAAACTAATATCTTGCCCTTGCAACGTGACAAAATATTTGCATTTGACCAATAACTGCAAGCAATTGAATGATAAATCCACATACCTGTATCTTTATAAAGTACCTGGAACATCAAAAAGATGGCTAAGTGGCTACCACCATGATTTTTATCTACTGAATATGGAAAAAAAAAAACACCAAAAGGAATCGAATAGAAAACATGATTGGTCATTTTAGAGAGCATTTATGATCAAATAAAATGCAATGCCTTCTCTCGCTCTCGATCAACTTTCACCCACTCGTTTTCTCCCACTCCTTTTCTCTACAATCAAAATGAAAATGATTTGGCCGTTTCAAAATAGTGAATCGATATCCTTGAGCACAAGCACCAATAACATCAACTATTTTGATCTGTGGGTACCCTAATGTTGGCAAGAGTTCTTTTATTAATAAGATTACTCTACAAGTTTGAAGAAGCGATATATTTTGGCAAATGAAGAGTGGAAAGACGATGATGTTCCTGAGATCATGGATGGACACAATGTTGTAGACAGAATGGGAATACATCTTTTGAGCCTAGCCCTGGATCCTTCAACAATTGGGGTAGGATCGAGACCCAGGCTAAAAAGATGTCTTCCTTTTTGTTGTGGAATACAGGCTCTATTGCTGCAACAATGACAGACTGTGATGTACATATCACAATAGCTAAGAAACATAAATGTAGGCATCATGCTCACAATTTTTTGGAGACACAACATAATTGAGTGCTATTCCCAGATGATGCAAAGCAACCACTACTTTGCATCATCTCGAAAAACCACTCAATTATGTTGTGTCTCCAAAAAATTGTGACCATGATGCCTACATTTATGTTTCTCAGCTGTTGTGTCCTAGGACCCCTTATGACCCTTTACAACCATTTACAATCCCTAAGAATACATCTTAGAGGTCTTAAAATGTTGTAAAGGGTCATAAGAGGCTCCTAGGAGGGGCTAGGTGAGCTTCCACCTTCATGTGGTTGGCCCTGTTAAGTAGAGAATGTTAAACTATTCTTGAAACAAAGAGAAGCTCAATAATTTAAGGTCTCAGTCCACAGAGATGCTGAAAAAATGATGAGAATCAATGATGGAGAGTTTTTAGATTCTGAGAAGACGTATATGGAGTGGAGGCCAGATTGAGTACTAGTGCAGAGATGATGATTCAGTAACCTACATCTATAAAACCTTCACAATTATCCCTTCTTTGGCCTCCACTCATTCCTCTTCTCAAAAATGGTTATCTAGAAACTTTGGATAGTGTTTTCTCATCCATGCACAAAATGTGCTAGTGTGATCGTATAAAATTACTTTAGGCCTCCAGTATTGATGAGATGTACAAGTGTAAAATGTTTTTGAGAGATTGTGATCAATTTCTATAGTGTACATAAATGCAAGGTGGTGATTATTCTCGATGATTGACAGGTAGCTAGGACTAAAGATAACACAGCTCAAGAGACCATCATAGGTTGTCTCTTTCTTCGGTCTATATTATTGACATAATGTTTTACCTTTCATTAGCTCATCAAATCTAGGGATTTGAAAGAATTTAATAGAATATTTTCATGACAACGTATATTATTTAAGTTGACATTGCATGAATTTATCTACTTCGCGCACTTGTATACTATGAAGACGGTGATAAAGAAGCATCTCCTCCCATGGCAATGCTTCTTTATCATCGTCCTCATAGTCTACAAGTGCACGAAGTAGATAAATTAATGCAACGTCAACTTAAATAATATATGTTGTCATGAAAATATTCTATTAAATTCTTTCAAATCCCCGGATTTGATGATCTAATGAAAGGTAAAACATTCTGTCAATAATATAGACTGAAGAAAGAGACAACCTATGATGGTCTCTTGAGCTGTGTTAACTTTAATGTGCTTATCCGTCAGTTTTTTGATAATTCATAATTAATTTTGACAGAAGCGCTATGCATTTGATAGACAAAATGTCAGAAACAAATAACTTACAACATTTGGTGCGACAATAATGCTATATGTTCAACAGGGAAACCTGTCGGAGAATAGTGCAAAACTGTCGCTATTTCGATAGTTTAAGTGTTGTAAAGAGAACAAATTCGACATAAATTTTGACAGTGAGGCCATATTACCAATAGGTAGATCTGTCGGAATATGATGCTAACTGTCGATATTCCAACAGTTATACCGTCGGAAATAATATGGTTCAACAGTCAGTTCTGACAAAGGTTGTATATTTTTGATAGGTCTTGTTATCAGAATTCCAATGGATGAACCGCAGGAAATGCCATTTTGAAGATGTTGTCATTTGAAACTTTCCAATGTGAGATGGTGTCAGTAAATCGACAGGTAGGTCTTCTGTCACAATCTTCTACACAAAAACGGTGACGGACTCATGTGTTGAAATTCTGACAAATGAGCATTGCAAATCCGACAAATGGCTGTCAAAATTTGGCCCCAAATGTAGTAGTGTTTGATGGATTTTCCACATGTAGGAACATCCTTAATTGCTTGAAATAAAGGTATTTTGACATTAATGTTCTTTAACTAATCAAGGATGTTAAATGTGGCTTCCTTAGTAGGCTTTGGATTGTTGTGCTATAACCTTTGTGGAAAAGGAGGTCTGGTAGGATGGTTTTTATCAAGTATAGGTTGTGGTATTGGTAGAGGAATAGTACTTTCAGTTTGGATAGGCTCTTCCTGGGGTACTTCAATTATGATTGGATGCTTAGGAGCAGGGATATTAGTTCCAGACCATAGGTTTATATCATCAAGTGTGATTGCATAGGTAGGATACTGCATAGGATACTACATTTGGTCAGTAGCATATACACTTTGTTGAGGTGTGGGAGGCCTATTATTTGGGTTTGGTTGTGATTATGCAGGTAGTTGTGTAGGCTTTGGAGGCTGATTATTGGCTGCTGGTGGTGGCAAGAGTGCTTGTTGTTGTGGCAACTAAAGAGGTGGATTCAGATATCCTTGAGGATGATTTGGCCATTACTGTCCTCCTCACCACTGAGGGTTCTGTTGCCAGTTACCCTGTGGTGGCTGCCATGCACCTTGGGGTTGTTTCCAATTCCCCTAAGGGTTTTGCTACTATGGATTAGGGTAATTTTTCCACTGATTCTTATAGTTCTTCCAGGGAGGATTTTGATAATTCATAGAAGGTTGCCATTGATTGTTATAAAATGGATTACTGAATGTAAGTGGGTCCTGAGGCATACCTTGTCTTTGTACCCATGGTCATTGCTGAGCGATGAAGAATAGTTGCTCACTCGCTAGTTCAACTGGCTTGTAGTCAATTGGCATCTAGGTAGTTTCCATATTAGCAACCACTTTACACTAGCAATCTCTCTTCTTCTGTTGACAATGTGGAAAAAATTCAGTCAGCATGGCTTCTGCTTCCTCATGCTTCTTTGCCTGTAAGGTATCTAGTTGTGTGGCCATATTTTTGATGATATCCTGCTTAAAGTTAGATAAGAGATGTGTTATCTTTGATTTGGAATTGCCTGTACCATTTATCTTTCCCATTGTGGCTTTGTATCCCCTTCCTATCTTACCAACGACTCTGGAGTATTTGAGGCATATCTTTTTTATATCATCCTAGGTGGATTGAGTTATATCTCCTCCTGCCATCAAGTCTAGTGCTTCAGTGCATCTATCTTGTATGCCTCTCAGGAAAAGAAACTTCTAAGATTCTTCATGAAGCACATGCTCTGTATTCCTTTATAGGCTAAACATGAACTGTGAGATAGTCCTCAAGTGTCTCATCCTCTTTTTGAGTCATTTTAAAGATGTCTTCCCCTTGCATATTGGTTCCTTGACAATACTCCTTATATTTAAGAAAGAATGTTGCATGTATTTCTGCCCAATCATGGACAACATCTCACCCTAGGCCCATAAACCAATGCAAAGAAGACTCCTTAAGGGTTGCAGGAAAGAGTTTGAGCTTGTGGGAATTGGTGGTGTAGTCATAACTTCTGCATAGGATATCAAACTCAAAGATAAAGGTATTTGGGTCTTCTATTACTAGACCATAGAATTTTGACAGGGTAGAAGAAGGTATATTTTTAAGGTTGTTGTTGTTGCGCTGGTCGGTAATAGGAAATTGAAATGTGGCGAGATTCACCATCCTTGGAGGGTTTTTAGGATGTAGAGGTGGTGGATGATGTGGTGGTTGATAGACGACCAGTTGTAAAGTGTTTTCCTGTCTAACAAGATTTTCAGTGTACCAAGCTCTTAAATGTGAGAAGACTTCAGCAAATGCATTAATTTCAAGTTGCTCCTCAAAGGAAACAAATTGTTCTTCTTTAGAAGATGAGGATGAAGATGTAGTTTTAGGGAGGTTAACGGTAGCATCAAAAAATGAAATTTCCTCTTCAAATGGATGATTGGATTGATTTGGAAAGTACCTTCCTCTGGCGTCTCTTCTTCTATTATGCATGAAGGTAGTAGGGAGTGATGCAATTTACAATGTTTCTCAAAGGGAAATGTATTCTACTTAAAGCTGGAAATAAAATAAATCCTAGGAATGGCTTAGTGAGGACTTGGTTCAGCACTGTCCCTGGCAATGGTGCAAAAAATGATCGCTTCTTATAAAGGCTCAGAAACTAGGTATAATTCCAGACTCAGGGATTGGACATCTGACCAAGCAGTTTATCCTCTTCATAAAAACTCATTTAGTATGTCAAACCAGGGACGTGTTACTTGAAATAGGCTAGAAAAGTATATGCACTAGGTATCACTTAGCTATACATTTTATCATTGTTGCAGGAAAGAAATGTTGAAAGGAAACTATGCTATGATTACAGGGAATAAATGCTAGAAGGATTCTTAATCTAAAGTTGCAGAATAGCAAGAACTAGAATGGAAATTATAGAAATATAGATGCTAATAAAAGATGAATACTCTTACAAACTATGCCATAATACTTCGGATGTTCCATTGCCTTGGCTGTAGGAAGCGTCAGCTGATCTGTGGCTTTAGCTGCAGGAATAGTTCAACACTTTGGCAATGAGATAGCGGAAATGCAAGAAATGATTCTAACTATTATGAATCTAACTATGGATTTCTCACCAAGTGGGCCCCCTTGGATGATTATCCAATCACAAATACATAAAGTTAAATCTCAACACTTGATTTTCTCATTATTTGAATAATTGAGTACAAAGATTCATAAACCAGGAAAGCAAAAGAAAACTATATTGCCAGTAAACTTTATAATGCCCTCCCTTTCTCATGCAGGAGCAGGGCTTTATTTAAAGGAAAAATCCTAACTACTTTCTTAATTGTGCCATAGAAATAGGTGGATCTTTATTACAACACTACTAACTAAAAAGAAGGGAAACTATTAAAGATGGAACATATAAGATCTAGAAAAGAGGAAAGAGTTGTCGTGACAGCAAATCTAACTTCCCACTCTTTGCCTATATTTTCTCAGGGAATTCATCATGCTACCTTAGTCTTTGTTTGATGACTGCCATTGTGTTCTTCTGGAAACCTTCAACTAGCACTGTGCTTAATACTTCCTCCATTGTAGCTTGTTGGAAGACCAGGTTGAGCACTCGGTGAATGAATGCATTTTACCTTGTCAAAACAACATTTTCTATTTCGATGTGCTGCATCTTAAAGGTTAGGATAAGAGATTCATGTTGATCATTTACAAGAATACACATAACCATTCATATTCAAATGACTACTTTACTTATTAAAAACATAACTATAACTTCAAAACAAGTAACATAGTAATTTGTCCAAGCATAGCATATTTAAGTACATTTAAGCCATGATATAAGTCTGATGGCAGCGTGCCATATAATAATAGAAAAAGCATAGAAGTCTTAAGGAAAATGTATCCAAATAGGAAAAAGGTCTAGCAGATATCATCTTAGGGCATCTTAAAATATGGCATTAATATGCCTCATCAATGCCCTACAATAAGCTTTCTTTTCTAACACTCATTACATGCAATCTCTGCCAATATTCCTCATTGATAGGCATGTAATGGCATGGAGGATTTAACTACCATCTACTTGACATGAGGTAGGCCCACTAAGAATGCATATTTATAAAACTCAAATTAAAAAAAGGATTTGAATTATAGCCCACCTTGTCAAACATGGCCCAGGAAAGACATAAAATAGTTATCATGTAAGTCATATTAATTTGCATTTTAAGTTGTTTATATTTGTTCCTTCCCTATAAGGGATTTGGTAACCTCTGGTAAAGCTGAGCATTGTCTCCAAAAGTGGATACCTTTCTTTTCCATACCTATGGCCACAATAGAATCTGTAACAACATTCCCCTGTCTATAAATATGTTATAAAGAAAAATCATCAAAATTCCCCAATAACAGTCTAATGTCCCTGAGAATTTCTTCCACTTTCTATCCCACCTTCATTGTTCCTTTAGTGGCCTTTATAATTAATTTAGAATCTCCCTCAATTTCTAGCATCTTTAGGCCTATGGAATGGGTGAATTTGAGTCCCCATAAAAGGGCCATCCCTTCAACTTGATTACTAGATGAACCACCCAGATTACCAACATAGGAAACCACCATAGCACCATTATGATTCCTGATGAGACCACCTCTTGCAAAATTTCCCATTTTAGTTGCCCCATCAAAATTTATTTTAGCCCAGGGAAGTCATGGAGCTTTCCGAATAGTTTTCCTCCTAGCTTCAATCTTTGAGTTGTCATACTTATAAAAAGTTCTTGGGAGCTTCCATATTTTAGCTAGTTTACAATGTTGGTAAAGAGGGGGGTTCAAGAGGGTCTTCCAGCTGTTGATAGAGATTTTTTCAAGGAGGATTTTGTCAAGGATTGTTAGCACATTTTCATCTGAGTTATCATTGTCCTTAAAGATTCAATTATTATGCTCCTTCCACAAGCACCAACACACATGCAGAGTATTTTGAAGCCCCGACATGAGAAGGGCCAAGGAGGTGACATCAAATGTAAGTCTTGTTTTGGGGCATGAATGAAATTTGTATGCTGCTAACATGGTAGGCATTTCTACATGAATTCATAAGAATCATGCTCCATAGCAGGCCAGTAATACCTTGCTCTAAGTAGCTTCTTTTCTAAGACCATATCGCTTGTGTGAGCACTGCAGATTCCATCATGTACCTCCTATAAAGCCTGGATGGCCTCATCCAATTCTAAACACCGAGAGAGGATGTTATGATATCCACGATGATATAAGGTGTTAGCTACAAGAGCGTAGAGGGATGCTCTGCGAATGAGGTTTTGGTATTGGGTGTTTGTGAGGTGAGGGGATATGATACCATTTTTTAGATAAGCATTAATATCATGGTACCATGGGGATTAGAGACTAACCAAGATGCAAAACATCTCTGAATCAATGTTCTCGTAAGCGAGTGAGTGTAGCTACTCAACTGGGAATTTGTACTGCATTTCGTCATAAGGGATTTCTAGTATGGACTCGATGGTTGTCATTGCATCTACTACCTTATTTTGTATCCCAGGTAATTGCGTGAACTATAGACTTCGGAACTGTTCTTTCATTTTGCCCACTAATTCCTTGTATGGTAATAACTTATCATCTTTGGTTTAGAACTCATCTAAGACCTGCTTGATGATGAGTTGTGAATCTCCAAACACTTGTAGTTCTATGATATTCCATTGGATAGTCATCTTGAGGCCCGAGATGAGTGCCTCATACTCTGTAATATTGTTGCTATAGGGGAATCCTAATTTGAATGACTTTGGGATGTAGTTACCTTGAGGAGTGACAAAGAGGATTCTTGCCTCTAATCCATGTGATGTGTAGGAGCCATCAAAATATAACTTCCATGTTGGTTGTTCTTCGATCATGCATTGATGTTCATCAAGGAATTCCATTACCAAAGGATACGTATCTGTTAGTGAATGAATTTATCTTCTTAAACTTCTGTGGATATTAATCCTTGCCCAAATGAAAAGAAAATCTTATCACTACCAGAATAAGGTAGTTATTCACAACTACACTCTTTGCATTGAAGGTGCGGCTTCCTTCTAAAATGATTAAAATTTTTGCTCCTTTATTAAAAAGAATGATTTTTCAATATACTTTTTACCAGAAAGTATGAAAGGACAGATGATATTCCATTACAAAACTATAAAGGAATAACAAAGATTATGATCAATAGAAGTAATAGTGTCAACTGACTAAAGATCCATAAAGCTATCAAGAAGATCGATTTTCCAAACTTGAAATATAATAATAATAAAAGAGATTACTGCAAGAATCTAACAATCCATCCAGAGATTTTCTTACATACAATTGATTCCAATTGAAATTAAAATATATGCATAATCCAACCAACTGATTAGAAAATCACAAAATTCTACTGTAAACTGACTGATATTATAATCAACACTATTTGATCTTACACTATTCAAAGTAGCATACTTCAGTAAAACAAATCAAAGTACCATAAGTTTTTCCAAATTCCAGAGAATCGACCCTTCCAAAGTCGAGAGAAACAAAACTTATAGCCTCGCAGGGCTAAAACCATTTTTTAAAACTAAATCCTAATGGAGTCAAAGAAAACTACCTATCTCCTTATTCTAGGAACTAATAACTAACAAGCCCTTAAAATATTCAACCAAAAGCTATCTTAAGAAAAATAAATTCTTCAGGTAACGGTTGAATGATCTAGTACTGCTTTGATTGGATTATCTGCACTCCATTCCTTGAAATCCGCCACAAAAGGGGTTAACACTTGCTTACTGGGTAGCCCAAGTATCTTAATCCTCTTGGTCCAGATATCTCTTCCCCTCTTAATTTATTCTATCTTCTGTTTATGCATTGTCAAATGGTCATTTCCCATTATCAACAGAGAATCAATCCATCCAATTATAATGAAGTCCTTTATTTGAATATATTTAGCACTTTTCTGGTGGCTAAATTTTTTTTCCAAATGAATTCTAACCTACTCTACTTTGTGGTTAGGATTGGGCACATTATCTATAACTTACAAGTCAATTTCCTTGAGATCATTTTCCATTATCTCGTGGATGCATTTTAATTCCTTCAAGAACTCGGTGGAGACTTCAATACTTTCCTCAAAGATTTCATTCCTCTAAATTATGTTTACCTTCAAAGAAAATAGAGCATTCTCACTCAAACCTGGCATAGGTTTTTCCTTTAGAAACTTACCAAGGTCGTAGGCCGTGATTTCATCAATCCCAGAAACCAATTCTTCCCATTCTTGTTTCTCACTTTCCCAGGAAATGATTTCAAGCTCTAGTCTTTTGGTAATCCCAGATTCATCTCCAAAAGCTTTGATAAAATTGGTCAAATATTTGGTAGCTTCTTTAGCAATAGTATCAATCCACTCCCTGAATTGTTTAGCCACTGATCTGTCCCTTTCAATCTGGTCCAAGAATTTTTGATTCTCAGGAGCTTTAATATCGATGCTTAGGGGCATCTCATCTAGGGGTTGCGGAGTCAGGCTTTGAATAGCCTATATATACTAGGACATTTTACTCAGGGACTGTTTGAGTTCCCGTTTATCTATTACATCCTTCCATACCCTACATGTTATTTTATTGTTGCTAGATTCAAACACTTTTACATCTGTTGCTCTCGTGGCATGTCCCAGGTCAACTTTCTCCATCTTGAAATCCTGCAGGATCACTTCCTTGCCAGGCTTGTCTGTGGTAGGAGTAAAAATGTTTTCCATCTAGTGCCTTGTGTCTTCATCCATATCTAAGAGCACTTCTACTTTTGGTCTTTTACTCTTAGGCATCTTACCTAAGTATTTACTAACCATGTCACTTACTGGGGTGGAGACAGGAACAATGCTCCACTTCTTATTTACCAACAACTCAAGCCAATTCAGTGCTTTAGTACTACCCTTTTCTGGAGGAGTCTAGAAATATAATGGATTCCCTAGTGTCAGATATCCTTGCAATTCTATTTCCACCGCTGCATCATTTTCATTGATAGTTGGAGTTTTCTAGGAGGTTTCCATGGCTGGTTCAGGCTAATTTAACTTTTCCTTTTTCGTTGATTCTAAATCAATTATTATGCAAGAAGATTTGGGAGGTATGAGCTTCTTCTTACTCCTAGAACATGCAACTCTAATAGATGGTTGAATAATTACTTGTTCTTGTTGCTTTTTAAGAGACTCTGGTACAGGTTCAATTTTACCTATAGGGGGCAATGTTTCAACAATGTTAGTGTGAGTAGGTGGAGAATGAACTTCTAGAGGTGATGAAGCTCTTCTTTCCATTACGGGTTTATTCACAACTATTTTCTCCCTTCTCTTCTCGGCAAGCCAACATTCTATCCTCCTAATCACATTATGTGTCCTGAGTCTTATATCTTCTTCTTCTCGCTTACTCCAGTTAATTTTGGGAATGGGCACACACTCAACAAGCTCAACATATTTTGGATTTGGAAAATCCTCATCGTCTCCTTCTACACCTTTAGTGTCCATAGGAATTCTCAGTCTAATTATTTGGTTAAGTGTGAACCTTGACCATAACCTCTTTTTGACCTCTAATTCATCAATGTAATCTACCTAGTAATCTTCCAACTGAGGTTGGTGAAGGAAAGTAGCATCTACTCTAAAATGCTATGAGACAAAGCCTTTATCATCAAAGTAATTCTTGGTCTTGTAGGGCTTGAGATTCATCAAGAACAATTCTATTTCTAGAGCAAGAGTGTCATGCATCATCTTACATCTATAGTGACCGAGTTCAATGGGAAATAGGTAACCAACGCCTCTTCTGAGCTTATACTTTCTCTCGACCTGAACTAATTACCTGTATACTTTAACTAAAATATATTTATCCAGACAATATCTAGAAAAATTTAATGGTTCTCTGCTCAAACCACCAACTCTCAAGTAGGTATCTCAGAAGTTGGATATAAAAACTTCTATAATATTTTATCAATTCCATGGCCTCCTCTGACATTCTAGAATTTTCCTTACCCGTTAATTCAAAGACTATTTTGGCTAGAAAAACCTCCTCGACTCTTCTGAAATTTTTTGAATCTCTTTTTTGATGTAGCACAGGGTAATACTCAAAGATTTTCATCTCTTCATTCCAAGGTTCATGAGGTAACCCTTCCCAGTCCCTGCAACATTCCCAAATGTAGAACAGATATGAGGACATATGAAAATTGGTCATCTCCACTGATTGAGATAGCTCCTCATGTAACCTCTAAGCGATAACTTTTTCCCAATCTACATACTTGGCATCATCCAGGATAGCTTGTATAAAAGTGTACATCCAGTCTTCCCATAAAATATCATGAGGGTTCTCTTTTACCCTATTTAGGAGACTTACTACGTTTGCCACATCTTTAATTAAATGATCTTTCTTAAGGGGTCTCGGTAGACGTGAACCACCTTTCTCAGGTTTTCTCAACCAAAAACAAGCAATAGTGTTGTTATAATCCTTCATGTTTTCATTGAATTTGACCATTGCTTTATTGATTACCAATCTCTGTATGTCTCTGCTTTAGGAATCCTAAAAGCGGCTAAAACTACTTGTTTGTTGATGTAAACTAGAGCTTCTCGAAAAGGATTGCTGATACATCTATTTAATTTATTATACCTATTCCTGCACTCAATCACTAGGTCGGGGAAAGGTTCAACTTCAGGGAAACCCGCGGCTTCTAGCAACCCACTTTCAACAAATTTAGTAGCCATGGAACCAACTTCTACAATTTTAAATCTACCCATTATTTCTTCAATACTTTCCCCTATCAAAACTGTATCTCCAATTATGGAAAGAATATTGACTATGGGAGAAGGCTTAATCTCCCTAGAAATTTTTTATCTTAGCCGAAGACATAATTTAAAAATGGGAAAACTTCTATGGTGTAGGAAAAATTACAAAAAATTTGAACAAGTAACTTCTTTTAACAGGTAAGTTTGCTTTGATTTAAGAAAATGTTGATAGGGGCTAAATCGAAGCTTACCTTTGTCGTGCACATAGCTTCTGAAAAGACCAGATTTTACCTCGCTACTATTCATCTCTTTAGTTGTAGAGAGGGGACTCTTCTAGCTATGATGAAAGAAGGACTAATGGATGTTTCATTTAACTTCCTGAAGGCTCATTTATAGAAACTTATCTTCGTAATAATAGCACCCGTCGATTTTAATGCAAATAACTGCTCGCATGTATTTATTTTATTACATGTCACCTCGAGAAATCAGCATTTATTTCTTGTCCCTTCAATCATTTCCCTTTGAGCGGGCAAACGATCTGGCACGTGTCAACCCGATCTTGTCATATCACATGCTGGATGTTTTGAACTCTGAACCATTGCAAAAAGGTTCGAAGTTCAAAAACAAAAATACTTAAAACCCCTTCCAAAAAGGCTAGACATGATAGGGACCCATCAAATGATGAAAACAATAAGCGGATTGAACTTTGAACCAAGGAAAAACAAAGTTCAAGGTTCAAGGTTCAAGGAATATGACACACATGACGCAAAGACAAGACTAACGCAACTTAAGATGATTGAGAAGAACACATCCGCTTTTGAACCTTGAACCTGAGAAATGAAGTTCAGAGTTCAAAGTTCAAGAAATGGGATGTGTATTGCACTAGAGGACCAAAACATCAGTAGCTTATGTATTTAAACAAAAAGATATTGAACTTTGAACCGAGGAAAACTAAGGTTCAAGATTGAAATGATATTTTGTTGAAATGTCCTAGACTCAAAAATTAGAAAAGGAGTTGTTTTATAATGCATGCAACAGGTGGCTCTGACTGGGGACTAGGATCGTAAGGGACTAAGGACGGATGCATAATCTCCGGCTTCACACATGCACAATAAAAACTTTTAAACTAAGCACAACAAAAAAGAATATGTACATAAGGACTGCGTATTTACAATTAAAAAATCTTAAGATCTTGCCCATTAAAAGACATGGGAAGTTGCATTCCATCTTCATACCTTAGCTTGAAAGAATTCAGCCCAATCTCCTCGCTGATTTTGAAAGGACCTTTCCATAGGGATTCAAATTTTCCATGAGCTCCTCATGGTTCTCTCCTCTTATCCCAAAGCAAGACTTTGTCTCCTTTCATGAATTGTTTGGGTTCGGTTCTCCTGTCAAAAATATTTTTAATCCTGGCCTGATGTCTCATGATATGATCCACTACATTCTCTCTTTCTTCTTCAGTCTTAGTTAAATAAAGAATTCTCTTTTCTAGAGCATTCTGAAACCTTTCATCCTCAATCACCTTCCGCAATTTAGCTATTTCCAACTTAAGAGGAAGAGACAGTTGAGCTTTTGTTCCATAAACAAGCACAAAAGGAGTCACACCAATGAATTTTTTTGGCACGGTCATGTCATCCCATAGTGCTTCATAGAGATGTTTGTGCCAATATTTCATATTTTCATTAACAAGCTTCCTCATTATTGAAATAAGATTTTTGTTGGTTGACTTTGCATGTCCATTTCCCTGAGGGAAATAATCAAAGGAATGAGCAAGTTGTATGCCATTATCATAAAAGAAGATCTGTAGCTCACTTGAAGAGAATTTTTGGGCGTTATCAGCCATTATCTTTTTCAGAACACCAAACCTGACCAAAATATTTTCTTTGAGAAAATTGCACACTATTTCAGTGGTTGTCTTCCCGACAAGAACAACTTTTACCTACTTTGTGAAGTAGTCAGTTGCTATTAAGATGTGTGTATGACCCACACTAGATGGAGGATTTAAAGGACCTATTAAATTTAGACCCCATTTTTGAAAAGGTTCTTCAATGACAATAGGTCTTAAGGGAAGAGCAACCAAATGAGGTCTCCCAAAAAATAACTTGCATTTCTCACATACCCCTACCCACTTGTAAGCATCCTTAAACATTCCTAACCAATAGTAACCATTCCTTAGAATCTTGAAAGCTGTAATAGTGGATGAAAAATGTCCTCCACAAGACTCACCATGAAAAGTTTGTAACAGTCGTTTCTGCTGGTCTTCATCAACACACCAGAGGAACATACCATCTAATCCCTTCTTATACAATATATCATCAACTATCACATATTTGGCAGTGTAATCACCTGAAAATGGACAAAGATAATTAAGTAATAAATCAAGATAAATCAAGGTAAATCAAAGAAAATCAAGGTAAATCGAAGAAAATCAATGACAAGATCAAGGCAATTGAATCCAATCAAGCATTTGGCCAATCAAAATTAAAATCAAGTCTTAATTCAATATAAATCAAAATCTAAAGCCAAAAGATCAATTAAAAGCATTTAAATCAAGTGAAATTAAATCAATGTGCAATTAATCTAATTAATTGTGCAGTTTGAATTAAATCAAATTCAACCCATTCAAGGGGTACATGGCTAAATAAATAAATTAAAATCAATTAATAAATCTTAATTTCCCTCAACAACCCAAAAGGGGAGGAAATTCAATCAACCAATAGGATTTGAGGAAATGCATTCACATGGATCAAGCCAAATTCAATCTTAATCACTCAAAGTGAAAGAGCATCTCGTCCACTCATTTTGTCTAATTGTCCCAAGCTTTGAGGACACAATATTTAAATTATCTTCAAAGGGTGGAACCAAAGACTCAACTCAAGCTTAATCATGATCAACACAACTAAACCCCCTACCCTTGCATAAATATTAAAAGGAAGGCTAAAATCAATCATAATTCATAACCACACATCTGAGAATTGCATAGAACCTCTTGCATTTTATAGCTAGTAAGGCAATTTAGGAGAAATTTAGCATTTCAATTTGAATTAATGGTTAGCATTTTCTTTATCATAATCATTTCTCATTCTAGGACTGTCATTAATGGTAGCTTGCTGAGAGCTTCACATTAACACTCTTAGATAGAGAGCCATATGATGCTTAATTGTGCTTTATTTGCTAAATATAGTATTAATTGTCATTTATTTAGTCTCTATTTGATTTATCGTTCAATACTAATTCTATGAAGGTACATTTCCTTGTACACAAAATGGCACCCACCGTGGGGCAGTATGCTTCACTTTTCTAATTTCTTAGAATTTTTCAATTTTGTCAAATTTTTGCATGTTTAACTCTCGGGTTTTGTAGTGAAACAACATTTTTGACAGCTCAAACGATGCTTCTGCATAGTTAAAAATCACTTTTGAGCACTGTTTCAGCGCTTCCATGATGAATTTGTGCGCCTTTACACCGATCAACAACGCTTTCGAATCTTTTTGCTCTCTATCTAATATTCTCACAATGCTTTTTCCCTGACTACCGAGCACTTTTGCGCATTTATTTAGTGCTTTTACTTGATTTTTACCACCTTTTCTCAATTCTGCAGTGCTTTTACTTTCTATTTCTATGCTTTTGAAAATTTAAAATAACGCTTTTAATCAGATTAACAACGCTTTTAAACAGTTAAATAGTGCTTTTAAGCATTATGACAACACTTTTGAGTAAACTGTGACTTTTTATAATTTGACTATGGTAAAATGATTTATATGTTTTTGCAGGATGTCTGACCACAAAAAAGCGAAAAAACCAGAGAGCAGATTCAACCAAGAAGGCAAGGCTTTGACTAGGAAAATCAAGAAAGAGAACATTGCTCATATCAAATCAGTCCTTGAGGATTCACAATAGGAAAATTAGGTTTATGAAAATTATCTTAAGGTTGTAGAAGCATACAAAACTAAATTTGTGTCACTAAATTGGATTTTCTCACCTTAAATCAAGTTTTTCTTAAAATTTGCAAATAAGGCCTTAGATTCAATTCAATCTTTGCTTCTTCAATTTCATTTTTGGTTTCCTTCATTGTGGTTGTTTTTGTTGACTAACTTGTTGGAGGAAAAGCACATTGGAAAGGAACGATAGCCAAGGTAAGCTTAAAATGGAAAAAATCACTCAAAAATGCCCCTAGCCTTTGCTAGCTACAAGGAAAGGTAAGCCTCAAACTAGTGAATTTTTCCCTTAAATTGTGGCATTTGGTGCTTTTAAGAATCTAGTAATTACAAAACAACCTATCTTTGTTGGGAAAGTTTAGCATTTAGGCCTATGTTCTTCACTTCTTCTAGTGAATCAAAATGCCAAAGGTGTTAAACTTTTTAATTAAGAAGAAAGGTTGAGGAAATCAAGCACATAAAATCAAAGCCCCTTGTTTTTAGAAGAGAGAAGAAATACTCAATTCTCTCTAGTTAGTGGGCTAGTAATTGAACCTTGTTTATTGTGTTTGGGAAATTAAGGAAAACTTAGGGATATTCTCTTCACCTTTTGGTGAATCAAATTCCCAAAAACTAGTTCTTAACTCCATTTCCTTGCTTTTCATGAGCATGCTAGAACTTTAGTGGGCTCGCCTCCCGAGATTTGCCTTAAAAGGGCTAGTGAGAGGGACAACCCAAAGTGGGATACACTTGCTTTTGCCATGAGAATCCAACCCACTATAAAACAAAATGCATACATCCTTAATGGGGTGTGTGACAAAAGGATACTAAATTTTTGAACTTCCTCGAGTAGTCCTCACAGATTGCCCAAAACTCTGATATACCGGTGGTGGGAAGCACCTTAACATACTTGGGGGATGAAAGTTTAGGGTCCATTTTGAACGGAATCTATATTAAATCCTTGATAAAATAGTAAGACCACCTTTTTAGAGCCATGTTTACGAGCCAAATCTTGAGCTAGGTAGGTGCTTGAAGTTTCTTTTTGTGCAAAACCTATGATAACGTACTTTCAAAATCAAACATTTTGTGTTAGTGGGTAAAAAGAGACAAGTGTATGCATGATTGTTGTGTTTGAAATACACAAACAAGTGAGAGAGATATCCATTGAAAGTTCATCTTACATTTTTATTCTCTTCAATTTAAAATCAACAATTATCAAATCAAGGATCAATTCGAATCAAACCCTTGTTGGATGTCAGTTTCCACGCGGTCCCATAAATTTAGGGTATCTTTACAAGGAGATAGAACTTGCATTGCAAATGAAGGTCGTGAAGTTGAATACCAAAGTATCTTCAAAGGTCAAGATCAAGGGGACATCTTCCCAAATTTATTTGAAGAAAGACTTAACAATATGGATCAAAATTCTACATATTATGATCATCAATATGGAGGAAACAACCATAACACCAACAATGCCAATCAAACTCCTAAAGAAACACTTGAAGAAAAAGTTGAGAGAGAAACCCAAGACCATGAATTCCTAGAAGTTATGGAGAAATTGATAGATAGGGATAGGGAGAAATTTTTCCTAAACCTAGCACAAGCGGGAGTAAAACTTCCCTATGACTATGATATAGAGAAACTTAAAAAGGACCAGGAAGCAGATAATCCTATGAATGCTATGACTAGACAATTGAAAACATTCCAAGAGAAAATTGATTCCATGAAAAAGGCGGCCGAACCTAAGCCCTTTTCTATTGAAACTTTGTGTCCTTTACCATTCGACAAAAGCTTAGTTATGGTACCCTTTCCTTTCAATACCATTTTTCCTAAATATGATAAGTATATGGGTAAAATAGACCCACATAACCACCTAAGGGAATTTTTTGCCTTAAGCATTTATTTCATGCACAATGATACGTACCTAATGAGACTCTTGCCTAGGATCTTAGGAGGTCCCACCATGGAGTGGTTTTCAAAGTTACCCCAAGGAATAAAGACCTTTGAGGAATTAGCCTCTAAGTTTGTAACCCACTATTCCTATAATATTGAGCATGAAATCACGATGCTCAAATTGTGTGATACCAAACAGAAAGATGGAGAATCCTTCTTAGGATTCCTACAAAGGTGGAGGACCATTTTTGTAAGGTATCCATGAAGTATCCCCGAGAAAGAGAAAATGGAAATTTTTAAAAACAATTTGACCATGGAAATGAATTATCGATTACAACTCCAATGTCCCCCAACATTTGAAAAACTTATCGAAAACGGGATCAAGATCGAGGATATATTGGTAAAGAGAGGAGAGATAAAATTATTTAAAGACAATAAATCCAATACCAATAACAACAATAATAATTATGTATCTAAATATGTTAACAATCAAGGGGCCAACAATCACAATGATAAACCAAAGTTATGGTTAAAAAATAATAACAAAAATCTTGTGAATGATGGAGTTGTGGAGGCCCACAACTTGCAGGCAACCCCTTTTAACTTATCAAGTGGAGATAATTCTTCAAATAATGTGAATCAAATGAATAAAGCTCCCTTTAATTCCAATAACAATTCCAACAATTCGAACAACAATGCTAATAATCCTTATAATAATGCTAATGGGAATAAGCCCAAACCCTTTTACTCCACTTATAACAAGAGAAAATTCACCTTTTTAGGTGAACCCTTGGAGAACACATTAAGGACCTTGGTTTCTAACAAGATCATCACATTACCTGATTTAAGAGATTATGAACCTCAAGTTAAACCTAATTGGTGGAATTTTTCTCATCATTGTGAGTAGATCATCAAAATAGAGGTCATAAAACCAATGAATGCATGAGGTTGAAACACTTGGTGCAAGATTTAATAGATGATAGAACTATCAAAATTGAAGGACCTCAAAACAATGAGGATCATATGGCCTTCAAGAACCCCTTTTTGAATCATGAAAAGGGTAAGTCATCTAATGCCAATCAAAATCAGAAAAGAGGTAATGAGAAGGTAAACTTTGCTCATACTTACAATAACATGATCAATACTTTAAGTGAAGAGGATAATACCATAAATGTTATAGTAGTAAAGGAGAAATTAAGAGAAGCATCATCAAATGTTGTCACTAGGGGGCAAGCATCGAAAATCATTCTACCTACAAATGCTCCTAAAATTGTTTTATCAAACCAAGCTTCAACCTCATCATCAAAAAAATATAACTTGGTTGATCAATTACAAAGAACTCCCACTCAAATCTCTATTCTTGAGTTGCTCAAATTATCACCAACTCATAAGGATATCTTGGAGAAAGCCTTATTGGAGACCAATGTGCCTTTAAATTTGGAGGTAGACAAGTTTCAAAATATGGTGGGACACCTCATTGCACCTCATTGCTTATCATTTTCTGAGCAAGATGACATGTCACTTAATCATCCTCAAAACTTGCCTTTGCACATAGAAGTCTTGATTCATAAGCATAGGGTGAAGAGAGTCCTTATAGATGGAGGAGCCAACTTAAACATTTGTACCCTTAGCCTAGTGAAAGCCCTAGGATTTTCTGAGGAGGCTATTGACCCTTAGAAAAAGATAACTATTAAAGCCTACGATGATGAAGAAAGAGCTTCAAAAGGAGTCATAGTACTACCCATAAGAGTTGGTCCCATGAAAAAAGAGACCATTTTCCAAGTGCTAGATCTAAAGTTGACCTATAACATCTTGTTAGGAAAGCCATGGATCCATGAAATGCAAGTCGTTCCTTATAATTATCACAAATGTTTAAAGTTTCCTTATCTAGGGCAGGAAATAATGGTAAGTGGGGGCTTAAACCCCTTCCAATATTGTAACAACATCAAGCCCATCAATGACTCTTTAGTCCCACACAATGCAGAAGGGTCTATACCTAATCAAATGGAGCAAGGGAAAATTTCTAAAGACATCCCATTGTTGAAAGGAAAAGAAAAGATAGAAAAGGAAATTATTATTGAAGACATACCAACATTCACTAACCTAGCTACATTGACTAAGGGAAAAGAGAAGGTTAATGAGGATAATGTTATGGAAAAATCAAAAGAAAACCAAACCAAAGCTATTCAAGTATACACCAAAGAGGCCCATTATAAAAAAATGGACCAAATGATGAAGAATTTTGATGAGCAATGCAAAATCAAGCAAAAAGGAGTAGGAGAATACTCCCTATCCTTGACAGACTCTCCGTTACCACCTAAGTCCTATGGAAGAACCTCAAATCTACCCCATACATATAATGATAACTTTGTGAGGGAAAGCACATCATCCGCCATGGATGAAGAAGATCATGAGATTTTAAACAGGTTATACAAAGATGAAGAATCAAGTGCACATGTTAAACACATTCAAAATATAACCATTCCCACATATCAATATGGGAAAGGGTTTCAAATCAGGCAAAAAATAGGGTAAAAAGGTCAAGGACCTTTGGGCATGAAGAATGAAGGGCTCATTGAACCTATAGAAACAACATGGCAAGATAGCAAGGAGAAAACATGATTAGGGTATCTTGAAGAAGGGTACACTCAAAAACACTATCCCAAACTCTATGATCAAATATTGCAATTAGAATCTCATAGTGATGAAGATTATAATGAGTGGGAATGGGATACATTATCTGATGAGTCATGCCATGATAAGGGTATTGATGTTATTCATACCTACGCTTCTACCAAGGATAAAGGACAAATAGCATAATCAAGTTCAAATCAAGCATCTAGTTCAAATCAAGTGGTCCATAAATGATGTGCCAAGCATAGAAATAGAGATAAATCAATG
The DNA here is from genome assembly GCA_027943335.1 of Chamaecyparis obtusa. NCBI lineage: Eukaryota > Viridiplantae > Streptophyta > Pinopsida > Cupressales > Cupressaceae > Chamaecyparis > Chamaecyparis obtusa. Next base: position 108,415 of record BSBK01009146.1, read on the forward strand.
GGTAGGTGAACCATACGTACCTTCATGGAGACCTACTATGGAGGAATAAAATGTGAGGTTTAATCTGTATGCACCCTAAAATGGTCACCTAGACTTTGGGCCCCCCATTCAGCAATTTATCAAATCCCCGAATCAATATTTTCAATTATATCAATTTCCTTGATCAAATCCTATTTTATCATTTATTCGACTATTTTCTATGGGATAAACCATTTTATCCTAAGTCTTTATTTAATTAAAAGGAATTCCCTCACCTTTTATTAAATAAAAAGCCCAACAAATCCAAGCAAGTGACATCTAAGAATGTCACCACCAAATCAGCAGTCAACCCTGAAATGAGCTATAATCTTGTTGACCAGTTACAAAGAATGCCTGCTCAAATCTCAATCTTTGAACTCTTGGAATTGTCTCCAAGACATAAGCGTATCCTTGAGGATGCTTTGCGTGCAACCAATGTTCCTAACAACATAGATGTTGACCAATTCCAGAACATGGTTAACCACCTTGCCAACCCTCATTACTTAACATCATCATAAGAAGATGACAAAGCATTGAACCATCCACATAATCTTGCCCTTCATATGGAAGTCATGATTCAAAAAACCCATGTCAGGCGTGTGTTGATTGATGGGGGTGTTGGGATCAACATTTGTTCGTTGAGTTTATTGAAGATACTGGGTTATTCTGAGCAAGTTATTGATACCCAGAAGAAAATTACCATTAAAGCCTATGATGAGGTAGAGAGAAGCTCCAAGGGCTTGGCCATCCTTCCTATCAGGATTGGCCCTGTGGAAAAGGACATTTTGTTCCAAATTATTGATGCTGGTCCTTTAGCATATAATATCTTGCTTGGTAGATCGTGGATCCATGACATGCAAGTGGTACCATCCACCTACCACCAATGTGTTAAGTTCCCCTATAATGAAGTAGAAGTCTGTATACCCGGGGATAGCACATTATTTGTAAATGCAATTTCAATAGGGACTCATGTTCCTCTCAACAAAGAAGCAGAGAATTTTGATGCAACTCTAGAACAGTGCAAGAATAAGTTCAAGTCCATAGACCTTGGTATGGGGGGTTATCAAATTGAATCCTTTACAAAACTGCCAATCTCACCTAGGTCCTATGGTAGACCTTCACAAGAGATGCATCCTTCATCTTCAGCCATGACTCTATTTGGTACATTTGTAGAGTCCTCAATGCCCATCCAAGATGAAAAAGAAGAGGTGGATGTTAGGGATTGGATTTACAAAGAGGAAAAATAAAAGCATAATGAAAAATTTTCCCCATCTCCTAAGGCTTATGGGAGAGGATATACTTTGGTCAAAAATATGGGTTACCCAGGTCATGGTCCTCTCAGTCACATATTAGATGCTAAGGCCGAACCACTCAATCATGTTCTTTTTGGACGCAGGTCTAAGAAGATGGTTGCCCTAGGTTTTGAAAGTCATGACAAGAAAATTGCTCCTATCCTTGCCACGACAGATAGTGATGATGAATCAAGCTACATACCCAATTTGCAAAATCAACAAGATAGGTGTGAATATTGGGTCCCTTCCACCAATCTCCTTTGGGGAGATTCAGACAATTCAACTGCCCACACAATAATTTCAAATCTAGAACAAGAAGAATCCACTGTTGAAGATCATGTTGAGGATCCTATTCAAGAACATCAATACACACATGGCATTCAAGAAGGTGTTACCCTTGGTGACATTGGGGCTTCCACCTTTAGATTTCATAAATATGCTTGGTGTAAACATCCCAATTGGGATTCAGATACAGACTCACATGAGTATGAGTAGGAATCTCTCTCTGATTCTTCTACAGTTGACTTGGACATTGATGTTGTCCACACATATGGTTCCCAACCTAAGGTAGCTAATGAGTCTAGTGTAGGATTAGAGGATTGGAATCCACAAGTTTCTTTAGTGGATGATGCTTCATTTGGTAGGATAAGTCTTGATTTGGATACCTTAGAGGGATACTTGACAGACCCTAACTCTGCGATATCTAGAGATGATACCATTCGCATCCATAATATTGAACCAGTCATTGACCTACCCCTTTCCAATCCTCACCTAATTGATTGGTCTCAGCGCTATCAAGAGCCTCAGCTCCTAATTTTCTAGAATGACTATGAGATAGCATGTTACCTAAATGCCCTTGAACTTGTAGTCTCTTCCACCAGCGAACCAACTATAAGCATGACAGAACTGGATATCAAGTACATTAGTCACAAAATGAAAAGAAAAGAAAAAAAGTTCTGATGGAAAAAACCACTATGTGGTGGTGTCAAAACCAAAAAGAGTAAAAATAAAGGATGTATCTAAGGGTGAAAACCTCTCCGAGGCACCTAAGGATGAGGTACTTGATCATCTCCCAAGTTATTTTCAAGATAGATCTTCAGTACTTGTTGAGCCTACATAGCTAGTCAATTTGAATACACAAGAGGCTCCACATTAGTGCATTTGGCTCAATCTCTATCAACACAAGAAAAAGAAGCATATACCAAGTTCCCATGGAGAAAGAAATTAATTTTTCTTGGACTTACTTAGACATGCCAGGGTTGGACACTAGTCTCATTATGCATCACTTGTCCATAGCTCCAGGAATAAAACTAGTCAAACAGAAGTTGAGGAAAATGCATCCTCACATAGCTCTTCTTGTCAAAGCTGAACTAGAAAAACTCCTCAGTGCAAGATTTATAAGAGCCATTGATTATGCTGAATGAATTTCCAATATTGTACCAGTTTCAAAGCATGACAAGTCCATTCGCGTCTGCATAGATTTTAGGGATCTTAACAAAGCATGCCCAAAGGATGATTTTCCACTTCCAAACATAGACATGATAGTGGACATGACTGCGGGTTATGAGATCTATTCATTAATGGATGGTTTTTCTAGGTATAATCAAATCAAAATAGCTCCTCAAGACCAGGAAAAGACTGCATTCACTTATGCATGGGGAACCTATTGTTGGAATGTCATGCCATTTGGATTAAAAAATGTAGGAGCTACTTATCAAAGAGCTATGACAACAATCTTCCATGACATGATGCACAAGAATATGGAAGATTATGTGGATGACACCTTGGAAAAATCTAAAATAAGGGATACACACCTAGGTGATTTGGAAGTCATTCTAGATCATATGGAATAGTTTCAACTGAGATTAAATCCCAAAAAGTGTGCATTTGGAGTCACCTCTGGAAAAATCCTAGGATTTATCATTTCAGCCAAAGGGATAGATGTGGACCCAGAGAAAGTTCAAGCAATATTGGATATGTCACCTCCCAAAAACATTAGCCAAATGAGGAGTCTTTAGGGACGCCTTTAGTCTGTAAGGAGGTTCATTTCACAATTGGCTGATAGAGCTCAACCCTTTAATAAGACATTGCATAAAGGGGTTAAATGTGTCTGGAATGAGGGATGTCAGCAAAGCATGGACTGAATCAAGCAGTACTTGGCCAATCCTCCAATCTTAATGCCTCCTATCTTAGGAAAACCACTCATATTGTATGTGTCAGCAACAAAATCTTCCTTGGGGGCATTATTGGCTCAACTTGATGATACTAGAAAAGAAAGAGCTATATATTACATTAGTCGTACTCTTGTGTCATATGAGGTTAATTACACTAGTATTGAAAAATATTGCCTTGCGGTGGTGTTTGCTTCCCAAAAGTTGTGACATTACATGCTTGCGCATACAATACACCTCATTGCAAAGATTGATCCTCTCAAATATTTGCTTGGTAAGGCTGCTCTCATAGGTAGACTTGCTAAGTGGATGATGGTCTTATCAAAATTTGACATAGAGTATGTTGAGCGTAAGGCTATAAAAGGACAAGCCATAGCTGACCAATTGGTTGATTTTCCAATTCCAGACAAAGCGCCCATTCAAGTTGAATTTCTAGATGAACACATAATGTACATGACTGCAAGAACATGGAAGATGTTCTATGATGGCTCTTTTATGAAAAATGGTTTAGGTGCTGGGGTGTTATTTATTTCTCCTCATGGGTACACAATTCCTAAATCCTACAAACTATTATTCCCATGTACAAATAACATTGCTGAATATGAGGCCTTGACAAATGAGTTAAAAATGGCAATTGAATGGAGAATCACAGAGCTGCATATTTATGGGGATTCACAATTGATAGTCAACCAAGTTAATGAAGAATACCAAACAAAGGATGAAAAATTGGTCCCCTACAAGAAAATGGTTGATTCATTGCGACGATATTTCACCTTTGTTACATTTCAACAAATCCCTAGAGCAGAGATTAAAGCAACTGATGCTATGGCTACATTGGCTTCACTTCTTCAGCTAGAACAACACGAGTCTAGATTCAAATTCCTGGTGGAAGATCTAGGCTACCCTATCTATGACTCCCAAGAAAGCCAATTTTTTTATACCCTTGTTGGCCATGAGTCATCCCGCTATGGTGCCATCTACTCATACCTCCATGATGGCAATATCCCTGAAACCTTCAACCATTTTGAACAAAGAAACTTAACTCAAAATGCCTCTCGCCACCTCCTTATCTCTGGTGATCTGTATAGGAGGGGTTTAGATGGGACACTTCTTAGGTGCTTGGAAAAGGATGAGTCCAACCAAGCATTAGATGACATTCATGAGGGCATTTGTGGAGGACATTCCAATGGTCTTGCCATGGCCCGAAGGTTGCTTAGGGCAGGGAACTATTGGCATACCATGTAGATAGATGCAGTAGCTTTTGCTAAATCATGTGAAAAGTGTCAAAAACAAGGTAATCTGATACATGCTCCAGGCAGGGAGCTTATTCCTTCTATTTCTCATTGGCCATTTTAGCGCTGGGCCTTTGACCTTGTTGGTCAGATTCATCCCAACTCATTAGGTGGACACAAATTCATTATCACTACTACTGATTACTTTACCAAATGGGTAGAAGCTGTCCCACTTTTTGTTGCCTCAAGCAAGATAGTTTCTTTGTTTATTTTGAACCATATCATCTGTCGGTATGGAGTGCCTTCTGAAATAATCACTAACAATGGAGGTCAGTTTAAAAAAAAGGACCTTAAACATCTCTGTAAGAAATTTAGGATAAAACAACATTGGTCCTCCATTTACTTCTCGCAAGGAAATGGACAAGCAGAGGCTTCGAATAAAACCATTCTTAAGATTCTCCATAGAACAGTTCACAAGAATGGTAGAGATTGACATCTACAGATAAATCCAGCCTTGTGGATGTATAGAATGAGTATTCATACTCCAATAGGGGCTACTCCTTTTGCCTTCACTTATGGTGTTGAAGCAGTGTTACCTTTAGAGGTGGAGATTCCTTCACTTAGGGTCTCTCTCAAAGGTCTAGTTACAGATGAGGACTACCATGACATGAGGCTCCAAGAACTAGAACTTCTAGATGAGAAGTGTAAAGCATCCTTCGATCACATGAGGGTTTGCCAAAAGCGTATGTCCAAAGCATTCAACAAGAAGGTTCACCCTAGAGAATTTCAAGTGGGGGATCTTGTCCTATGAGAAAACCCTAAAAAACAACAACATAGAGAGCAAAAGGGGAAGTTCAAACCTAATTGGCTTGGACCATACATCATTACTACTGCTTTTGGGACAGGTGCTTATTTACTATCTAATCCAGAGGGAGAACAACTCCCTGATCCTATCAATGTTTTGCACCTAAAGAAGTTCTATTCATGATGCCTATTCTATCTGGGGGCATCCTTATACATATTTATTGATCCTAAAAAAATTCCAAAAAAATTCATATATGATGTTGAAAAAATCCTAAAAAGCATCTAAAGTCTTGAAAAAATACAAAAAATGCAAAAAATTAAAAAAAAAATAGAAAAAGTGCCTTGGTGAAAACCTGGAAACAAGCGCCTTGGTAGCAAAAATACAAAAAAATTGAAAAATAAAAAAAATCTCCAAGTGGTGAAAACCTGGAAACAGGCGCTACTTGAGGCCTTTGCACCCTTGTTTCTTATCATGCATCCTCGACACTTAGCCTTTCTCCATCATGCCTTGACCTTGTTGCCTTGGTTTGGAATTAGTCTTTGTCTTTGTCTAGGGGGCATAACTATGTTAGCTTTGGTCTCTAGGATGCGTTGGTCTTTAGGACATCTTGCAAATGGTGTTTTTCAACACTACCCTAGCGTCAAGTGTTTCTTAACACTTATCAGATATCTTACCCACAGTCTAGCATGATATGATATTTTCCACTCGCAGATGTGATACTCAAAATTTGACTCTATGACCCACACACACACACTTAAACACTCGACTAGCTAAGACTTGTTTGACTTTATTTCTTTGTGTGATGTCTATGATGATTTCTTTGATGATTGTTTTCTCCCTAATAGTTTTCAATGATGCTGAGCTAGAAGATTGGGGGCATGAGGACATGTTTTATTGCCTTTTCTTCTTGTGGGTATATTTTGTTGGTCCCAACCATCATTAGCATTTATGTTTGTTCCACTTGGCACTAGGGTCTACAAGGTATTATCCTTGACTGTTTTTGCAAGTGCATGCTTATAGTTATCTTGACTTTCTTGTGTCTCGATACAAGCATAATCTTGCCATATTAAACTTAGGTAATCTCACTGCACTAGTCATCTTGACCTATATGTCTTTGATGCTTAGGTGGGATTCCCACATATCTATCTGATATAGATCATATTCAGATTCACATAGTCATACTAGTGTGCATTGTATGATCTTGCGATGCTACCAATAATGCTCAATGATGAATATTACAGTCTAAAAGCTTTGTGACCTTGCAAGTAAATCACTTTTCATAGTAGCTTGCATTTTTAGGTTCATGTTAGTTTAGTTTTGTATCTTGCATATGGAGAGAGCTCTCCTTTCATCTTTCATGGACTTGTTGGTCAACTGCGCTCATCTTTCCTTTTCTTGATCATGTCTTTCACTCCTTGTCTTTCACATCACATCCCTTTTCCTGTCATCACAAGGGGTTAATCTTATCATCATATGTATATCCTAAAAATTTCATTTTCAGAAACACAAGTCTATATCATAAACATGAGAACTAGACATACATCTATGAGAGAGAGTATACATGAGAATATATATAACATATATTTTGAGCAATATGACAAGACAATATAAAACTAAAACATCCATCACAAGTGGGACAAGTACACAAGATATATCACAAAGCCAGTAATCTCATATATATATGATGAATGTCATGATACAATATAATGTGGGATCCAAAATCTAGATAATGTCCCAGGATATGTCTCTATACATCTATAAAACCTAAACCTAGGATTGACTCACCCCATCATGAGGTGCTGGTGGTGGTGGAGGTGGTGCTATCGCTCTGTCAGGTACCATGTCTGACATGCCTACCCTCTGAGAGTATAGTGGCACTCTCTGACCCTCTAGCACAACCTGTATGTAGAGTCCATGATAATATGCAGCTCGTGCTACCTCTCGCCAGATCTTTGCTGCATCGGCCTATGCTGCCCTCTCCCATCTCTCGATCTCAACCTGTGCCACCTTCTCCTGGTACTCGATCTTAGCTCGTAGATCAGTTAGCTTCTGGTCTCTCATGGCTATAGTGATCCATAGCTACTACATCCCCATCTCTAGAACTTGGATCCTCACTCTCATATCCTCTCCCCCCGTAGGTTGATCCTGTCCTACATCCACCCGTCGATGAGCTAGCCTCACCGCATCATCCCGCTCATCCCCAAAACCCTATCTCCATAAGCATTTTTGGCCACCCAATCTAGAGCTCTATCCCCTCTCTCCTCACCCTCGCCCATCCCCTCCATCTCCATCTCCATCTCCATCATCTCCTTATGCTACCGGCTATGCATCAGGTACAGTAAATCTAGGGAAGGGTTGTCTCCTGCGCTCTGCCCTGTACGCCGCATCCACCCCTGCATCTGCCATATCTGGGAGATAGTCCCATGGCTCCTTGTGGATAGCCATAGTGTCATGTACTACCTATTGGTAGTCCAGCATCGATAGCCATCCCTGACCCTCCTCGTCTTTGACCCGTGCATAGGTGGTGGTCTCAGTAGGCACCCTCTGCTGTCACCCGAACTGTCTCCAGACCCAAGTGATCATGAAATGCTCTACTATATCAAAGTGCCGACCTACCAATGGCTAGTTGCATAGCATGTGACCTAACTCCCACTCTCGATCACCCCACTACTCACATGCCCTGTATGGTCTTCACTGAAATGAGGTAAGCTCATCCAGTAACTTGCGGTAGTAAGTCACATCCCCACTTCATGACTGTGATATGAAACCTATATATCTATATATATAGGGGTGTCTCCACTCCCTCGACTACACATGTGGGCACACAATGATGATGTGCTCCCATGCCCAAACCTATGCTAACACATCCCCGCATGCCCAAGTCCTGCTCTCCCGGTATACAATTTCATGGAGCTCATGGTACATATCCGCTAGGATGGCTGGGCCCCATGCCATCCATCATGGGTGTGCTATAAGATCTACTACCAACCTACCCTAGCCCAATGGGAATCCTCTCTGACTCTTGTCTATGATGAGATCCTATGCCACTATAGAACATACTATACATGGGACTGGGAAATCCCTGCCATACTCCTCCATCAACCTATCCCAGCTAAGGTGCCTGTCAATGAAGGTGACGTCCTAGAACATGTCCTGCATGATCTATCATCCCTTAGTCGGATCCTGATCATAGTACACATGTGCCAAAAAATAATCATGTCAGTTTCTATCATATGGAAACTTTACATCTATGATTCTCTATAAACGTGATTATACTCACACGATCTCTGTGGCTAGGAACTCATAGGATCTGATAGACATCCTCTAGGCTAATAGTAGCCTCTTCGGTCAACAAGTGAAATGTGTTATGCTCACTATGCCACCTCTCAGCCAATGCTATCAATAATCCATGATCAGCCCAAATGTGGGGCATTTGCAGCAAGTAACCAAAACCCATCTCCCCCAAGTCTTCCCGTTTAGGATCATCAAGATCTCAGACGCATCATAACCCGGTCACTCTCCGCGCTCTAATGAGCAGTACTGGAAAGTGCTCCTGCAAGCCATTAACCTAAACTAGATATCAGAACATATAATGATGGATGTATAAAATTAGTACAAAGCATCTTAAAAGAAAACATTGTCTGGACCCATGATAGAGTGCTCAAAAAAATTAAAGCATGTCATATTATTTTTTGATAAAATATCATGCGATATTTTGTTCAGTACCAGTGCGATAATATCTTTGCATGCGATATTTCACATAGTATTGCATGATGTTTCATTCGGTATTGTGCGATACTAGATTCAACATCAGTGCGATACTATGTCGACCCACAAAGTATCGCAAGACAAAAACTATCAAAGGGTGTGATACTTAAAACCTATTGTACGATATTTCGCATGGCTAACATTTGAAATTTTTAAAAATATTAAAAATGTGTTTTAAATTGAAATAAATGCTCATAAATGACCTACAAGGTGAGTTTTTCTGAAAACATATTGGGGCACCATACTGCAGAGGCTGGTTGTGCAATCGGGCGTGTTAGCTTGTGGTGACTAATCAGGAAAGTACTATCCAGGAAAGTACTATACACTTTTCCTCCCGACCTATGTCAATAGAACACTTTTCCTCCCGACATAGGTGGGGAGGAAAAGTGTATAAACACTTTTCCATTAGCTTTGGTTGGGTGGGTAAACACTAGGGACAACCCCATTTTGACCACTGAGTCAATAGAACATTCTGGACCACGCCGGACCAAAGTGTCCCCAAGGTGCACTAAGCATGATTGGTCAGTGAACTTTCGAGGCTCGTAACTTAGACCCAATGAGAGGTATCAAAGATCTATGAGATGCTATAGGACAGTGTTTTTGAGGCCTAAAATAACCTCTCTCCATTTTGGGAGATTCAAATTTTTTTGAATTTGGCATGCCAGTCTCACTCGATGCCAAAACTTGCAGTGAGGGTCAATTGAAAGTTGCACCAATGGATTACTTCCAAACCGTTTGTCCCAGCATCAAATGGACTATACCATTAGCTCTAGTTGGGCGATTAAATGCTAGGGACAACCCCATTTTGACCACTGAGTCAGTAGAATGTTCTAGACCATGCCAGACCAAAGTGTCCCCAAGGTGCACTAAGCACGAAGGGAAATGAACTTTAAAGGCTCATAACTTGGACCCCGTGAGAGGTATCAGAGATCCATGAGATGATAGAGGATGGCATTTCTAATGCCTAAAATAACCTCTCTCCATTCTAGGAGATTCAAATTTGTTTGAATTTGGCACGCCAGTCTGATCGTTCGATGCCAAAACTTGCAGTGAGGGTCAGTTGAAAGTTGCACCAATGGATTACTTCCAAACCATTCATCCCAGCACTGAATGGACTGCACCATTAGCTTTGGTTGGGTGGGTAAACATTAGGGACAACCCTATTTTAACCACTAAGTTAGTAGAATGTTCTAGACCATGATGGACCAAAGTGTCCCCAAGGTGCACTAAGCACGATTGGTCAACGCACTTTTGAGGCTCATAACTTGGACCCCGTGAGAGGTATCAAAGATCTATGAGATCCTACAGGATGATGTTTCTTAGGCTTTCCTAGTGTATTTGCAGGGGTATAGGCAAAGTACTGATGTTTTATCCAAAAGACCAATACCTGAATTTGAGATATGTTTTGATATGGCCAAAAGGGTGTTTGATTATTGCCAAAAAGGGTGTTTGATTATGTAATTAGGCTAGTTTGAAGTCTTTTAGCCATTGTGAGTAAAGGGTAAGTCTAGAAACCTTGAAACCACTTTAATAAATATCCTTATATACCTCAAATTATGAATTACATGTGTGAACACACGTAGCACATAAAGCGTATACATAAATTTTCTTTAGTCATGAAGCATACATGTAGCACATAGATTATAAAGCATACAACATAAATTCACTTAAGTCATGCACATAGCCCATACACATGAATTTAGGTTATGAATAATGTACTTGAATATACATGAATATACTTAAGGCATAAATTATACATGAGTACATACACACAAGCATATTTACATACTAACAATGAACAAATGAACACACAATTAACAAATTGGATCGAATATCAAGTTTCATATATATCAAAATGAACAATAATTCTGTAAATATTTACATGTCAACAAATCTAGATACAATGTGGCATACGCCATCTCAAAATGTGTCATATGACATCTCAAAATAAGAAGTTCAACTATAAATATTTCTAGGACATCCTATTCTACTAGTGTATCATCAAAATGCAGCCTCTTTGAAGTACTCTTCGGCTCTGATGGATCCTACATTCAAACACAAAAGTGAAACCCCAAGTTAGATTAAAATTTAGAATCATAGTCAACAATAATAAATAAAATTTAAACTAAAATTGAACTCTCATATACCTCGTTTCTCTGTCTTCTCCCACAAACAGGAGACCTAATATATGTCCTTGGTAGCGTAGGAATAGTGCCACCAATGTTGACTCCCACCTGTATATGTTTGCAAACATGAGATTGATCTACAAGTTATACTATTTAATGTTAAAAACTTGGTGGCAAATATATGTTTACAAAATAACCGAATTAACATTAAAACTTACCTATGTTGAACTTTCTTCAGGGATTGTTGGCTGAGTCATCAGCAATACAAACCCTTGGCATTCTGGCTCCCTCAAACTAGGAGTGACCTATAAAAGTCAAATAGATACTTCATACTATCATAACTTGACCATATTATATATACTTGATAGTAAAATACACACAAATAACTTTAGAAATGTACGTACTGTGGGGCTATCACTCTGAATGGATATGCCTCTGACTCTAGCATGACGATAGGGTATCACGGCATCATCATATACCACTCCCTATCAAACAAACCATGTAAATTAAAAATGAGTACACACAACTGACAAGTATACATGTATGCATAAATAAACTAAATTACTTAATTACCTTTCCTTTATCAATGGCTGATACATGCACCCCCTCACATTACCCCCCAGTGGCAACTGGTGACACCTGCATCAGTATGTAAAAGATGATCATAAAAATTAGAAAACAATGTACATATACTATTATCATAATTTAAAAGGAAACCAATGAGTACATTAAAATATATGTACCATGGAAGTGTCAAGACCAAATGATTGTTAGCTTGTGGTGACTAATCAGGAAAGTACTATCCTGGAAAGTACTGTACACTTTTCCTCCCGACCTCACTGGGGTTCGGGGCCGGGCCGGGCCCCGAGCGGGGTTTGGGGGTGGCAGCCCCCAAGAGCAGGGGTTTGGGGGCACAGCCCCCGAGGAATTTTTTTTTGAGGCTGACTACTTTTTGGTTATTTGGGCCGACTACTTATAACTCATTCTAACCCTAAAGCGGGAAAATATTGTATAATATGGCTTAGGGTTAGGGATTTTCATTAATGTATGATTTTAGTACTTGCGGTAGAATTGGGCTGTAAGGGATTACGGATTGTAATCAGGTTGTAATCACTGGATAATAATAATATTGGACTCGCTATTGGTGGACGTAGCCCAGGGATTGGGTGAACCATGTTAAATCTGTGTGTCTTGTGTTCTATTCTGTGTAGTTTATTATTTTCTGATATTAGTTATATTTGCACATAATTGTTATTTCTGCCTTGTTAATCCTAACAGGGCGCACTCGAATCGATGCTTGTGAACCAGAATCACTACTTACTGGGACATTTTCTCTCTCTAAGCTCTTGAAATTCTCAAATCACTAAAAGAAAAATGACTTTGAAAATGACCTTTTTACCCCCTTTTATAGCATTTTGACTTTTTGACCTAATTTTTGAAACACCTCAGAATTGCGCAAAAATTGCACCCCTAGCTAATTTCGACATCCTGGATCCATTTTCAGGATTGAAATCAAAATTTGAGTTAATCTTGATATTCAAAATCACATTTCAAATTTGCTCCTTCTTCTATGCAATTGGCTGACCTTTTGAGGCCCGATCCTTCGATCTTCGCTGGGGCATCTTCATTTCTTCACCCCCATCTCTTTCAACCTTCTAGTCTTTCATTCATTTTCATTCACTTCATCTCTCTGAGGTTTGACTTTATTTTTATCCTATATCTTTCTCAGTCAAACCTAGTCAAACTGGGGCATGTCTTCACTGCTTGATGGTTATCCTATCATCTTTCATCTTCAATTATGATTTCTAGTGATTTGATCAGATTTATCAATTTACTGTTTCTCCTCTACCTGATTTCAATTTTGATTTCGAGGGGCAGTACCTATCAGCTTCAATCTTTGATTCAACCTATCAATTAAACCTTGAGATTCTTATCTCTTATTTGAGACTTGATTATCATCTAGCTATACAGGTTTTGGTCTTGTCTTTCAACTTATCTTTTTCATCTTATGTTTATCTTTGTCCTGATGTGTTCCCATCCATCGAACACACGTCTGGGTTGTTTTGTGATCCCAAATCAATCTCACATTTCAATTCCATTCTTTGGCCACATGTGATCCCAAATCGATCTCACATTAGTCAAAGAGGGGCAAATGTATGCACCCTAAAATGGTCACCTAGACTTTGGGCTCCCCATTCAGCAATTTATCAAATCCCTGAATCAATATTTTCAAAAATCAATATTTTCAATTATATCAATTTCCTTGATCAAATCCTATTTTATCATTTATTCAATTATTTTCTATGGGCTAAACCATTTTATCCTAAGTCTTTATTTAATTAAAAGGAATTCCCACCCCTTTTATTAAATAAAAAGCCCCCACTTTTCCTCTTATCCTAAGTTGCACAAATAAAACATTATTCATATTTTATAAAAAGAAGAAAAAACACTTTTTGTCTCATATGGACACAAAAATCAACTTTTATTTTCTCATTGGAGGATATTTGTGGACATGGATTGCTCCTCTTTCATGCTCCACCCTTGATTAAATATTTTGCCTCTTAATCTCCATGGTCCATTCCTTTTCAATTCCTTTAAAAGGAGAGCTCTTTTCTCATTTCTAGACCCCAACTTTTTATGCTAATCTTATGCTGCAAGATTTCTTGGAGACTTTGGAGCTTTTGGAGACCTTCATGCATTTAGCTTCCATTCTTGTATCATAGTTTCATGCTTATGCTTTCTTAGCTTAGTTTCCTTTATGCTTTTAGTTTAGCTCACATAGCTTAATTATTAAGGATTAGTAATACTTGTATCTTTCATTTCCATAGCTTACTTGCATCTTCATTCTTAGCATAGTTGCATTGCATTTTCATCTTGATTCTTGAAGATATTGGCATTCTTGCCCTTGTCTCTTTTGAATCTCCCATTGTGTGGTTTACTAGCAAGGTTGCATGCTTCAATAGCTCTAGCTAAGAGCACCATCAACATCCTTGTGACTCCATGCCTAGGGAGCTCTAGGTCACTTTCTCAAGGTTTCCCATTTATGGATTCCCTTGGAAGTAATGACTTAGAGAAGTGCACTATTTAGTGTGTACATAATCCACACAAATTTTATCCAATGGAAACCTTCGAGGAGTCTAGTGAGGAAGACTTTGATCCTACTTCTTTAGAACATTTAGAGGAGGCACATGTCATAGAATTGAATGATACAATGTACGAACTATCAAATGAGGTCTTATCTTTAAATCCCATTGAACCAAACCTAAGTATTGACCCCTCAACTCTCATACACCCGAAATTAATCGAATGGGATTCCATTGAACCAAACACCCTTCCAACCTTTTTGAATGACAATGTGGTGTCCCAATATCTCAATCCCATTGAACCTTCTTCTACTATGGAATATCAGGAAGAAATGATAAAGGGGAGTATCCAAACTTTCAATCCACGAAAAAATGAAAAAAACAAAAAGAGTAAAAAATGAAAAGAATCAAGTGTTGAAAACCACGTTGTGGCAACATTAGATCCAAAAGAAAAAGAAATAAAGGATATTTCCAAAGGTGAAAACCCAATTGAGGCACCTAAGGAAGGAAGTTTGGATGCTCTACCAGAACATTTTGAAGAAAGATCTCCAATTTTGATCGATCCTACAGAAAAGATAAATATTGGGTCAGAAACTGAGCCAAAGATCATACACCTAGCGGCATCCTTATCTAGTGAAGAAAGGAAAGAATTCATAAAGTTTTTCAAGGGAAAGCAAATCAATTTTTCTTGGTCATATGATGATATGTCGAAATTGGATCCAAATTTGATTATGCATCACCTAAATATCAAAGGAGTAAAACCGGTCAAATAGAAGTTAAGGAAGATGCATCCACATATAGCCTTGCTAGTGAAAGTGGAATTGGAGAAATTGCTAAAGGTGGGATTTATCAGAGCCATTGATTATGCACAATGGATTTCAAATATTGTACCAATTTCAAAAGAAGATAAGTCCATCAGGATTTGCATGGATTTTAGAGACTTAAACTTGGCGTGTCCTAAAGATGACTTTCCTCTTCCAAGAATAGACGCCATTGTAGACTTAACAGTGGGGCATTCCATGCTTTCACTTATGGATGGATTTAGTGGCTATAACCAGATCAAGATAGCACCTGAAAACCAAGATAAAACAACATTTACATATGCATGGGGCACATTCTGTTGGAATGTTATGCCCTTTGGTCTAAAGAATGCCGGGACAACATATCAAAGGGCCATGACCACAATATTCCATGATATGATGCATAAGTTCATGGAATATTATGTAGATGACATATTAGAAAAATCTCACTCAAGAGAGGAGCATCTACCAATTTTAGAGAAATTTTTTGATAGATTAGAGCAATTCAAAGTAAGGCTTAATCCTAAAAAGTGTACATTTGGGGTCCAATCTGGAAAACTACTAGGCTACATTGTATTAGCGAAAGGAATAGAGGTGGATCCTGCTAAAATCAAGGCCATTATGGAGATGGAAGCACCTAAAAACATTATCCAAATGAGGTCACTACAAGGAATAATTCAGCCCGTCAGGAGATTTATATCCCAACTAGCGGAAAAATGTCATAACTTCACCCAACTTTTGCATAAAGATACAGTTTTCAAATGGGATGAGAAGTGTGAAGAAGCCTTCAATTTATTGAAGAAATACCTCATGAACCCTCCAATCTTAATGCCACCTATCAGAGGCAAGCCCTTGATCCTATATATTTTAGCAACAAAAAATTCATTGGGGGCACTTTTGGCACAAGAAAATGAAACAGGCAAAGAAAATGCAATATACTACATAAGTAGAACTTTGGTCAAATATGAGTTGAACTATACATTCATTGAAAGGGCATGTTTGGCTATGGTTTTTGCTTCCCAAAAATTATGCCATTATATGCTATCTCATAAGATAAGACTCATTGCCAAGATAGATCCTTTGAAGTATCTACTTTGTAAAACAACATTAAATGGAAGGCTAGCCAAGTGGGTTATGGTGTTGAGTGAATTCGACATTAAGTATGTAGACCACAAAGCTATCAAAGGGAAAGTCATTGCTGACCAATTAGTAGAAGCACCACTACAAGATGATCATCCCATTCAAGTAGAATTCCTAGATTTCGAGATTGTTAATGTTGAGGCAAAGACATGGCAACTATATTTTGATGGTTCATACACTCAACATGGATCAAGAGTAGGCATACTTCTAATCACCCCTCAAGGATCCACAATTCCAAAGTCATATAAATTTCTATTTCCATGCACCAATAACATAACATAATATGAAGCCTTGGTTATTGGAATCAAGTTAGCATTAGAGTGGAAGGTGACAGAACTAAAAGTTTATGGAGACTCACAATTAGTCATTAATCAGGTTAATGAAGAATATCAGACAAAGGATGACAAGTTGGTGCCTTATAAAAACATGGTGGAAAATCTTAAGAAGTACTTCATTCTTATTACATTTGAACAAGTGCCAAGAGAAAAGAACAAAGCAATAGATGCAATGGCAACTTTGACATCACTTCTACAAATACTAGATCAAAGTGCCAGATATGAATTTCTAGTAGAAGAAGTGGAACAACCCGCATTTGACCCTACCCATCCTTATACCATTTTCTTGCTAACTACAAATGAATCACCTTGGTATGGACCTATTTACACCTACTTAAAAGATCAAATCCTACCCATAGACCAAAATAGAAATCAAAAGAAAAGCTTCATTCACCAAGCCTCTCGATATACCATAATTTCTGAAACATTGTATCGTAAGAGTCAAGATGGAATGCTCCTTAGATGTCTAGAAGAAGAGGAATCAAATGTATCCTTACAAGAAATCCACGATGGAATCTGTGGGTCACATTCAAATGGATTAACCCTAGCTAAGAAACTTCTTAGGAGAGGATATTTTTGGCCTACGATGGAGAAAGACGCTTGTAACTTTGCCAAAACTTGTAAAAAGTGTCAATTCCATGGAAACTTGATACATGTGCCTGCACAAGAGCTTCATCTAATGACAAAACCTTGGCCGTTCTATCAATGGGGTCTATATTTAATAGGAATGATTTATCCACCATCCTCGAATGGTCATAAATTTATCATCATGACAATGGAGTACTTTACCAAGTGGGTAGAAGCTGTACCCCTATCAACTGCAAGGGGAAATAAAATATCTTTGTTTATCCTAAATCAAATCATTTGTAGGTATGACATACCTCATGCCATCATAACGGATAATGCAAAGCACTTCAAAAATAAAGACCTAAAGGAGTTATGCACAAAGTTTCACATGATCCATCATTCTTCATCAATCTATTACCCTCAAGGTAATGGACAAGAAGAAGCAACAAATAAAAACATCTTGAAGGTATTGAAGAGAACAATGGACAATTCAGGTAGAGATTGGCACATAAAAATAAACTTGACCTTATGGGCTTATAGAACAAGCATGAGAATGCCAATAGGAGCTACACCCTTTTACTTAGTCTTTGGAACATAAGCAATTTTACCTTTGGAGGTAGAACTTCCATCCTTAAGAGTATCTCTTCATGGTTTGATAAGTGAGGAAGACTATAGAGTTACTAGGTTGCATGAACTAGAACTCCTAGATGAGAAACAACAACAAGCATCTGATCATTTGAAGGTATATCAAAATAGAATGTCAAGGAATTATAACAAGCACATCAAGTCAAGAACATTTCAAATAGGCGACCTAGTTTTGCGAGAGAATCCCAAGAATCAAGTAGAAAAGGAAAAGAAGGGAAAATAGGAGGAAAACTGGTTAGGACCATTTGTGATTACTTCTTCTTTTGGGACAAGTACCTACAAATTAGTATATTGTGATGGAGAAGAGCTACATGAACCTATCAATAGCATACATCTAAAGAGGTTCTATACATGAAGTAGATGAAAGAGTATAAAGAGCATCAAAAATTAGATGGAAAGCATCATATTTATTGTGTATAGTGAAAAGAGATACTAAAAATACCAAAAACAATTGAAAAGCAGAAAAGAACAAACAAATTGGAAAATCATAAAATATCAAAAATAGTGGAAAATTGAGCATGAAGAAAGCTAAAAACATTCATATATGATCCTCAAAAAGATGTCGTCTTGGTGAAAACCTAGCAAATAGGCGCCTTGATGATAAAAAAAATTGAAAAAATAAAAAATGCAAAAAAAAGGAAAAAAAAGAGAATAAGTGCCTTGGTGAAAACCTAGCAAATAGGCGCCTTGGTAGCAAAAAAAAAGAGAAAAGCTTTAAAAAAAGAAAAAAAAGAGCAAGATCCATTCAATCTGTGAAAACCTGGTAAACAGGCGCCATTGAAAGTCCAAGTTAGTCGTATACCTAGAAGGTCACCTTGTAAATATTGCGTTCACCGACATTTGTATATATTGTATAATAAAACCCCATAGTTACATTTGCAAGTACCTAAAGATTTTGGTCACCTAATCTACAAATTGTCCTAAGTCCCACAAATGACATCATATCAAACTGGGGGAAATCTACTCGAAAGGAGGAAGGATTCATCAAAGGAAAATTCAATCATGGAATCAATTCATCAAAAACAAAAATGAAAGAGGAACACTTAATCAAATCTGCATTCTAATCCAATTTGAACCAAACGCAAAATTTGATCCAAGATCTTACATGACCTTATCTTTATCAGGATTAGAAGTATGAAATGGATGGAACTACACTTGAAATATGTATTTGAAAACATTGCAAATTTTTTTCTAAGTGTTGACTTGATTGATGAAACCATGTCTTTCTAGCAAATCGATGAAAGTTTAAACTAGATAAGCTATGATGAAAGCGTGATGTTTTTTGGTTGATTTTTGAATGACTGTCTTAAAATCAAAGTTCTAAATCATGTATTATTTGTCTAAGGATGCGACCATCAAAGAATCATTGAGGACTTGTACATAGGATAGAACTAAGATTTCTGTTTGTTTACATAAAATGATACCTTGGCTATTTTGATCTTCAATACCATAATACCAAAATCCACTTGCAACATAGAATCCAACAAAATTGGTATTCACACTCTCATGATTGGTTTCAATTAGTGATAATCGTACCAGAAAGAGATGGGAAAGTAAAGAAAGAGGTGCAAAAAAGTATTCATATCATCATAGTTGAACTAGTGATGGTTGTACTAAACGGGATTCCAAAATTGCTCAATGATGATTATAAGCTCCAAATTTTTGAATAATGATACTTAGTTGCATACATCTTAGATTAAATTCATTTAATATGTTTTGCCTTTCTTAGCTTAATTTGCAAGAGGAAAAGAGAAAGGGGGTGTAGTCAAAATAGAAAATCAAAGGATCATAAAAAACAATAATAAGTGATCGAGTGTGTTGGAAATAAAAAACAAATAAAAAACAAAGTGCATTCCATTAGTTCACTTTCATTGATTAGGTTCATTTTTAAGCATTGTATTGAGTTCCATTAAGTCACATTCATTTAAACCTTGTATTAATTAAAATGTGTCCAACATTTGAATCATTAAGTTCATTGCATTAGGTTGCATATATCATTAATATCATTAAAATTCATTTGAATTGCATCCATTACATTTAGTTGCATTCATTTTAAGATTCATCTCATTTAGGGTGCATTCTTTTACATCAATCTGTTAAGTACATTGCATTAGTTAAACATTCATTGCATCCATCAAGATCATTCATCATTAAAGGCATATCATTTATTGAAACATGGCATTATTCACTAAAGTTCATTAGAGGACATTCATGATAGAATCATTCATCTATATTACATATAACATGTAGAATCATTAATCATTAAGTATCCATGATCATTGCATCATTATATATATCCATCACATTTGTATATCATAATAAATACATCCATTATCCATTACATTGCATTGTCCATTATTCGTTATTCATCTAACACATCCTATATCATTTGCATCCTATACCACTTATATCATTTGTATCATTAATCATAAAAAATTGCATTGCATTCATCTATTCTAAGTCTTAGATAAGAAAATCATTTAAGCATCAATAGAACATAGACATACATTTGAAAAATTGCATTTGAAAAGCATAAAACAAAGCATATAGGAGATAGAATCATCTAGATCTGCATATCATAGAAAAACACCTGAAAAAGAGATCCAACACATAATGACATCATATATAGTGAAATATATCAAAGAGAGTATCAAAGTCCATGGTACCATCATCATGAAATAAAAAAGATATCAAAGTCTAAACGAATGATCATAAATGCAATATCCAAATATCAATGCCCATCAAAGTATCAACATAAACAACATCAATGGATCAAAAATGAAATAATCAGAGTTCAAATGTCTTGATAACAACATATAAATGAGATCATGTACATCAATCATAAAATCAGAGATATCTCAAAGAGCTGAACCAGTACCATCTCCACCATCAAGACCAGGAGCACTATCTAGAGGCTGACTCGAACTAGCCTATAAACCCTGCTGACTCATAACAACCATGAAACTCTACATCATAGAACTCAACTATCTCATCTCATGTCTAATCTCAGAGACATCAGACTGTAAATCTTGAACCTCTAGTGCAACCACACTAGGAGCCTGCGCTGCAGCAGACTGTGGAGGAAGAATCAAAGAAGAAGGAACTGACAAAGATGGAACAAAGCTTGAAGATGATGGAAGTGAAGAAGATGAAGGCATCAAAGTAGAAGCATGTGCCTAAGATGAGGTAGCTTGGGGAACAACTAGAGGAATAAACTGCTGAGCAGGATGACCCTGTGCCTAATCGAGTAAAACCTGTGCAATATTTGTATCAACCTCCTACTGACACCTGACTCTAGGTCTATTTTCTAGATCTCTGGAATCATGATGGAGTACTTTGTCCACATGATGACCCCTCACCTGATCATCACCCCTAGGAGGAATAGGAGTAGCAACAATCACTGGGATACAAACTCTACCTACTCTAGCTCATTGACAACCACGTCGTCCATGCCAACCCCTAATCCTACCACCACCATCTCCACCATCATCTCCACCATCATCATCACCACCATTGCCTGTAACCTCATCATATCTATCTGATAGCTCATTAATGGTTGGAACTCTCTCCGCAGGATCAGTGAATCTAGGAAAAGGATATTGATGTATCCAAGCAACATACTCATCAGTGATACTAGCATCCATGATGTGTGGTCTTAGAGACCAAGGATGATACCCAAGATCTTGAATCTCTCACACAACTATCCCATAATCCACACATGGACCCCATAATGATCTCTCTATCTACACATGAGCATACATAGCTACTCCTTGCGACATATCCTGTGTGCGCCCATACTGACGCATAACTCGCTGGAAGAACCTCTCAATGATATATGTGGAATGCCCGATCATCCATCAGGGGTAGAACATGTAAGGTAACTCAGCATAATCCTTAGGCCAAGCCTCACAACTAATATATGGCCTCCAAACAATAGTATCCATGTCATCAATGACACACCACCAGTAATCTAACTTACCCATATGGGTTTGGATGATAATACCCTCGTACATCCAAGAAAATGGCCAACCTAGTTGACAATCTCATGCTATAATAGGACGTGCCACTGGGATATGCTCGCAGGTCCAAAGCTGTAAAAGGATAGCTTTTGTAGTAAGTGTAGATGAATGCCTATAAACCACTATGTGTAACTCGTGGTATAACTGAGCCAAGACACAGGAACCCCATTCAAAGAAATGAGGATGTTCCATCAAATCCTTGAGGATAGGACCCAAACCAATAGTGAACCCATGCCCGCGTCTATCAGGAAGCAAGAATTCACCAATCAAGGTACCCAAAACAAGTGGCAATATAGGAAATGAAAGGAACTACGCCCACTGGATGTGAGAGTCACCAATGGTAGGATCACCAAAAACCCACCGACATGCAGATCCATCATAGAGGGAATCATAATACACCTACTCACCATGAGTAGGCAACGGAGGATACGATATACATCCTCGGGGGTAATGGTCATCTCCCCTAGTGGCAAGTGGAAAGTATTATGGTTTGAGTGCCAATGCTCAACCATAGCAGTAATGAGACCCCGATTCACTCGAAATCGAGGAAGATGCAACAGGAAAGACAAGCCACAAAGACTAATATGATGATGATCTGCCGCACTCAGATCAGGAATCATACTCCATGATAACGGGTAGGACCCGTGAATACCCAAAGACTTCAGGACCTCTTGCAAAAAGAAAGTTCAATCACATCAGAATTGAAATCAGTTATTATTTGGATCATTCTAAGTCAATAAAAAATGTTCAAAAATATCAAACCACAATCAATTTTCATGTTTCTACTAAGATAGAACAGAAAATTCATCATCGCCCATCATCTGAATCTAGATTGACGAATAAATATTCATACTATGACTGACTCATACTGACATCTTATAACCCGCTATAAATGTAAATTTTGTTACTTTAACCTATCATTTGATTGACAACGTCGAGCAAATTGCAAAGTGGACTTAGTCGATTAAAAATCATTTTTGGCACGGTGAAAGCTCTATTTCAGGCTTTAAAAGTGCTAAAATGTAAAAGCATTGTTTAATTGGTTAAAAGCACTACTTAATGAATTAAAATCCCAACTTTGAGGAAAAAGCGCTAAAAGAATTTGAAAGCGCTATTCAAAAGATTGAAAGCGTTGTTTAAATTGGCAAACGCGAAATCAAAGGCGAAAGCGCTATTTAGCATGCCAAAAGTAGTTTAGGGCCTAAAATTGGCATGTATAAGTGCAGTTTCAGAATGCGAAAGTGTTGTTTAAAGTTGCGAAAGTGCAACTTAGAGGGAAAAAGTGTAGTTTAATTGGGTAAAAGTGCTATTTGAAAGTAAAAAAGGAAAAAAAGAGGGTTTTTACATGAAAAATTCAAATTTCTTGAAATTAAATGCTAAAATTGACAAAACGAAGAGGTTTAAGTACTCACCAGAGGACCGTGGCTAGGTGGACATTGATATCGACAACCTCACATGAATCTATGCTCACAAATCGAGATAGACATCGTAAAAAGTCAACAAAGGTTAGAGCTCAAAAAGTGCAAAGTAAAAGTGAAAATGAATAGTGAAAATGAATTTTTACCCCTTTATATAGCCTTTTTGACCTAAAAAGGGAATCTTTTACCATAATTGACCTAATAAATTGAATTTTTCATCAAATCAGCCAAAGCTGGGGCATTTGTAATCAAATAGACGTAAAAACAATATCAGAAATGAAATCAAAATTCATTATAAATTGACCTAAATCAATGTAAATTGACCTAAATTGTCAAAATTTTCAACCATCGATCCAATTTTATTTCATTTATGAGGGGGCATACCATTGGATAATTAGCATCAACAACATCATCATCGAATGAGGAGATTGATCATCAAATTAGAGTGTAATCTTTTATCAGGAAATTTTTTGCTAAATCAATCGAATGGGGCATCACATCAAGATATATCATACAATCAGGGATCACATCAGAATCTTTCATCAGATCAACCATCATATCAAGGACCAATCATCAAAATGACCATTAAAGAACAACATCAATTGAATGGACATCATCAGAATTGCATCAATCTCATATCAGATATCAAGAATCGACCATCAAATAATATCGAACGAATATTAAAGATTGACCATCGATGAAATCAGGACCTATCATCAGCAAAATCAGAGTAATCTTTCAATTGACATGCTTTGCACATCAACTCAAAGAGGGGCATTTGTAATCACCTAAAAATGGACAAAGACAATTAAGTAATAAATCAAGATAAATCAAGATAAATCAAGGTAAATCAAAGAAAATCAAGGTAAATCAAAGCAAATCAAGGACAAGATCAAGGTAATTGAATCCAATCAAGCATTTGGCCAATCAAAATTAAAATCAAGTCTTAATTCAATATAAATCAAAATCTAAAGCCAAAAGATCAATTAAAAGCATTTAAATCAAGTGAAATTAAATCAATGTGCAATTAATCCAATTAATTGTGTAGTTTGAATTAAATCAAATTCAACCCATTCAAGGGGTACATGGATAAATAAATTAATTAAAATCAATTAATAAATCTTAATTTCCCTCAACAACCCAAAAGGGGAGGAAATTCAATCAACCAATAGGATTTGAGGAAATGCATTCACATGGATCAAGCCAAATTCAATCTCAATCACTCAAAGTGAAAGAACATCTTGTCCACTCATTTTGTCTACTTGTCCCAAGCTTTGAGGACACAATATTTAAATTGTCTTCAAAGGGTGGAACCAAAGACTCAACTCAAGCTTAATCATGATCAACACAACTACACCCCCTACCCTTGCATAAATCTATAAAAGGAAGGCTAAAATCAATCATAATTCATAACCACACATATGAGAATTGCATTGAACCTCTTGCATTTTATAGCTAGAAAGATAATTTAGGAGAAATTTAGCATTTCAATTTGAATTAATTGTTAGCATTTTCTTTATCATAATCATTTCTCATTCTAGGACTGTCATTAATAGTAGCTTGCTAAGAGCTTCACATTAACACTCTTAGATAGAGAGCCATAGGATGCTTAATTGTGCTTTATTTGCTAAATAGAGTATTAATTATCGTTTATTTAGTCTCTATTTGATTTATTGTTCAATACTAATTCTATGAAGGTACATTTCCTTGTACACAGGAAGACTTAAGACATAAATTTATTTTCTCTTTTCCTTTTAGATGCTCCAGACATTCTCCATAAGTTAGGTAGTAAGTGATGTTTGAGAACCTAGGATCTTTTAATCCAACCAGCAATGTCAAAGGGTTGTTTTCTTCTACTGATTCTTCATTTTTGACAATCAGCTTGCACAAACCCTAGCCTCTCACCAATTTAGTGGGTTTGATATCTAAATCAAAAGCTTGAAATTTTTCTACCCATGTTTCTCAGTTATTTATGGCTACCTCGTGATGTGTAAGTATACTTTTAACTGCTACATTAGGTACATAAACAATGGATTGCAAATGGAGTATATAGAACCGAAACTGCTTTACCACTTTAACTACCGCAAAGGCTTGTTTCTCTATCAAAGAATACTTTAGCTCATGTTTCTTTAATTGAATACTCATGAAATAAATTGGGGTTTCCTCATTTTTATCATTTTTCTGCAATAAGACTCGTGAGATGGTGTGCTCACTAGCATATCAGTAGATTATAAAATCCTTCTTGAAATCAGGGTGAACCAATATTGGAACTTGAGAAATAGCATTTTTAACCTCTTAAAAATATTTTATAGCTTCTTCATTCTATTTTAAGGTCTCTTTCTTGCTTAAAAGACTTACCATGGGCCTGGTTGTTTTTGAGAAGTCAAGTACAAACCTTCTTAGAAAATTAACCTACCCAAAGAAAGAATGGATTCCTTTAAGACTTGACGAAAAACATAATTGTTGAATTGCTCAAACCCTCTATGAATCAATTCTTATTCCATCTTTTTACACCAGATGCCCAAGAAGCTTCCCCTCTGTGACACAGAAAACAAACTTCATTGGATTGAGAGATATGCCATGATCTCTACATTTTTGTAGGACCATTCTCAAATCACACAAATTATTTTTTCTTCTTTTCAAAAACACCATCATATCATCAAAATATATAACTATCATTTTGTTGATTAGGTGTCTGGAAGAGGAGTTCATAGCATGCTGAAAAGTAGCCCCTACATTTATTAATCTAAAAGGAATTCTATTGTATGCAAAGGTACCCCAAGGAGTGGTGAAGGATGTCTTGTGTTGATCTTCAAGGGAAACACTAATCTGAATATAACCTAAAAACCCATCAAGAAAGGACACCATTTTAGAGCCAACCACTATTTGAAGAATGTGATCCATGTTAGGCAGGGCAAAATTATCTTTGAGACTTGCCTGGTTTAGATTCCTAAAATCTACACAGATCCTTATTTCTCCACTCTTTTTGCGTACTGGAACAATATTAGCTATCCATGTTGAGTGGTGAATGGGATAAATTATCCTTGCTTTTTGCATCTTATCCACCACTAGGAAAATTGCATCTGCAACCTTTGGATTATAATTCCTTAGTTTTTTCCTGAAAGGATTGACTCTGGGTTTCATTGGGATATGATGCTTGAATTGTCCTTTCTTGAGATCTTTTAGATCTTCATATGACTAGGTGAAAACATCTTGAATTCTTTCAGTAGATTTGAAAACCTCACTTTCTCTTCTATACTACAACAAGTGCCCAAATTAACAATCTTTGGATCATCATCATTACCAATGTTGATTTTCTCATACTCATCAGAAGAGTTTTTATTAGGTGCAGGGGTTTTATTGATAAAACAATCTCTTCTATCAAAGAGACTTTCTAGGTTCATCAGTCCTTTTGGAATGCAGTTTCCTCTTAACTTGATGGTCTCTGATCCAACTTTAGCTCTGGGATCAAAATAGAACTCATGGCATTCTACATTCGAACCTTTAAAATACACAGAGGAGAAATTATCTGCCCCTTCCAAGAATTGAATAATATGGGAATCATTACTGAACACTTTCCATGAACTGACATTATCTGGTACACTAGGTCTATGAATCAGTTCTATTGAATACTTATCTGTTCCAAAATTAGGGTGTGGAATCAATAATGTCACTGAACCTACTAAGGCATCAACATTGGAATTAAACTATCTAGGCATTGCTTCAATTGAAAATGCGTCAAACCACTCCATCTCATCCTAGAATCTATTTCGGTAGTGCTTCAACCTTTCATTCTTATAGAAAACAAGGCCCTAACTTGCTTTATAATTAATTTAGCATCGCCTTTTTCTTTCAACAATTTGATTCCCTTCTTCTTGGCCTCTTCCATGCTAAGAAGCAATGCTTTGTATTCGACTGTGTTATTAGTGTTTTCAAACTCAAGATTAAAAGTAGAGAGATACATTTATCTAGAGGGAGATATCAACACTATCTCAGCTCTTGACCTGGTTGAAGAATAACTGTCGTCAAACTCAAGAGTCCACAAATCTTCACCCTTCAATGCTTCTGAATCAGATACATCAACTTTAGGCATAATCAAGTAATTAGCAAACTTTGATTCTTGATATAGGATATGTGATTTGGGATCTTCAGAAGGAAAAACACTGTACTTAGACTTAGTCTATGGCTAGAGGAATACCTTCTGATTACCTATGGGAATGGTAGCTTGGGACCAGTCCAACTTAATTTCACCACCTAAGTCTTTACAGAAGGTTCTACTTAGCAACATCCCATAACTGTCTGGGATGTCAACAACAAGGATTGTTAATTTTAGTCTCTTATTGGGATGAGATGCAAGAGCAACTTGAGAGTCTTGATCTATCCCACTAGTGGAACCTTCTTGGAATCCATTGCATATCAAATGCCGAAGGTTTTTATTAAAGGGAGGTCTAAAGATTTAGCTACAGAGGTAGGCATTATGTTATCCGAGGTGCTTGAATCTATAATACAGTTGTTCATCTTATACCCGTGTATGAACAAAGAAGCATAGAAAGGTTCCAATTTGGTAGAGGAAGAAGCTACTTGAGGGGTTTCTACATGAGCAGTAGGTTCTTCATCTACAAACTAGCTATCTTTTAATTTGACAGGGATTTCAGAGGAGGACAATATTTACTTTCTGAGGTTCATGGGCTAAGGAAGAGCCTTTTACATAATCAATCAGCTTATCCAATTCCTTAGGATTAAGCCTTAAATAATTAGCTAGAGAAATTTGAATTTTGGAAGACTTGGAAAAATCAACTATATCAAAAAAAGGTTCAAGCTTTGACCTTTTTAATAAGTTTACATCTGGTGTCCAGGGTCCTTGAAACTTATGGATAGTACCAGTTTGATTCATGGGTTCCTTTTCTTTCTTGACGATTGTTGAAGCAGGAGACTGAGTTGAAGACCTAATGACGCGTTGATTTTTAGTAAGTACAAAACAAGAAGGATCCTCAAGAGTAAGAAGAATGCTACCACCTCTATCAGAATCTGATTTGTATTCCAAGTAGTAACTCACGGAGTCACCAGGTCCTCCTAAGGTTCCCTCATTAATAGGAATCTCTACTATGTTTTCTTTATTAGTCTCCATTTGACGGTATCTCACCATTTTGGGGAAAGAAGAACCATCATGATCATCAGTCAGGTGAAAAATACACATATTCCCTCTATTTTTTGATGGACCTTCAATTAAGAGTTTTTTTTGTCCTGGGACAAAATTTGATTGCTTACCAAAGGTGCGCCCACTTTGATTCGGGTATCTATGAGGGATATCCTGATATGGAGTTGCAGGTTTAGGCAATTGTCTTTTCATTTGGATCATGTCATTAACTAGTATTTGTACAACAGGGTCAGTGGAACCAAAAGTAGATGCCTGACTATTAGGGATCTACACTTCCCTCTTCCATTTTCCAACAGTTATCATATCGTCATTGAGTTCAACTGCCAAAGCCTGAGCGACTGTTAAATCTTCCACTCTTCCATGTCGCAAGT
Organism: Chamaecyparis obtusa; assembly: GCA_027943335.1. Taxonomy (NCBI): domain Eukaryota; kingdom Viridiplantae; phylum Streptophyta; class Pinopsida; order Cupressales; family Cupressaceae; genus Chamaecyparis; species Chamaecyparis obtusa. Next base: position 137,363 of record BSBK01009146.1, read on the forward strand.
GAAAGCTAATATCAGGAGGCATCACATTCACAAAGAAACCTTTTCTATTCTCATCACTAGGATGATGTGCATTGGGTATTTGATGTAAAAGTTTGTTGAACTTGGCAATGAATTCCCTCATTGGCTCATGCATCTCTTTTTTTAACTGAGAGAGTTGCATCAACAAAGAGTGCTCATCATCTTCCACTTTGAAGTGAGCTTCAAAGGCTATTTTCATAGCATTCCAAGTTCTGATAGAACCATTAGGAAGATGGTGGAACCAATCTGCAGCAACCTCAGTCAATGTCTGAACAAATAAATGAATGGCCACATCTTTCGCCGCCACAACAATAACCCCACATGCAGTATTAAATGCATTAAGGTGATCATTTGGAGAGACCTTACCATCCCTAATGAATTTAGGAAGAAATTATCTAGCTCCTTTAGGCAAGGATTGTAGGTTAAAATTGGTCATGTCAATGGGTCCAACTTGGGCTCCCCATGGTTGGTTTTGAGCCATGTTGGGTAAAATTATATTTAGGGGTTGGGCATTAAAATGGTATGGGAATAATGTGCCAGATAAAGTAAGGGCTTGAAAAGCAGTAGTAGATGGTGATAATTTGGTAGGTGAAGAAGGTCTACTTGTAGTTTGAACTCTCCTTATAGGGATATTGGGAGTAAATTTCAGTTGTCTTAAAGCCTCAAAATCCTTGTCAATCAAACCTTTAGTTCTATCTCCCCTAGTGTATCTTCTCTCAACCAGCTTACTAGTTGTGATAACTTGAGGTACCAAGATTTAGACTTTGGATTTAAGGTCTTTGGACCACCCTATCTACCACAATGGCTTCTTGAGCTATAGGTAAGCCTCTTAACCACTTTCCAATCTCCTCCTCCTCTTTAATTATAGCCAAACTTGCTGGTACTGATGATTGCTTGTCATTAAATTCTAGGCTACTGCGTTGAGGTCTGCAATGATATCTTCTTGAGTATCTAAGAAATGAAGGTTAGGTTGTAAAACTAGGGGAATTTCTTGTTGACTAGGTATCACATCAGCAGGCAACACCATGATTAATCATTAAATGAAAATCTCAAAATTTGGTCTACTTGTATTAGACTCCCCAGCGGAGTCACCAAAAATCTGTTAGTGAAAGGATTTGTCTTCTTAAACTTTTTTGGATATTAACTCCTTGCCCAAATGAAAAGAAAATATTATCACTACTAGAATAAGGTAGTTATTCACAACTACACTCTCTGCAGTGAAGGTGCAACTTCCTTCTAAAATGATTAAACTTTTTGCTCCTTTATTAAAAAGAATGATTTTGCAATATACTTTTTACCAGAAAGTACAAAAGGATAGATGATATTCCATTACAAAACTATAACAAAATAAAAAAGATTAAGATCAATAGAATCAATAATTCAACTGACTAAAGATCCATAAAGCTATCAAGAAGATCAATTTTCCAGACTTGAACTATAATAATAATAAAATAGATTACTGCAAGAATCTAACAATGCATCCATAGATTTTCTTACACACAACTAATTCCAATTGAAATCAAAATATATGCATAATCCAACCAACTGATTAGAAAACCACAAAATTCTTTTATAAACCAACTGATATTATAATCAACACTATTTGATCTTACAGTATTCAAAGTAGCATACTTCAGTTAAAAAAATTAAAGTACCATAAGTTTTTCCAAATGGAAGAGAATCGACCCTTCCAAAGTTGAGAGAAACAAAATTTATAGCCTCACAGGGCTAAAACCATTTTTTGAAACTAACTCCTAACGAAGTCAAAGAAAACTACCTATCCCCTTATTCTAAGAACTAATAACAAAAAAGCCCTTAAACTATTCAACTGAAAACTATCTTAAGAAATATAAATTCTTCAGGTAACAGTTGAACGATCTGGTGCTACTTTGATTGGCTGTTCTGTGCTCCATTCCTTGAAAGCCACCGCAAAAGCAGTTAACACTTGCTGACTAGATAGTCCAAGTGTCTTAATCCTCTTGGTCAAGATATCTCTTCCCCTATTAATTTATTGTATCTTCTATTTATGCATTGTCAAATGATCATTTCTCATTATCAATCGAGAATCAATCCATCCAATTATAATGAAGTCCTTGATTTGAATATCTTTAGAAATTTTCTAGTGGCTAAACTTCTTTTCCAAACAGCTTCTAACCTACTCTGCTTTGTGGTCAGGATTGGGTACATTACCTATCACTTTCAAGTCAATTACCTTGAGATCATTTTCCATTATCTCATGGATGCATTTTAATTCCTTCAAGAACTCAGTGGAGACTTCAATACTTTCCTCAAAGATGTCGTTCCTCCAACTTATGTTTACCTTCAAAGAAAATAGAGCATTCTCACTCAAACCTGGCATAGGTTTTTCCTTCAGAAACTTACCAAGGTCGTAGGCCATGATTTCATCAATCCTAGAAACCAATTCTTCCCATTCTTGTTTCTCACTTTCCCAGGCAAAAATTTCAAGCTCTAGTCTTTTAGTAATCCCAGATTCATCTTTAAAAGATTTGATAAAAATGGTCAAATATTTGGTAGCTTCTTTAGCAACAGTGTCAATCCAGTCACTGATTTGTTTAGCCACTAATCTATCGCTTTGAATCTGGTCCAAGAATTTTTGATTCTTGGGAGACTTAATATCGATGCTCAGGGGCATCTCATCCAGGGGTTGCAGAGTCAGGCTTTGAATATCTTGTATATATTGGGACATTTGCCTCAGGGACTATTTGAGTTCCCATTTATCTTTCACATCCTTCCATATCCTACATGTTATTTTATTGTTGCTAGATTCAAACACTTTTACATCTGTTTCTCTCATGACATGTCCCAGGTCAAATTTCTCTATGTTGAAATCCTATAGGGTCACTTCCTTGCTAGACTTATCTATGGTAGGAGTAAAACCATTTTCCATCTAGTGCCCCATGTCTTCATCTAGATCTAAGAGTGCTTCCATTTTTGGTCTTTTACTCTTAGGCATCTTGTCTAAGTATTTACTAACCATGTCGCTTATTGGGGTAGAGATAGGAACAATGCTCCACTTCTTATTTACTAACAACTCAAGCCAATTCAGTGCTTTAGTACTACCCTTTGCTAGAGGAGTCTAGAAATATGATAGATTCCCTAGTGTCAAAGATTCTTGCACTTCTATTTTTGCTGCTACCTGGTTTTCATTGATAGTTGAAGTTTTCTGGGAGGTGTCCATGGTTGCTTCAAGCTGATTTAACTTTTCCTTTTCCATTGATTCTAAATCAATTATGATGCAAGAAGATTTGGGAGGTATGGGATTCTTCTTACTCTTGGAATGGGTGACTCTAACAGATGGCTGAATAATTACTTGTTTTTATTTCTCTAGAAGAAACTTTAGTTCAGGTTCATTTTTATCTACAGGGGGCAATGTTTCAACAATGTTAGAGTGAGTAGGTGGAGAATGAACTTATGGAGGTGATGAAGCTATTCTTTCCACTAAGGGTTTATTCACAACTATTTTCTCCCTTCTCTTCTTGGCAAGCCAACATTCTATCCTCCTAATCACATTGTGTGTCCTGAGTCTTATATCTTCTTCTTCTCGCTTACTCCAATCAATTTTGGGAATGAGCACACACTCAACAAGTTCAACATATTGTGGATCTAGAATATCTTCATCATCTCCTTCTACACCTTTAGTGTCCATAGGAATTCTCAGTCTGATTATTTGGTGAAGTGTGAACCTTGACCATAACCTCTTTCTGACTTCAAATTCATCAATGTAATCTTCCTAGTAATCTTCCAATTGAGGTTGGTGAAGGAAAGCATCTACTCTAAAATGCTGAGAGACAAAGCCTTTATCATCAAAGTAATTCTTGGTCTTGTAGGGCTTGAGATTCATTAGGAACAATTCTATTTCTAGAGCAGAAGTGTTGTGCATCATATTACATCTATAGTGACCGAGTTCGATGGGAAATAGGAAACCAATGCCTCTTTTGAGCTTATACTTTCTCTTGACTTGAACTAACTGCCTACATAGTTCAACCAAAATATATTTATCCAAACAATATTTGGGCAATTTTAACGGTTCTCCGCTAAAACTGCCAACTCTCAAGTAGGTAAATAAGAAATTGGATATAAAACCTTCCGTAATACTTCATTACTTCCATGTCCTCCTCTGACATTCTAGAATTTTCCTTACACCTTAATTCAAAGACTAGTTTGGCTAGAAAAACCTCTTGGACTCTTCTAAATTTTTTTGAAACTCTCTTCTAATGTAGCACAGGGTAATACTCAAAGATTTTCATCTCTTCATTCCAAGGTTCATGAGGTAACCCTTCCCAGTCCCTACAACATGCCCAAATGTAGAACAGATATGAGGACATATGAAAACTGGTCATCTCCACTGATTGAGATAGCTCCTCATGTTACCTCTCAGGGATAAATTATACCTAATCTACATACTTGGCATCATCAAAGATAGCTTGTATTAAAGTGTACATCCAGTCTTCCCATAAAATATCCTGAGGGTTCCCTTTTACCCTATTTAGAAGACTTACTACGTCTGCCACATCTTGAATTAAATGATCTTTCTTAAGGGGTCTCGGTAGATGAGAACCACCTTTCTCAAGTTTTCTCAACCAAAAATGAGCAATAGTGTTATTATAATCTTTCTTGTTTTCATTGAATTCTATCATTGTTTTATTGATTTCCTAATCTCTGCATGTCTCTGCTTCAGGAATCCTATAAGTGGCTAAAACTACTTGTCTGTTGATGTAAACAAGAGCTTCTCCAAAAAGATTGCCGATACATCTATTTAGTTTATTATACCTATTTCTACACTCAATCACTAGTTTAGGGCAAGGTACAACTTCAGGGAAACCCGTAGCTTCTAGAAACCCACTTTCTTCAATTTTAGTAGCCATGGAACCAACTTCTACAACTTTAAATCTACCTATTATTTCTTCAATACTTTCCCCTATTAGAACTGTATCTCCAGTTATGGGAAGACTACTAACTATGGGAGAAGGCTTAATCTCCCTGGAGATTTTTATCTTGTCCAAAGAGATAATGTAAAAATGGGAAAACTTCTATGATGCAGGAAAAATTACAAAAACTCTGAACAATTAACTGCTTTTAACATGTAAGTTTACTTTGATTTAAGAAAATGCTGACAGGGGTAACTCGAAGCTTATCTTTGTCATGCACAGAGCTTCCAGAAATACCGGATTTTACCTCACTGCTATTCGGATCTTCAGTTGCAGAGAGGGGACTCTTCCAGCTATGATGAAAGAAGGACTAAGGTGTGTTTCCTTTAACTTCCTGAAGGCTCATTTATAGAAACTTGTCTTCTTAATAATAGCGCCCGCCGATTTTAATGCAAATAAATGCTCGCATGTATTTATTTTATTACATGTCACCTTGAGTAATCAACATTTATTTCCCATCCCTTCAATAATTTCCCTTTGAGCAGGAAAAAGATCTAGCATGTGTCAACCTGATTTTTTCATATCACATGCTAGATATTTTGAACTCTGAACCATTGCAAAAAAGTTCGAAGTTCAAAAAAAACAAAACTTAAAACCCCTTCCAAAAAGGCTAGACATTATAGGGACCCACCAGATGATGAAAACAATCAGTGGATTGAACTTTGAACCGAGGAAAAACAAAGTTCAAGTTTCAAGGTTCAAGTTTCAAGGAACATGATGCATATGATGCAAAGACAAGACTGACGCAACTTAAGACGGTTGAAAAGAACACATCCGCTTTTGAACCTTGAACCCAAGAAATGAAGTTCAAAGTTCAAGAAATAGGATGTGTATTTCACTAGAGGACCAAAACACCAGTGGCTTATGTCTTTAAATGAAAAGATATTGAATTTTGAACCGAGGAAAACTAAGGTTCAAGTTCAAGGTTCAAGATTGTAATGATATTTTGCTAAAATGTCCTAGACTCAAAAATTAGAAAAGGAGTTATTTTATAATGCATGGAATAGTATCCACCAAGGGTACCTTATCTAGTTGATCTGCTATGACCTACCCCTTGATTTCCTTCCTCTCTACAACTGGATGTCAAATTTTTTAAAGATCATGACCCACTTTTCCATTCAGCTTGTAAGCATTGTTTGCGAAAGTAAGTACTTGAGCAGATCTACTTTGGAAATGAGTTTTACGGTATGGCTGAGCATGTATTGCCAAAGATTTTGAATGGTGAAAACCACTACAAGACATGCCTTATGCATGGGTAAATAATTAAATTCATAACCAACAAGTGTGCGAATGATGTAGTAGATGTCTCATTCTTTACCATTATCATCAAGTTGGGCCAATAGTGCCCCTAGTGTTGTAGCGGTTGTTGAAATATACAAGATGAGGGGGCATATTGGTGTTGGTGGCATAAGGATGGACAATTTGGCCAGGTATTCCTTGATTTTCTCAAAACTTCTTTGAAAGATTGGGTCCTACTTGAAACTGGTATCCTTGCAAAGTAGATGTTTGAATGGTTGACATTTGTCGACAAGCTGTGATATGAATCTATAGATGGATTGTAGTTTTCCTTGTAGGCTCCTTAGCTTCTTGGGTGTTCAGGGAGGAGGCATGTCCATTATGGCCTTGAATTTCTTGTGATCAATCTCGATGCCTTGTCATGATACAATGAACCCCAATAACTTACCTGATGTTATCTTGAAGATGCATTTCTTTGGGTTTATCTTTAACCCATAATAGTGCAAACAATTGAACACATGCTCAAGAATGTCAAGGTGTTCCAACTGTGTCCTAGATTTTTCTAGAATGTCATCCAAATAATATTTGAGTATCTTGTGTATCATGTCATGGAATATGGTCATCATTTCTCTTTGGTAGGTGGACCCTATATTCTTTAGACCAAATGATATTATGTTATAATAGAAGGTACCCCATGGGGTTGTAAATGTCATCTTATGTTGATCTTATTTTGCTATGCGAATATGATCATACCCTGAGAAATTTTCCATGAGAGAAAACATCTCATGTCTAGATATGAGATCGGCAATCATATCTATGTTTAGCAGGGGGAAATTATCCTTTGGACATGCTTTGTTAAGGTCTCTGAAGTCTATGCAGATTCTTATTTCTCTTGATGGCTTGGAAACTAGTACAATGTTAGAGATCCATTCTGAATAATCAATGGCTCATATGATATTTTCTTGTAGGATTTTTTCAAGTTCTGTCTTGACCAATAGGGATACCTTGGGGTGCATTTTTTAAAGCTTCTATTTGACTATCCTGATGCTTGGATCTACTATAAGATGATGGATAACTAGGTTAGGATCCAATCCAAGCATGTGAGCATATGACCATGCAAGATTTATCATAGCTTCTTGGAGAAGTGCGGTGAAATTCATCTCCTCATCTTCAAATAGTGATGCTATGATGTATGCTATTCTAGGACATTCCTTAGTTCCCAAGTTGATGGGCTTAGTGTCTTCGATGAGTATGGAAGAATTTTCTGGTCTGTAATCATGAATAGGGGAAGAGTAAAGTCTTCATCTTCTAGTGCATCAAAGACGTTTTCACCAAAAGATACACCCTTTATTTTTACTCTTTTGGAGTCAGAAAGTGCCCCAGAGGGGTTTTTAGAAAAGACTCATTCTTTTCTTTTTCATTTTTTTTGTGGATAAAGACTTATTCTTCCCCAAAATATCCTTTAGGTTCTACCTTGTAGACATGTGTTGAAGAGTGTTTATGATTTGGTTATTGTTCAATTGCTCCCATGAACCTTAGGAGTGCTTCTGTAAGGACCCTCCTACCCTAAGAATTAAAATAAAAGAAAAGCTAGAAGCTTCATTAATAACATATCAACTTGATTTACAAAGCTATATTTTTTTTGTTAATGGTTACCTTATTCCGCATTCTATAGTTAATGCATAGTCTCAAAGTTCCATCTTTCTTTTTAACAAATATAACTAGGGCACCCCAAGGGGAGACACTAGGTTAGATTAATCCCTTCTCTAACAGTTCTTGCAATTGTATTTTCAATTCTTGAAGTTCAATAGTGTTCATCCTATAAGGAATTTTTGATACAGGAGTTGTTCCTGGCAGCAACTCTATTGAAAAGTCAAACTCCCTTTTGGGTGGCATTCTTGGTAGTTCCTCTGGGAATACATCCCAAAATTCGAGGAGAAAGGGGCTATTCTCAAGAGTTGGAGTTTCTTTTTCTTCCTTCTCATTTAAAGCCACCATAAAGATTTGGTTTCCCCATTTTTGTTTTTCCTTTTTCAATTGCATGACATAGATAGTTCCTATGGTTATAGGTTTATATACCCCGTATATCTCAACTCTATGCCCATCATCATCTACACACTGTACTATTTTGTGAAGGCAATCAATAGTAGCCTTATGCTCAGTTAACCAATTGATCCCTAGTATTACATCATATGTCCCCAAAGGGGAAACATACAAGTCTACTCTAGTTCTCATCTCAGGAAACTCAACAAGAGTGTCCTTGAGATATTTGTTAATTGTCCTAGTAGCTTTGTCACCATACTGGACTGTCCATGATGCATCCATTTCCTTTGTTGGTAGAGACATTTTCTTAATAATTTCTGGTGAAATAAAGTTTTCTGATGAACCAGTATCTATCAAAATAGAAATAGATCTACCAAGGAGCGTACCTATTGCTTCCAAGGGGTGTTTTGATGTTTGGTTTGTTGATTCATTACATCAACATAAATATGACATTGTTGAGGAAGCTGTCTAGAACCTGATCCCTGTCCCTTCGAACAGTCTCTGGCATAGTGGTTTCCTACACACATAAAACATCCTCCAGCTGGCCCTTTAGAAATTTGAGGTTGCGTATTCCATTCGGCTCTAGGTGTACTCCTGTTGAAACTATTTCCTTGATTCCAATTTTCTACTAGTTATGGGGGCCTCTTCCCTTGTTATTACCTTGTTGTTGAGAATCTCTATGTTCCAACTTTCTTTTAAAAGAGGGTCTTCTAACTTGAAAGGTTTATTTGGCTGCTGCCAAAGACTGGAGCTTCTTTTCTTGTTTACGAGCTCTTTCCAAAACTTGGTTCATGCTCCCGAGGATAAACATGTCTACCTCAGCTCCAATCTCACTGTTTAAGCCCAAAATAAATTTTCTTGCTTGGGCCCTTTCATATTTTTGGTAAATAGGGACAAACTTCATTAGCTTAGCAAAACGGTCCCAATATTGTTGTACTGATAAATGCCCTTGTTTTAAATTCATGAACTCAGTCATTTTCTCATCATAATATAGTTGTGGAAGCCACCTCTCATGAAAGTGTTCCACAAACTGTTCCTAGCTTAAGGTTTCCTTGGTGTAGTTAAACTACTCTTTAGTGTTGGTCCACCAGCTGGCCGCCTCTCCTATTAACTGGTAGGCACCCTATGAAGCCTTCATGATTTCTAGATAGTCTTTTAACTCAAAGTAATTTTCCATTTCTATTAACCAATCCTCGGTTGCATCCCCAACATTTTTTCCATCAAACTTAGGTGGGGCAATTTTTTGGATGTCCTTAGAAGGATCAAAGATACTCCCTTGCTGAGTAGGCCTATCTATGGCAGCTTTCTTGGGTAGAGGAATTATTAGGGGAGTGTTTTCATGTCCTCTTCCATGGAGGTTTTGCTCCTCATTCCCTCTAGGGTTTTCCAGAACATTCTCTATCTGTCCTTGCCTGGTGCTCAAATCCTTTACAGTCTGTTCCAAGTTATGAATCTGATCTATTTGTTCAGTTAACAAATTAATGATAGCTTCTATACCACTCACAGTTTTCTCCATTGAGTTTTGATTTTGAGTAGAGGGTGTAGTTTTTCCTCTTCTTCCTCCACGGGGTCCTCTAGTTCGAGCCATTAGTATCCTGGTATATGTATGCCAACAATATTTATGTGTTAAAAACTGGATAGACTAAATATTAATCTTTAATTAAATCATTTATTAAAGACATACTTAATACAAACAAGCATTGCAATAATTTTTAAAGAAGAAACATCTTTATTTTTGGTACAATTATTGTTACAAGGGTACTTGCTCTAGGTACACATTCCAATTTTACATTTATACAAGATACTATACACATTTATAGATTACATTCCCAGGAAACCTACTATGGGTCCCTTTCCTCTTCTAGCTCCTCCTTGGAGTCAGAGTTTCCTGATGCATTCTTGGGGTGTACTTGCTGGTAATGCTCCATAACTTCCTTACTAATTGTTGGGGCATTACGCCCTGTTGCGAAAGGAAAATCTCTTACTACAGAACGCTTATCAACCTTCTATTTTTGCTCCCCTTTGGATCTTTTGGTTTTGTTCTTTTTAATTCTATTTACCATGGAGGATAGTGTCTCCATGTCAATGTCCTCTTGAGGGGACATTGTAGTGGATTCTAGGTGTGTCTGAGGATCTTGCTATATGTTTATAGAGGAGTTCTTCCTCCTGCGGGCATAAACTCTCTCCGCCATTCTGAAACATAGATTATCAAGTATTGAGATTTTAATAAGTACATCATATACAACTTATCATTTCAATTTTTCCCTTACTTTTAAAACACACATGCTAAGTAGTAGGCCATCAGGCCGAGTGTTTGAACCAAAAGCTTTGATACCACATGTAAGGACCCTCCTACCCTAAGAATTAAAATAACAGAAAAACTAGAAGCTTCATTAATAACATATCAACTTGATTTACAAAGCTATATTTTTTTGTTTACTTGATAAAGTTAATCATTGATTTCTCAGGAGAATTTCTTTCCAAGAGTCCATTCGGGACAAAATTTTCACTTAGCCATCTGGGATCTTCAGTCTTGGGCAACTAAAGGGGTCATCTGGACCCAATCTCTAACCGTGCAAGATATAGGATGTAGTAAGTGACATAGAATTCATTCTTCCATCCATCTGGGATGGGTTCTCATAAGGATAGGAATACTTAACACTCTGATCAAAGACTTACACTCTTTGGGACCATCCAGGTCTAGAGTAGCTTGTAAGAAATTTCACAATTTTCCAAGACGGTGCCAAGGTTCTTAGCAAGGTTATAAAATAAGATCTGCACCCTTCCTTGGATTTGGGGCTTACGACCAGGTGCAAACCACCAAGATTAATTTTAAGTTCTATACCCCCTCTCGATTTTTGGGCATCCGACCGAGTATAGATACCTTCTTGAGAATCATTCTTTTCTTAGTTAAATAAATTTAGAAGTTTGTATCTTGTCTTAATGAAACCACTTTAATTATGTCCAAGGTACTTGTGCACTAGAGGTATCCTTCACCTACCAGGTAGCCTACATACCCGTATCCATGAGATCAAGGCTCTTGCACCATTCACACTAATGTAGTATGTAGTTCTGGTTTCTACTAAGTTTTGGTGTAACTGTTGCCAATCAGTTCTTTGCCAATCGAGCAGAAGGAATTCTTGAGTTATTTACTATAAATATCAACAAAACTTGATTCAAGTTAAAGTTTAACCATGTGTAATATTTACCTATGCGCATGTGTCCTGTTCCTCACCGTTAAATATTTATATGTCGAGTTGCTTTGAAGTTATTAGTGTTTGTTCCATCTTCATGGATTAAACAATGATATATCAAGATAAGCATACAAGTTTCTGGATTCGATTGTGTGAGTTTTTTTCATCGAGATAAGCATACAAGTTTCTTACTTTTACATCTATCTTTTTACTATCCCCCTTTTTTCTCTTTGGTTTGCATGCTGCTCCTTCCCATCTCTTCTTATATCCCTATTGAGAGGCTTTGTCTGCACTTTTTACTTTCCATTCTCACACTCTCTATTCCTGATGATGGATCATGGAGTGTGATCCGAAACTTTGATGAAAAAAACTCACACAATCGAATCCAAAAACTTGTATGCTTATCATAATGGATTGTGGAAATCTGTTCTTGTTAATTGATATATCAAGAGTTGGCTTGTTGTCACTACTTTATCATTATGAAGAAAGCCATAAGGTAAAATAGATATCCAAATGATTAAACTAGATAACTATTTTTACTAGGCACACTTAACTGTTTGTTGAAACATAGTAACAACGAAAACACTAAACTATTAAAGTTTTGAATAATAATATCAGAGAAAACTTTTCAGATTTTAAAATAGTAATATGAGAATGAAAACTTTTCTATTTGTAATCTCAACATAAGAGTAAGAGTCGTTAATAACTAATTTATCCACACCATCCTTTGTTTGGCTATAGTTACTAAATATACCCCCTGGAAATTATTTAATTAGTCTCCAACTGGCCTTTTCAATGTTTTACTGCCAGTGGCAGCAACATTCATTATGCTACAACACTACCCATGTCCCTTATTAAGAGAAGTAGATGCCAAACACATTTGATATGAAGTAAATAGCCATGCTAATTTCAAGTTTTTAGAATAAAAGTTCTAAAATAAATATCGTACTTCACAACCCTTTTATCCACAAATCAAAGATCTAGCTCTTTTAGAATTAACAAATGTAGTGACAGGTCATACTCAACAAGGTTACTAAAATTCTATGTTTCATAACATTGAAAATAAAAAACAAGCCTCATGAATTAACCAGTTCTCTCCTATGCATCAGATAAGGTTTTTATTTTAGTAAGAAAAGTTATTACAATAGTAGTATGACTTTTTCTAAATTGCTGGAGATTATTTAAATTAATTTGCTAGAGTATATAATTGAAAATACCATCTTTCTTTAGGTTGCTGGAAACTAATTGAGATGTACCCATAAAAAATAATTGTAAAATATGCTGAAATATGTATTCAAAAACTGTTTGCATACTTGGTATGTTCTGAAAACTCTCCTAGCTTTTACTGGTAAGATAGGAAACCCCAATTCCAAACGTATCTATTTCCTTCACTTTTATTTTCTTATAACAATAACCTAATTGCTTAGAGAAAATCACAGACCTATTTTATTTTTAAGCAAGAAATATATACTACTCAACTCTCCAGCCGCCGCCTCTCATCCCCTCAAAATAATGGTTCGAACCCTATTTAACATTCCTTCCATTCGGTGCCAGTAAGGCGGTTACTTCTTCCGGAACATTCTTTTTTGGATTAATTCCAATCAGATTTGTATTAACTTGGACCTTCCACGCAGACTGTAGTGTTATGAGACCCACTTCCTCCAGCCACGTTGCAAAATTACGTCTCCTTACCACTCAAATCTGGGCGTGTATATCCTTCACCCTATATGAAATTCTTCAATTTTCTGCAAAACTCTCTTCATTCGATAAAAAAATCAGATTGCCTTATATTTTATTTTAACAAGGGAGATTTATTTATAAGTGCACACATATTTCTTTCTTTGATGTTGTCGACTACATAAGTTTGGTCATTTATTTATAAATGTGATGTTTTTATTATATGTATATATATTAGTAAGATGAAAATAAGTTTTATAAATTGACTTACGTAGTCATGGCATATATTTAAGAAACGTGTTATTAATTTTATTCCCAAATATTATTTAGTGTTTATTTATATTCCCTTTTTTAAATGTTTATTCAAATTATTTAATATTTTAACATTTATGTTTTAGTATTTACTTATATTATTATTTTATTTATATTATTATTTTAATATGTATTTTCAATTGCTATAATGTATAACATTTTTCAAATGTCTAATTTAATTTTATAATTTAATTATACGTAACATTTAAGGAATAATTAAAATCAACTAAAATTGAGAATCTAGTTAACATTGTAGAATTCAAGATAATTCAACTAGAGCAACTCACTAACATCGTCTAAAACAATAATTTGAAATAAAATAATTTAAATCTAAATAATAGGTAATGATAAAAGGACAACACATTAACATATTTGTTGAAAAATATGTTTTTAATATATGATAATCACAAAGGTTAACCTATAGGGGTTGTGACAGCTTCTTCACTTTGGGAGTCATCATTATGTACAATATTTGGTTGGTCCCAGTCTATGAGTTAGGGGTGGATGAGTAGGAGGTTAATGAGGTTGATGGCTAGTTGGCGAAGGAAAAAAATTACCAAGAAGGTTTCATCGTCGAATATATCGTCATAGGATTTCTTTAATTCCTCTATATGGATGTCTTCAAATTTTATGATTTCATCCTGGACATCCAAGAGGGTAATGTTGGGTGCATTGGTGCCCCCATTCATGGTATTACGACCTTGTACATATAGGCGAGAGGTGTTAAATCCAAGGCCTTGATGTCTTTGGTTTTGTGTGGCTTCCAATGGGTCTTTCATGCCACCTTCTTTGGGTCCTAGACCTCCACCTTAATAGTTCCATTGTTCTGTAGCCCACTTATATCATGTGGGGTATTTGTCTTTGAAGTACCAGAGAAGTTTAGTGTCAGGGGGTGGGGGATCTTTGTATAGCCATCTATTGATATAGGATTCATTTCTTTATTGTTCAAAATTCCATGTGATAGGAATGTGGATGAGCCTATTTTGTTTACTTCAAGTTCTTCTTGTGGGAGCGTGCTTTGGTGACATGGGCATCCTTGAGTATGTGGGTCGAGTGGTGGGGCCCGTACTATGAAGGCATTTGTTAAGTTGTACTCATCACAACCCCTATTGTTGATCTTGACAATGGAAAGGGTGGAGACAAGGATTGTCTCTGGATCACAATGGGATCAGGAAGAACTAGCGATGGAAGTGCCAATGTCAATCTTGGGACAATGGGTGTAATGGGGGAATGATACTTCCAATACATGATAATATGCGAAGGGTTGGGGGTCGGTATGGATGGTGATTTCTATGCCTTGATAAAAAAATTTGATGCACTAATGATAGGTGGATAGAATGAATTTAATAGAATGAATCTAGGGTCGAACAAGGAGGATGTTGTAGGGAAGGTCAAGATCAATAACGTGGCACATGGTCTCTTGTATTGTAGGACCCAGTTTGATGAGTAACAAAATGGTACCTCTTGAGGTATGTTCCAGGTTATCATAGGCCTTGATGGTGATGACCTCATGTGATATGTCATCCTCTATGTATCCTACATGTTGGATGAACTTCAATGTACACAAGTTGAGGGTTGAACCATTATCTATCATGACCCGCTTGACTACAAAGTCATTTACCCTGACGATGATGAAAAGTGGGAGATTGTGGTTAGGTTCAATGGATGGCATGTCAGAGGGTTTGAATGAGAGGGCACAAGATGTGGATAGATGTCCCATAAGGTTCTCATATTGAATGGTGTTAATTTTTGTGGGGACATGTGCCTCTTGGAGGGATTTGTTGAGGATTTCTTGATGGATGGGCGAGGTGTGGAGAATTTCTAGGATTAAGATTTTAGCAGGGGTATTCCCAAGGTGTTCTAGGATATTATATTATGAATTGGATGTGGAAGCTACATTAGCACTAATAATAGATATCCTACCCCTATGAGTGGTGACTACACACTGACCATCTTTACCTTTGACATGAATGAAATTGATGGTGGGTTCAACTTGGGAGATTCATCCAAAATTTTTATCATAATTGATATAGGTAGTTGTGTAGTCTTTTCCATCAACATGGTCACCTTTCTTTCCTTTTCCTTGGTTTTGAGGTGTCGGTTAGCATTGGCTTATTTCTTACCAAAATTATGTTGAGAAAACACATTTTGGAAGATCTAGAGGTTTGCATTGGGTGAATCCTGGGTAGGTGTGTCAAGTGTGATCTCTTTCTTGTCTATGAGATCCTAGATATAGTGTTTGAGTGTCATGCACTTCATGGTAGTGTGTCCCTTGACATGGTGATAGTCACAATACTCATTCTCCTTGTACCATGCAAGCTTTGGGGTTGACTCATCAAATGGATAGGTCTAAGGATAGATGATTAAGTTGGCATTGGCCATTTAATGGAAGATTACATCCAAGGGTTCACCAAGATGAGTGAATGTGCACTTTTGATTATTCTGGACATGTGGCTTATTTTGTCTTGGGGGTGACTGATATAGCATTAGTTTGATTCATTGGGTTTTGAAAATTCTACATGGTTTATTGGTGGGTTGTCGTAGGCATTTGATGGGACAGTGCTTGTTGTTGGTATGCAGGTGTAGGTAGTTTAGGGATAGCCACAACAACTTGGACATGCTTCATATCAATGGCCCTATCAATGACCGCATTCTTGTTTTTATTCCAGTAGCGTGGTTGATCATTGTTGGGTTTGTCTTGCTAGTTCTCCTTATAGTACCTAATGGTACCATCATCCAAGAGGCCCTTCTTAATGTCCATCCATTTTCCTTTGATATCCTGATATGTTTGGATACAATTCATGTGCATGAAGTGGGATAACTTTAGATGCAAATTGTCGATGAAGATTTTTGTGATATATTTCTTTAGTGGTTGATATGACAACCTCATAGTGAGGTTTTTCCATCTTTGCAGATAGTCATCTAGGCTCTCACCTCCTTTTTGTTTTCAATTGCAAAGATCCAAAAGAGATAGTTCTTTTTCAATGTTATGTGTGTATTGTACTACAAAATTTTTAGATAATTCTGCAAAGGTTAATACTGATCCATATGGTACCTTGTAGAACCACTCAATGGCGGTTCCCCCAAGGATTTTGGGAAAGAGGTGCATGAGGAAATTATCACTGTAAGCAACCTCTTGAGAGACATGTAGAGGTCCTTGACATGGTTGACTAGATCTCCCTTCCCCCGGTACTTGTCAAACTTAGGCATTTCAAAATGTTTGGGGAAGGGGACTGTTGTGATGGATCTGTAGAAGGGGTAAGGACAAACCTCCATAAAATTAAAGGTCTTTATTTCTGTTCATACCCTCAACTCCTTAAGAGTACTCTTCATCTCTTCACATCTTGAGTTGGAAAGTGTTGGAGTGGGTACTCCCATTAGGAAGAGGTCAGATGGTGCATGTGAATACTGATGGTTTCAAGGGGGATATTGGGGGATTTGTAAAATAGATTGTCCTTCCATGTAGGTAGATTGGAGCAGGTTTTGCGGTGGTGGTTGGGGAAGGTATTGTTGCTAGAGTGTGGAGGCATATTTCTTTGCAAGATATGCTTGTGTCTGTTGTTACTGAGGCATGGAAGGATATTGTTGTTTTGTAGGGAAGTACTATTTTTGTGGAGGAGGTTGGTAAAATGGTGTGGACTATTGATGTGCTTGGCCGATGTATGTGGGATGCATTCATGCATTGATGAGGGGTGGGATGGGTCCTTGGATGTTGGTGTTAGGAGGTGGTTGTGCGAGATAATTAGAAAAGTGGGAAGAGTTTTTCTATTGTGGTGGTGGTACATTTTGAGGGATGGCGATCAACATGGCTAGATAGTTGGTGAATGTGGAGATAGATGCAGTTTGACGAGGTGGTGGTGGTTTTTGTGCTACAAATGGAATACTTATTTGTGGAATGATGGGATTAGAGACATGTGATTATGTTTGTATCCCTAGGGCATGCATTTGTGCTTGAGTAAGGCCCCAAGAAGAATCTATCCTTGTAGTAGGTTGGGATGTGGGAATGGCTAGGAGTATGGATGTGATGGGAGGGATTTATGATATGAATGGTTGGTTTTGGGGTCCTATAGGTGGAATTCCTATTGTTTAAAATGGTTGTTGGGTTTGCGTATTGGTGATTAAAGGTGGGAGAGACACTTGTGCAAAGATTAGCTAGGTGATGGGTGGACCAAGTGTTTGGGTGAAGGTTTGCTGGGTGGTAGATAGAGGTGTCTGTGCCTCTCCTCAGAAAGGTAGTACTGAAGTGGATCTTTGGGTTATGAAAGGTGGAGGTACTTTTTGTGTGAAACTCTATGTGGGAGGTGGAGGTGGCGCTTTCATGGAGCTATGTGCTTGAGTGGTAGCTTGAGATGTCATTGGTGGTCCCATGATGGAAAATGGAGTGGATTGTACCATTGTTTGTACTATGGGAAAGGTGGTACTAGATTGAAAAAGATGAGGAATAGGGGAGGCTACCAGGAATAATTGAAGGCTGGGGTCGACAATTTATTGGATGACAACATGGAAGGCATTAGCAGGGATGTGTATGGGATTTGTGGGGTTGAAGGGATGAGGTTGTAGGAGAATGGGGGTACCCTCCTGCGCATAGTTTGCTAGGATGGAAAGATGATTCTGGGCTATAATTGCACTAACCATTTATTCATGGCCAAGATGAATCATGAACGCTTCCATAGAACCCATGGTGGGTGTTTCATCTAGATCCACCATACATTCTCAATTTGTGGTGGTTTTTATGGATCATATGTTACCATAGCATTGTTAGGATTATTGGGGTCAGATGAACTAATGGCGAGATTAGGATCCATATCCTTTCTCTTATTTGATCATGTCTCGACAAGCATGAAATGTAGATCCTCATATGGGGGAATAAAGATGCAACGCTTTATGAATGCAAGATGATTCTAAGACAAACTAAAGATGGGGATACAATAGATCTAGGAAAGAGTAAGGGTAAATGCAAGACTTAGGATGAACCTAGATGGATCAAAGGATATTTGGATGGTGATTGATTGGGGTGATGGGGGAATCCTAAGGATGCTAAGGATTACTTGGTGTTAAAAGGGAAATGAGCTTCCTTTCCTAGTGTAGGATCAAATGGATGGGATTGTCAACCTCAGGTAGACTTGTGATCTTTAGAAGATGACATTCCTTGTCAATGTGATCCAGTCTTTGGATCAAGATGATGAGGCCCACAAGGACAAGTACTAGCTACCCTAGATGATGCTTAGTCAAAAGAGTGGAGCTATAAGATGGTTTTGATTTAGGATAAAAGGTTTTAGCAACTCAAAAGGATGTGACACTTGTATGCACCCAAAAATGGTCGCATAGACTTTGGGCCCCATTTATTTGATTTATCAGCCCTGAATCATTTTGATCAATAATCAATATTTTCAACAATATCAATCTCTTTATCAAGTCTTAATTTCGATCATATATTGAATTTTTATCCTATGGTCTAATCATTTATCCTAAGTCTTTATTTGATTAAAAGGAATATTTCCTCCCCTTTTGATTAAATAAAAAACCCCACTTTTCCTCTTATCCTAAGTTGCACAAATAAAGCATTATTCCTATTTTACAAAAAAGGGAAAAAGCACTTTTTGTCTCACATGAGGCTCAAAAGTCAACACTTCACTCTCATTGGAGGATACTTGTGCACATGGATTGCTCCTCTTTCAACCTCCACCGCCGATTAAGACTTTTGCCTCTTAATCTCAATGGTCCATTCCTTTGCATTTCTTATAAAAGGAAAGCTCTCTCCTCCATTTGCATATCATGTTTTGAGTACTAATCTTATGCTGCTGGAATTCTTGGAGACTTTTGGAGCTTTTGGAAACCTTATTGTTTTTAGTCTTTCATTCTTGCATTTTAGCTTCATTTCATAGCTTAGTTTCCTTTGATGCAATAGATTAATCTCACATATCTTAATAGGAAGGCTTGGTAAAAGTTGTTCTTTCCTTTCATAGCATAGTTTGTACTTTCACTTCATAGATTAGATTGCATTTCCATTTCTAGTTGCATATTCATTTTAATATAGCTTGCATTGCATTGCATATTTGATTCTTGGAGATATTGGCATTGTTGCCCTTGTCTTCGCTTGAATCTCTCATTGTGTGGTTGACTAGCAAGGTCATGAGTTCATAGCTCTAGCTGAGAGCAATTTTCAATCTTGCAACTCCATACATAGAGAGCTATGGATCGATTTGTGAGGGCTCATTCTTGAGTTACCTTGCATGTAAGGATTCATAGAAGTGCACCATTTTAGTGTGTACAACACTAAGTGGTGGTATGGATGGCTTTAATTGATTTTTGGATTTGGACTTTGAACAAGGATGATTGGTTTGACCTTAAATGAAGTTAACTAAAGGTGTGCCGTAAATGTACCTAAAGGATGATCTAAGATGCCAGGATGCTTAGGCAATTTTGTGAGAATTAAAGGATATGTTGTGCGATAAGCCAACTAATCTTCTCTTTCAAGGCTAACAAAGACACAGTTTATATGAAAGTGTGCTCCAAACTATATGATTTTTGCATTGTGGATTACTCTATCAAGTTTGTCTTGGTACATGGTATCTTCCTTGATTGCTCTTTAAGCTTGGATTCTGTAACTTTCTTCTCCTGATATACACATGCAAATGGTAGCTTCACTTTCTTGTGCTTTTTTTAATTGGTCACGTCTCCAAGTTTTCTAATCTCTTAAGGTGATGATGTGCACAATGTTAGGTTCTTTCCAAGCTAGGTAGTGACTGTGGTAAGTGTGCCTTGACTTGAGTTTTGAACAATCTCTAGAGCTTTGGAAAAATATGAGCTAGCAATCCCACAAGAGACAAAGGAATCTTGTTGGAGCAAAATGTTTATGACTTGATCTCTTTGGAAAAGGACTTGTAACTTTGAGTATGTATGTTTGAATGAATATTTTCACGGGGTCTGCAATATCAAAGATATGTAAAAGCACTTTCTACGCTAAGGAATTGGCTTCACTTGAAAACCTTTGCTCATAGACTTAGGCACACACCCAAGAGATAATCAGAATACAACCACTGTTGACCATGCAATGGATCAAAAATTTTGTATTAGCCGACTCTAAACATTCAAGGATGACACGATATGGTGAGTGTCTTGGGGAGGTTACTATCCTCCTTTCACAAAGATTATCAAGCCTTTGGGAATAGATTAGGTGGGCCTTTGAATTAATGGCATCTAGTAAGATCCAGAGCGCCCTCCTAATTGGTTTGTACGCGTGTGACTCACTTAAGAGCCTAGTTAACCATGCTAAAATGATAGGGATATTCACCTACCTCAAACTACCATCAACACACATCTCTCGAGATTGAGAGGATAAGGAGAGATTTTATTCAACACCTTATTTATATACCAATTCAAGAATTACCGGTTTGAGGTCATCCTCTAAAGGGGAAGCGCTTCCCTCTAGATAGGCCTCGCTAGAAGCAAAAATAATTGAGTTTGATCTTTCTCTTCACCCAAGTTCAGCGAAGGTGAGGGGAGAGGATACATATACAAAATAATTATTTCTATGTCACTTACTTAACAAGGATTTTGCAATGAAAATAAATATCTCTAAGGAAGTGTTGAAAAATACTCCTTCAAACACACCAAGAAGAGTTTATTTCCAAATTGAACCTAAATTAGGCTAAGTGTTTTTCTATCCTAGAACATCAAACACTCATGTTTAGCAAGCAAGGTTCTTTTTGAGAGAAAATGAAAGTTTGATTTTGAAAGATAAACAATAATTGTTACTTCTCTTTAGCATTCAAGATTTGTGTGATTTTTTTTTAAGCCCAAATCGAAGTGTTTCATTACATTATTTATTACCTTTTAGGGATTCAAGAGTTTGTGTTAATTCTTTTTAAATCCAAACTTGAAGTGTGAAGATTGATTTGGTAATTTTAACCTTTGCTTGTTTTAAGCCCAAATAAAAAAGATGAAGTGTTGTGTATGCATTCACTGTTATTTTTAGTGCACCAAAGGACAATGTATAGACTCTGTTTGTTTAAAACTTAATTCGTGATCCCACCACCTGTACCTATAACCCTGCAAGCAATAACATAATGATCATGCAGTTTGTATCATGATCCTGAGGGTTTGTTAGTTCCAAAAAGCCAAAATACAGTGCCTGACAGAAATAATTAATGTGATACTTGCAGGCGCGATCACATTGGGTCAACACGCGATCTCGCAAAGTCTGTCAGCCGATCTAAGGAATAGTTTTCACAATTTTTTCCATAGTTTTAAATGCATTAAGGGTTACAAAGATTATGTTCATGGTCCCACATGGTCAAAGTGCATTCCCACAAGGTTAAGGCATGATCTTGTCGATTGTCAAAAAATAGAATGGGATAGAGAAGAAGAGGGATAAACAGAGAAAAGGGGGTTCTACGGGAACACGATCTCATAGGTATAGACATCGATCCCGCTGACTTTGCCAGCAATCCTATTCAAGGATTTTTTTTGATGCTGTACAGATTTTGACGATGGTAATGATGTTGCAGATGCCTCTTCTTCCCTTTTCCAACCTCCTAAAAACACAAAAAACCTTGGAAAACACTAAAACAACAAAAATCATTAATATTTGTTAGTTTATTGCAAGCTAAAATAGAAAAATGGATGAGAAAATGACCCTTGTTGTGGGTCCCACTGGGCATACCAAAAATGTAAGAAATAAATTAGTGTGAAAGGAATGAAATAACAAGTTAAAACATTCACAAACTAAGATAATGCTACACTTAAGATTGAACTCAAAAGAAAGCTTAATAACACAAAATATGGCCTAAAGAGCATGCAAACCTCCTTAACCAAGTAGAAGCCCTCCATTTTTGAATTGTTGTTGTCCAAGATTGGGTAGATGTTTCTCAAGCTTCAAAGATGAGTGGAAAATCATGCATTATGAGGATATGGTTAGTGTTTTTTCTCTTCAAAATGGCATGATAACAATGCATAGAAGGTGGATGAAAATGATAGAGAAGGAGGCTCAATTTATAGGCAATAGGAGGGTGGAATGAATGGTCAAGATGAAAACTTGAGGAAGGGTGGAGATGTATTTGAGAGAGAGCAGATGGATTGTGCTTTCTCAAATACCTCTCATTGTGACAAGTGTCACAAGGAGAGAGGTTTGGAGGAATGGGGGAATGTGACCATTTTTGGAGATGTGAGAGGGAACAAAGGTGTAAGAAATGGGTGGAGTGTGTAAGAGGGATGTAAGAGGATTTAAGGTTGACATGAGATGAGGAAGTTGGGGGATATGAGGTTGTGACATGAGGGTTGACTTGGGTTGGGTTAGGATTTCTTAATCTTTGGATTATGATTGTGCAAATATTTAGGGAGTGATTAGGCTTGGATTGGAGGGAACATGTGATAATTAGGAGGATGTCATGGGAGGAGAGAGAATGAGTGGAGGGTTAGATTAGCTAATAATGGGTCATTAGCTAACTCAGAAGGGTTAACATGTGTGAGTGGGTTGGGTTGAGTTGGATCTAGGAGTTAGGTGGTTGGGATATGTTAGGTTAGGGGTTAAAGTTAGGAGCCATATGCTCAAATTGAATTACATGCATTATTTAATTCCAAGTGGAAGGAAAAATAGATTTATGAATTAATTTAAATAAATGAATGCACTTATTTAAATTAATAGAGGAAGGGGATTTAATTAATTATTAGACTATGGGTTGCCATTTAGATGATTAATCAAACTATAGTTAATTAATTAAATTAATTAACTAGGGGATGACATAAATTAAATAAATATTTAATATTTAATTTATTAATGTCCTAGGAGAGAACTAAATAGGATTACTTAATTATGTAATCAAATTTAGGTGTCTACAATTATATTAGAAGAAAAGATTGATATGGTGGATTTTTCAGTCTATCCTAGGATTTTGATCTCGAACCCAAAAATGCTTCCAAATGCCCAATTATGTTGTTTTAGGTTATGATAAGGGAGGATGGAAACAATTCATTATCATTAGCAAAGGGGGGGGAGTCATATTGAAGAAAAGGGGAATAAAGATATGACTCTAGGGAAGAGCAAGAGTTTGGAGTCCAACATAATGATGGAATAAATCATTGAACTAACATAAGTGATTGGTGAAGGAGGAAGTAGAGAAAGGGACCCACTACAAGCTAAAGAGATATTTCAAAGAAGATATTCTAGTTACAGAGAATATAGTTCATAAAAATGGGCTGAGGATATGTTGAGTGGGGTAACCCATTCACTTGCAAGAGAAGTTGAGATCAAAGATACATATGTGTTTGAATACTTTGTAATTTATAGAGGTAATGAAAATTCCACTTTAGCTCTGATAGGAGATAAGAGGGTTGAATCATCAAACCAGGTGGTGAAAGACACCCCATTTCTAATAGAGGATAAAAAAAAGTGAAGTTAATGACAGATGTTCTGTCTAGGATAGAAAACTTATGAAGGATATGTGCCCGAAAATGAATAAGAATAATATGGTTGAAATTTTTTACAATGATGCAATTCTAGGAAAGGAACATATAAACCTAGCATGTGAGGACCCCTTGTTAAATATCTCTCTGATTGAGGAACAAAGGGAAATTCATTCAAAGGCTGCAAGATGGAGTAATAGAATTTTTAAACCCTTAGAAGATGAAGAGTTAAAATTTAAACTTTCAGAGAATAAAGTGCCCTTGAGAAGATTTGTGGCTAAGGAGGATTATGAGGAATTGCTTTACAAAGATATTCAAATTTATCCCATTGGAAATTTGGATAGCTTGTTGGAAGCAATGAATGATGGATGTGGTAATAGTCATGGTTTGAAATTAGAGGATGATTTTAATAGTGAAGATAAATTTGGAATATCGAAAATCCTGTGCATTCTTGAAACAAGGACTGTGGAACAAACCTCGTCAAGTCAGAAGAAGCCAAAAATAGGGGAGAAAAGAGAAGAGGGGCTCAAACTAGTGCAATGAAGCTAACAATAGCAGGGAGTGCATTTGACCAAAGTAAGTTGTTGAGATCAGGAAAAGGCTACGCCTTTTCGTGCCAACAATGAGGATCCTCACATGGAAGTCAAGGGCTACATTGTCCTTGACAAATATCACCTCATAAAGAGATGTCTTGGTCAAGTGAGACCAGATGTTGTCTTTCAAGCTAAAAGGTAGTGATGTAGAGGTCTTCAAAAAGGTTTTTAGTAGGTGGAATTATGTCTTTGTGGATGCTGATGGAGCTTCATGAGATTTAGGAATAATATGGAATGATTATACAGTGGATATTAGTGTGATAAATCATAGTAATAATTGGAAATGGGTGGAGGTGAAGTCAAAAAAATTATGGGATAAGTTTTATGGTGTTAATGTTTATGGTCCTAAAAACCCAATATTGAAACATGAGTTGTGGCAGGAGTTATCCATGATCTTTAGAAACAACATGGATTGTATCTTCCTTGTGGGAGGGGATTTCAATGCTATCCTAAGCCCATCTAAGAAGAAAGGTGGACGATGTTGGCAAGATCGAGTCAAAGAGATTTTTAAAATTTCACTCTAGGAAATGGATTGATGGATGTTGATCTAAGAAATGACAATTTTACATGGAGTAATAGGAGTGGTTTTCTTAACATTGCAAAAAAATTAGATAGGTTCTTGTTGGCAGGTGATTGAGGGCAAAATAACTGGACAACTATTGTTGAGATATTACCAATAACGAGTTCTAATCACTTTCCTATGGTGGTACGCATTCAAGAGGACTCAAATCCAACCTGAGTTCCATTCAAATTTGAGGCAATGTGGTTGAGAGATGATAGGTTTTTGAAGTTGATTAAGAAATGGTGGTAAAATGAACTATGTAGAAAAGGTAACAAGGCTTTTATTTTCTTTAAGAAATTGCAATTTTTAAAGGATAATCTTAAAATATGGAATATAGAGGTGTTCCAAAATATCTTTGCTAAAAAAATTAGATTGGAAAATAGTCTAGCAGAGCTTAATCAAAAAATTATTGCAAATGGAATGGATGAAGAATATTTTATGTTAGAAAAGGAACTGTCAAAATAGTATGGTGAACTTTTGGCAATGGAGGAGATTTATTAGAAGCAAAAGTCAAGGGAATCATGGTTGAAGGAAGGAGATAGAAATATGAAGTTCTTTCATAATTTGGTCAAGGTAAGAATATCTCAGAATAAAATTCTTTCTATTAAGGATAAAAATGGAGTTGTCTTAAATAAGGTGGATGATATTAATAGGGAAGTTGTTAGATTCTTCAATGATATTTTTAATGAGAACCCTGTAACTATGAATTTTGATGAAAGTTGTCTAGATGTTATCTCACAATGTATGTCACATGAGAAAAATGAAGCCTTAACAAAATAGGTTTCTTTATAGGAAGTTAAGAAGGCATTGTTTGGGTTGGGTGTATACAAGGCTCTAGGGCCAAATTACTTACCAACAATTTTTTTCCAGAAAGCTTGGGATATTTTGGGAGTAGATATTTGGGATGTGGTTGAAGAATCAAGGAAAGGTGGTTTTGTGTTAAAAGATCTCAACAATACCTTTTTAGCACTTATTCCCAAGAAGTCGCAGATAAATTATTTTGATGATTTTAGACCAATATCCCTTTGTAGTACTATTTATAAAGTAATAGCTAGTCATAGCTATTATATTAAAAAATACACTAGGGGTTGTTATTTCAAGAGAGAAAAGTGGATTTGTGCCCAATAGATCAATTTATGAAGGTGTAATTGTCGCAAATGAAGCATTCAATTCAATGAGAACAACAAGATTGGAGAAATTTATGATTAAATTGTATATAAGAAATGCTTGTGACAATGTTAATAGGGGTTTTTTGTTCCAGGAGCTTAGAAAATTTAGATTTATGAAAGAGTGGATTAAATGGATTGATGCATGTATTTATACTCTGATAGTTTTAGTATTAGTAAATGGGAGTCCTAAGGGTTCTTTTGAATCTAATAGAGGCCTTAGACAAGGTGATCCCATATCCCCCTTCTTATTTATTATTTTTGGCTGAGGTAATGGGAAGACTCATAACAAGAAAAATAATAGAAGGGCATTGGAAAGGCATTTGACTGGCTGAAGGAATTGATCCCCTTTCTCATCTCCAATTTGTAGATGACACTTACTTTATGTATAAGGAAACACTAAGGGAAGCAAGAGTGATCAGAGCTACCATTGATAATTATAGCTTGGCTTCAGGACAATAGATTATTTGGCATAAATCTGAAGTACATCATCAACACAAAGAAGTATATCTAGATGTATATTTGTAGAATTATAGGAATGAAGGTCGGTAAGTTACCTGGTAAGTTTTTTGACATTCCATTGTTTAAAGGGGCATGTAGAACTAGAATTTGAAAATATCTAATTGATAATTGTGTGAAAAGATTGGAAGGGTGGAAGAGTAGATGGTTGTCTTCTGCAGGGAGAATTATTCTTCTCAAAACTGTGATTTCAACTATTCCCATTTATTCTATGAGTTTCCTTAAGATTCCAAAAAAAACCTTAAAGTTTATTGAGTGATGAATGAGAAAGTTTTTCTAGAATGGAGCATAGGATGAAGATAATATTCCTTTTCTTGCATGGGATCAAATTTGCAAAGATAAAGTATTAGTCTAGAGTATTTTTAATAAGTGGAGAGTCAATGTTGATGTCATCTCCATGGTGGTTGCATGGGGGTTGGTGCTAGGAAAGAACATAGAGAAAGTGGAGTGGGTTGTGACAACCTTGTTTGAGAAAGATATTCTATTGGGTCTGGAGTCTATTTTAGAATGGAAAAACCTTGGTGTTGGGTATAATTATTCAAAGTGCTTTGAATATGAGGATGAGTCTAAGATGTTTGGATGTGTGCCCTTTATTTGTTGGTTTGGTAAAGTGGACAAGAGGGATTATAAAAGGAAGGTGGATGCCACTTGGGTTAAATTGAAAGGAGCAATAAGAGATTATGAGGATGCCCAAGAAGCTAAATTATAGGAGTTTCTAGTAATGGTGTCGAGGAGGAGAAGAAAAAAGAGAAACAAAGGAACCAAAATTAGGAATGGAGTGTGAGATGGATGGTGACTATGGCTTTTGCAATTTTGAAAAGAGGATTTGGATTTAGGTTTTGGGGATTTTGAATTTTGTTTGGAAAGTCATGTTTTGAAGGACGGTCTCAACTATGTGGACAGAGAGCGAGGGATGACACATGATGACTGGAGTTAAAGAGCTACATCGATAAGGATGGAGCATCGAGAAAGGTTCGAGGCAAACAATTTTGATTTGATACATAGTAAATGCATTTTAATGGAAGATTTTAGTCTAATAAGAGTCATGTAGCCATAAACTCTAAATGAAATGTTAGATTGTTAAGGTAGGGAAGGGTAGATGTTTGAATATTGTAAAAAGGAAGAATATGGTAGCCTGGTAGATGTTTCAAGGTGGGGTTTGATAATGGTGATTAATAGAAGAAGCATAGAATGTGAAGTTTTATATGTAATCTTTATTTATTAATAATATATTATAATATTGTTACTGATAATAAAAAATATTAAAAATATTACTTCTAAATTAAATATTGATATGCAATTTAGTTTTCACAATCAATTCAATTCAATTAAATTATAAAGTTAAATTAAAGTTGAGTTAAAGTTGTTAGTTAGAAAAGTGCATATAATTATGAATTATAATTAATTAATTGTGCAAAAAAGAGAATTGATAAAAACAAATTTAGGAGTTGATTTCTAATTCCTGATTGAGAGTTGCATACTTTAGATCAGTCTACTAGGTTTTATTTATTAGGATTTCTTTGGGTCATTATTCTCTACACAAGTTTACAGGTTTTTGGTATGGGTTTTGGAAGATTTAAGAATTTATTGAAAGCTTGGAGTTTTGTTGTGGAGTTTTAGATTCAACTTGTGTCATCATAGATTTTGTATTTAAGGTAGGGTTTGAAAACCTTGTATGAATTGTGCTTTTGAAAAGATTGTTTTTATTGTGTTTATTAGGTTTGGGTGTAGTTTTTGGAATGGTTGTATTAGGGTATTCTCTTTGATTAAATTCTTGAAAGAATGTTCATGGAATCTCAAATGTGAAGGAATTCTTGGTTGTTCCACATCTAGAAAAACCTTGTGTTTAAATTCAAAAGAAATTATGATTGTTAAAACCCTAGGTTTTTTATGATGAAAATCTTCAGACATTTGATTTAGAAAAAGAATGGAATTCAGATTAAGTAGGGTTTAATTGAATTGTGAAAATAAAATTTTGAAGAGGAAAATAAATTATTATTATTATTATGCATATGAGCATACATGCATTAATTTTGCATTAACAAATAAATAAATAATTTATATGTATGTGTGTGTGTACACACACACACACATAGGGTGGGGGTTTGTTACTCCCCCACCCATGACAGTTATACTACTGATAGTAGCCAGATTTCCAAACGATAGTCACTACTACCGATGACAGCCACTATTGCCGTAGTGGCAGGGTTGCCAAAGGCAACATGGGGGCAGGTCACGTGCCTCCTCCACTCGCTTTAAATTATTTATTAATAATATTATTAATTAAATAATTTTATTTAGTATATCTTTGTTTTATATAACTATTTTGAGATATAGACAAACATAGTCAAATTGGACTTCGTAGATAAAATTGAGAGTTTTAAACAACTGAAAGTAGAATGGGAATTAAATGTGTTTATACATGTTGTTTTGTTTATAGTCGTAATTGGGAAAATATGTTGGCTATTAGAAAATGTATACTAGAGGCAGGGTGTGTTCTTTCTGTTGATATTTTATACTTATCTATTATGTTTTGTAAGTTGTATGAGATCGATTTCTTTTACTGAACCTTTTTTTCTTAAGCTCATGTTTTGGGGACACTTGGAGAGTGCTTTTGTATTGTGGTTTTGAGAATACTAGTATATGTTCCTTATGCTTTCATAGAATTGGATTTGTGATCATTATGTGATTTATGACTTTATGACTTTAGGGTAGGTTATCTAGGTGTTAGAGGGGAAGTGGCTTGTTTTGGAGGCGTCAGATCCTAGAAGTGGCTACCTAGGTATCCTTTGCAAGTTACTTAATAAGTGATAATATAATACATTAAATGAGATTTTAAAATAAATTAATAAGGTAATGTGTTCCTCACCCATGTCTTGAGTGCTAGTATAGGCTAAGGATGGGAGTGGGAGAAGACGCTTGTCCATCTAGTAGTGACGTTGAGGTCTAGCATGATTGGTTATCTTTGTCTGTATGAGAGGATTTTTGGTTCCACATATGCTCACACTTGGGAGATGGAGTCCAGTGAAATCATCCTAAGAGGTTGATGTATGTGATGACACTTCCCATATTTCACCTTAGGTTTCCTACATGTGTTAATTGCCTCTGGGATTAGTATGTTTACGTTTGCATTTTGAGTTGTACCTCTTGAGATAAAGAGCTTCCAAGATCCCTTGCTTAGTTTTACCTTATGTTGATTTTGGTGTATGATATTCGAGTGGGGTTTTTTGTTATCTCCTCGACACAGTGGGAATGAACCTTTGGTTCCACGAGGTCGGGTGGTAGTGATTCTTTTACCATTTGAGATTATGATGTCCTTGTGTCATTGCTAGATGATCCTTGTAGAAATTGTACCTTCTTCTTTCATTATGGACATGTTCTCTTATCTTTCATTTATTGTATGTACTTTGTTCTTGGTTATTTTTACATACCCTACAATTTGTGCAACAAATGTTGGGTTGTTGTGTATACCTTTTAGTATCAGTTCTATTTGTGTTCATTCTTATATGATGATATATATATTATTCATTTGTTTATGAGCATTTTTGTACATATGGTTATTCTTAACAATTAATTAACTTACATAAATATTAAACGTCATGGAACCCTTGGGATTCTTAATCTATAAATGAGTTCATTATTAGTATGTATTAGCTTATGTTATATTGCTTCCACTCTGTTATTCATTATTGTTTGTAAAATTTTAAGAAAAAATTTATTCTATAAACTTAGTAACATGTTTTAGGTTAATTTCTCTTGGGTTCCCTAGTGGGACATTATAGGGACAAAGGGTATCCTTTCCTTAGGCCTTTCCATGCCTTAAAAAAACCCCAAGGTGTCCTATTCATGAGAACTGAATAGTGAACTATCTCAATTGATTCCTTAATCATCCTTAACACTCTCTAGTTAAATCCCAACTTAAGCATTATAGCATATAAAAACTTTCATTTGAATTTATCATAGGCCTTTGAAATATCAAGTTTGAAAGCTATACCTGGGTGTTTGCATTTGTCCATAGAATGTATGATCTCATGAGTAGCTATAGAAGCATCCAAAATTTGACAACCTAGCACAAAGA
This sequence comes from Chamaecyparis obtusa, assembly GCA_027943335.1. Taxonomy (NCBI): domain Eukaryota; kingdom Viridiplantae; phylum Streptophyta; class Pinopsida; order Cupressales; family Cupressaceae; genus Chamaecyparis; species Chamaecyparis obtusa. Next base: position 168,114 of record BSBK01009146.1, read on the forward strand.
ATTTCTAACAAGGACTAATGAATTTTTCAAGGAGGGGTTTCAACCTATTAACCAAAACTTTAGAGAAAATTTTGTAAATGGTGTTGCAAAGACTGATAGGCCTGAAATCAACCATAGTTTTAGGATCTTGCATCTTTGGTACAAGGATAACAAGAGTATCATTTATCTTTTTGAGAAGCTTCGTGGTCCTAAAGAAATATTTGGTAGCTTTTGTAACATCATATTTGATTATGTCCCAAAATTCATGAAAGAAGGCAGGAGGGAACCTGTCTGATTAAGGCACTTTGTATATTCCCATAGAAAATGTCACTTTCCTAACTTCATCTTCAAAAGTCAGGGTAAGAAAAAAACACATTGTTAGCTTCTTGAATAAAAATTAGAAGGTGGCCGAGGAGGTTATCACACACCATAGAAAATTGGTTACTATCTTGATCAGAGTAAGATTGGATGAAAATATGAGAGGCCATTTCCCCAATTTATACTCATCATTAATTTTTTCATTATTGTTAGCTATCAAATATTTAACAATATTCCCCTTCTTGTGCTTACTAACAAGTCTATGGAAAAATGATGTGTTCCTATCTCCTTCTTTCAGCCATTGAACCTTGGATCATTGTTTCTAGTAAATTTTCTCATTGGATAGATCCTCTTTCCATTTCTTTCTCCAGAATTCCTCTTCTTCATGGATCCACTACAAGAAATTACCTATAGTAATTATCTACTGATAGTTCTCAAGCTTAGCTCCTATTTCTTTTTTATGCTTAAAAATGTCCCCAAAAGGTGACTTACTCCAATCTTTAACTTCCCTTTTGATAATATCTAACTTCTGGGAAATTCTAAACATGGAAACACCATGAACCAGGGTAGCCCACCACCTTTGGATGCAAATCCTAAAATTAGGATGAGAGTTCCACATGATTTCATAAGGGAATGGAAGGGGGCCTGAATAAGCTTTATCAATCCACTAAAGGAGGATAGGGGAATGGTTTGAGACCATTCATGGGAGGGAAGTTAGTGAGGTGTTGTATCCAAAATCCTATTTAGTAGACACTATAAATCTATCTAGCCTAACTTATTTTGTTTCATCTATGTTATCTTTTTTTTTCAATTCTTTTCTTGTGACTACTCTCCTCACTCACACAAACACACACAACACAATAGAAAAATAAATAGAAAAGTGCAAAATGAAAATGTTTTCTTTGTATTATCTTTTATGAAATGACATTACATCCTAGAAATAACTTACTATATCCACGCGAGCCTTCTTATTACAATATCTGCAAGACATAGCCACAATGTACACTTCTGGAATTGTGTCTTGTAACCCACATTCATCCTTGTATATGTAACATCAATAATTGCCTTTGAATGTTCTAGAAAGTGTAACTTTCCTCTTTTGGTTCCAAATAGTTCATTAGTTCAATTTCCCACCTAGGTGCATTTTTTAATCGAGACATGAGTTTTAATGCCACAACTTCTAAGAGTCATAAATTTTGACTTAGGAGTCTAATTTTCTATTATAATATATTGTTGGAAAGTTCTCAAAGAGATCTACAACAAAAAAAACACATTGAAGATCTATTTGTTAGGATTTTGAACCTTTTTGGGGCCTCCAAGGTCTTCAATTTTGAGTTTTAAGCTTTATTGGAGAAATTGCATGGGACAAAAACATTGATATCTTTCAATCTATATAGCATATTGAGATTATTCCTTTTCCAATCATCTTATTTTTTAATTTTACTCCTTGGGACTAGTTTTCATGTCCATACAAACCTAAATGAGAAAAATACAAAAAAATAACATGTGACTTTTTTTGGGTTATTTTTAGCTTCCATATGTCTTATATAGTGCAACTATCATAATGGGCTCCAAGAAAACTAAAGAAAAGCCTCAAAATAAAAGGAAGATACAATATTTCTTTTTGGGTAATGCAAAATTTCTCATACACCTTGGATGCTCATGCATCACCTTTGGTCACCTATCTTCCTCCTTGTTTTTATTTTCTTCATATAACTTAAAAAATGAGCCATAGTTAGGAATATGCATGAAAACATGGGACCAAAAAGGGATATTAAGTGGAATCAGAAAAAATTGATTGTTGATGAGAAATTAAAGATAGTTAGGCTGAAAATTAAAAAATGCAACAAGAACAAGAGTAGTCCTATTGCTTTGAATCTAATTTCTAAACCACTTAAAAAAAAATTGGTAGAGATTAATGGTTCAAAGAGAGACATGCACAAAAAAAATATTCTATTTTTTTGTATATAAATCACTTTGGTAAAAAATAGCTAACACCATATAGTTTGTAATGCCCTGCTAGGGAACCCATGAGAAATTAACCTAAATCATGCTACTAAGTTTGCAAAGCGTCAAAGTTCCTGCCCAAGTTAAATTTAATTTGTTGAAAGCTAATTAGTAGAAATGATAAACTTCAAGCTAAGGATACACAAATTTATAAATTAGAAGAAAAAAGTTATGTTGTTGTGTGTAGGTTAATTATATAACAAATGTGACAATATGACATTAAATAACATTAAATGTCCATGAAGCATGTACAACAAATTCTCCAAGATAGATTAGGTATAATAAAGTTTAGTGTAATTTGTTACAAACTTATGAGTGAGAAATTGTAGAAGTTAATGTTTTTGTTTTGGACAAAAGATAAGTTACATACTAGCAAATAGTATAATTTAGCATTAATAATAATATATTTTATTCAATTAGATTAGATATTTATGAAGCATGTAGCAAAATATATCAAAAGAACTTTTGAAATTTTATACAAATAATTGTTTAAATAGGATGTTAGGCGATCATGAGAAGTAAACATTGAAAATTATTAAAAAAATCTGATATCTATTTATGAAGTATACATATAAATTTTTTAAATATTAAAAAGAAATAAAACAATATTAATATCAATGTATTGATCAATATCTATCAAAATATTTTATATGCATTTATGAAAAATAAATAAACAAATAGACAATAAGATAAAATATGCAAACATAAATATATCTTTTTATTTTAAGATTGAGATCTCAATCAAATATAGTAGTCCGCTCTATTAAAGGTGGGTGTGGCATATGTCAAAATCTATGACATATGCAATAGTGGACTTGCCATCCAAAAAAATAATATATTTGACATTTTATCTAATGAATTAAAATATTGACTCTCATGTGTATTTTTTTCTTGATTTATTTTATTCTTTTATGTTTAATAGATAGAATAGTATTGAAAAATAAATGGGTATGGTGTTTTAAATAAATGAGTATGGGATAGATTTTCTGGGTGCAATAAATGGGTAGGGGGTCTCTTTAATAAGCATGGGTAGTTTGACTTCCATGTGTATTTTTTATAACATATATAAATGTGATTTGAAAATAAATCTATTATTTTGAGTAGTGACTATTAACTCTGTAGAGCAATCACATGTTTGGAAAATGATATATATAGAAATATTGAAAATAAAAGATAAATATAGACAATATACTTTTTTTGAAAAATGTTAAATTCAATATGTTGATTGGTAGAATTAATAGGATAAAAAAAATGCATGAATGCATAAGTATTCCTGCCCATGGCAGGAACTAATAATGAATAACAAAGTGAAAGCAATATAACATAAGCCAATACATATTCATAAATGTAACTCATTTACAAATTACAAATCCCAAGGGTTCCATGACATAGAATTACATAAATATAAATTAATCTATTAAGTACAATAACCATTCAAATAAAGTACATCATCTCATAAAAGAATACCCAAATATAACTGAACCATTAGGTATACATGATAACCCACATCCATTGCACAAGTCACAGGGTATGTAAATATAATCTAAGTACAAAGTACAATAATATAAATGTAAGATAAGAGTAAGTTTCCAATGATAAACAAGAAGATACAACCGCTACAAGGATCATCTAGCACTGGTACGAGGACATGAGAATTTCAAATGGTAAAAGGATCACTACCACTCAACCATGTGGAACCAAAGATCCACTCCCACAGTGCTGTAGAGATAAAAAAAGATCCCACTCAAATAACAAACACAAAAGAAAAACACAATACAACACCTAGGCAAGGGATCTTGAAAGCTCTCTATCTAAAAAAGGTAGAACACCAACTATAAAGATAAAACATACTCAACCAGAGGCAACTAACACACGTATGAAACCTAATATGTTTAAATGAAAGTCTCATCACATGAGCCAACTCTAAGGCTATCCTGGTAGTCTATCTAGACCCTGACACCCTAGTGACTCTATGCGGTATTAGTAATCTGTAACGCTCCACCAGGGAACCCAAGAGAGACTAACCTTAAAACATGCTACTAAGTTTGGTGAATATTTTTTTTTCTAAAGTTAACATACAAGATAATCATTAGTGCAGAAGAAATTACCATTTACTCACATTAAACCAACAACCAACACATATTACAAAACTCGAGGGTCCCATGATGTAGAATTACTTAAGAACATAACACAACTAAAATAACATCAACAAAAGATTCCATAACATAAATATTACAATTACAGATCATAGAACAATAAATACAATCCTCATGGACATCCATGGAATATATATAAACTCACATCCACTACACATGTCACAGGGTATGTGGTAATCACTCTAACAATACTAATACAATGTCTAGATTAGGTATCACATATGATACTCTAATACATGGTTACAAATAATGAAGATAAGAAAGAAACATCAATGAAGAAACATAAGGAATCCAATTGCAAAAGCACCATCAAGCACCGGCACCAAGACATCAAATCTCAAATGGTAAAGAATCACTACCACCCGTCCATGTAGAACCACAAAGGCCTACCCCACCATGCTTAGGAGATAACAACAAACTCCAATCAGATAACCAATACAAAAGTAAGGCAAGACCACTAAGCAAGAGGATCCTGAAAGCACTCTAACTCAAGGTAAACAAAATAAAGAGAAAGGTAAGACTCTCTAATCCAGAGGCAACCGACACATGTAGAATAACTAGACTATGCATAGAAAGGTGTCATCATGTACGTCTAATCCTTGAGTTTTGCCCTGGTAATCTCTCTGGATCCTGAAACCATACACGGTATCAATGACCTCTCGTATAGATGAAGTCATCAACTATGCCAACTCATACCTTTTAAAGGCAACTAGTCATCTTATCTATGCCCCATCTTAGTCTGTACTTGCACTCAAGCATGGGTGGGGATGCATATCTTATTAAGTTCATTTAAATACCCCTTAATTATATTAGGTTATCACTTGATTACTGATACTTACAATAAGTGATCCTGGTAGCCACTTGTGGGCCCCGATGCTTATTGCAAGCCACCTCCTTCTACATGTCTAGGTAAACTACCCGAGGCTCACAAATCTCACCTAGATCAAATCAAGTATACAACCAGGTAATCCCAGATCTAGTTTCACACACAATAACTATAAATGATTACAAAGATACCATAAACAGAATACAAAGCATCATGAGCCCAAATGGTCAAGTCAAGGATGATAATCAGAAAACTCATTCACATCAAAGCATAATATTGAAAAAATAGTTCAACCGACACATACCCCTGGCCTCTTATTTTCCCCCTAGGTCTTCTAGTGCCCGATAACTCATTAAGCAAAGAAGACACTCCCAGGAATGAAGAATACAACACTCATGTCATAAAGAGCTGAAATTGATCTATAAGTATTTAAATTCCAATTTGAGCATAATTGAATTCGAAAATAGAAACACATAAAACTGCTAAGAGAAACTTAACATAAACATTGCAATAATGTCTTAATGAAAGAATATACCATATATACATTCCATGATTTCATTAGAACAAAAACACCTAATTTCAGTATAAATATATCACATGTCCTATTCATAATGTCAATATGATCATAAATAAATACATTTCATTGCGCACAATATATATATATATATATATATATATATATATATATATATATATATATATATATATATATATATATATATATATATATATATATATATATATATGTTGCAATTGATTAATAAAGAAAAAAGGTCTATTTTAACTTAAATTCTAAATTAGAAAATAATTTACATATAAACAAAATAATATTATATGTATAGACCAAGACTTATGAGCCCACCATTAGACTTGTTTAAATAAAAGTTGATCAAATAAAATCTAAAAGCATAAAGATTAAATTCAACTAAACTAAATTAATAAACAAATTAAACAAACAAAATTAATAAATAACTTAAATAACTAAATTAATAGATAAAATTTAATTAAACTAAACCAATTTAAATTCATAAATTAAATTTAAACTAAATTTATAAATATCAATTTAATATAAAAATAAAAACTAGGAGTTGCATGCGTGTGGGCATGCAATGGGTTAGTTGACAGGGTTTGTTCTGTGTACAACTATAGTGGTAGGATTTTTTCCATGTACAACAGTAGTCAAGCAAATTGAGCTGTGCACAATTTAAGTTTTACACTAGACATGCCAAAATGGTGAATACACTGGTTAGAGCTATATACAGGGTTTTTTAAAGAACTTTGCATAACGCCATAAGCAATGGGTTGCCAATTTTATCAACATTTAAAAATGGCATGGGCGATGAGTCTTCATCTTCATTTACAATTAAATTTGAGATGGCTGGTCTTTCCACTAGAATTGTAAGCTCCCATGACAATCTCTGAAATCATAGTAATCTCATTAAATTATTTTCAGCAGTTTAGATGGGAAATTGTTAAGAAAACATTCAGAAATATGTTGTATAGATGCAACTGTTAGAAGAAATGGTAAAAGAACAACTGAATTGAAAGAAAATAATAGACAAGCTACTGAGAAAATATACATATCTGTGTTTAATACCTGCAACTTTTCAACGCAAATTAATGAAGGAGCAATTGAAATAATCATCTCCTTCAGTCCACCCCTTATATTTTGCAGCTCTGGACATGTAGCAATAATAATGCTCTCCAAGTGTATTAAAGATTCAATGCCTTATATGTTTTGTAGTCGTGGACACTCTTCTATCTAGATTCTCTTCAATCCCTTCAATTGCTCAATAGCTTTTACACTCTTCAGCTGTCCACAATTTGCAATACAGATACTTTTCAACCCCTTCAATCACTTGATCCAACACATATCAAGTGAGCCATGATAGAAAATACTACAAAAATAATGATGTTGACCCAGAATATTATGCTTCTTTTAGAAGGGCATTGTAGCCAAGAGTGTGGCTATCACTACTACTGATGTCCTTAAAATGAATCTAGGTATCAGATTTCGTAGAGAAAATCACCCTATTTCACATCTGCAAATTTTTGTTCTAGTATTTCAAATTTAGTCAATGTCAAAAGCAAATCAGTTCCACTTCTTACAATTGATGATGGGTTGATAAGTTAAAACTCCAAACTTATCTCGACAAATAGATTTCCTTCATTTTTATAACATTTGTTATATCTGAATTAATAAATGAAAAACTATAATAATAAATTCTTCAATTGACTCACCATTCCAACTGCAAATACTTGGAGAAGCACAAACAAGTTAGCCATGACTAGAAACCATTTGGGAAGAAACTCAGGCCCATCAAATGGGACAAAATTGCTAAAGACAGTTCCTTTGGCCTTGTTGCTAAATGGCCAGTAGCCAAAAATTGCCAGAGTAAAATGTGGACACCAACACTACATAACATATAGACAATTCAATCAGGCCTAAAATTCTATTTGTGTCTACCATAAATTAAAATCAAGAAAATGTTAGAAAATAAACAAATGACCACCCATTCGGCACTATTGTGTATAAACTTAAGTCAAGGAAGACTTGTCAAGGATGGGGAGTTAGGTTCATGAAGATCCGGTTGAGTCATTTAGATTCTTTGGGATGTGATAGTTGAATGATTACCAAAATAGTTTTCAAATTATTGAAATTATGATTATTGATAATATTTCAATAAATTCTTAGTGTTCTTTTTCTAAAAAAAAATAGAAATTCAATCTAGAGGTTTATATTCTGTTTGAAGATTTTTCATATCAAACAACCTTAAAAAAATACTGGGTATTCTGTGATCTTTAGGGATACTAAATCTATTTGAGATTTGATAAAAATAGTAAAAAGAAAAATATAATTTTCAATAGATCAAAGGATATCATTATTCAACAGTATCCCTAAAGATCACAGACTACCCAATATTTTTAACATTGTTTGATATATAAAATTATTTCTTTTGGAAAAGCCTAAGCAATCACATTCATTCGGTACCCCCAAATTCAATGACTCAAGTGCTATGATGGGTGAATAAGAGGGAATAATTGGATACCCAGTTGAATAGAATCTTTGGCACACAGTCCAAATGATCATCGACAGGGGATGCAAATTAAGTCAAGGCAGCCTTGCATGGACAGAGAGTTAGGTTAATGTTTGGCACCCTCCAGACCATCATAAGTCATTTGGTCCACATCCTCAGCCCCATACACTTGGTTCACATTAATCATTTATTACTCTTGAGTCCTTCTACCACTGTCTTCAACTGGTGAAACTATAGGGCCTAAAAGCCGAGTCTAGGTTATACCTCTATATCCATTTTCTGTATTATATGAGTAGAGATGATGGAGAAAAGTAGATCTATGGATAGATTTTAGGAGGCCGCAATTTTTACTTTTCAAAGCTTGGGATTGAATTTTTTTTGGGGTATCTGCTCAAAAGATTATGATTTATAGTTTTCAAAGCTTGGAATTTAATTATATACAGTTATGCTTCAATCAAAATTTCACATAGGATTTCAGTTTCTACAGCTAAAACTATGACTAACATTATCAAAGTAACTGTTCCATCCTGACACAAAAGAATTGTTCTATACATAACTATAAACTGAAAATGAATGAATAAAATATCAATTTCTAGAGTTGGCAAAATAAATATTCAATAGCAAAAAAGAATGCAAGTTAATTGTCTCCAACTGACTGTAGACACAAATATGACATGCTCAAGTCAGTATCACAATTGTTAAATGCCAACCTAATTGAACTATGACACTAAGTTAATTATAAACCTAAGAAATACTTTAGAACAACCATATATTTTAGCAAAACCCATGGATCCTTAAGAAGAAGAAAGAAAGCAACTGCTAAGATTTGTTCTAATGCAAATAAAATGTACAGTTTGGCATAACACACTTTTGAAGAAATTAAGGCCATTATGAACTGCACAGGTATTTTCACCTTGCCGATAGTCAGCAGAGGTACTAATATTCCCCCCTTGATGACAATCTTTAGAGGCCATTGTGCTTGATGGTAATGAGTGCCAATCAAAGCTAGAAAACTTGCACATAGTCAAACATCCAAATCCCATCAAAACATGAAACTTCCACCCCAAAAAATCAAGTTTTAAGTTGTGTGGAATCCTCAACGAACAACCAAGAAAAATGAAACAGAAAATCACAACCCCATTCATAACACCCTCTTAATAGAAAAAATGAACGTGAGTATATTCCCATTTAAAAGCTGAAGCTCAATGATGCAGAAAACCCTCAAAATTCTGAAGCAGACAAGAAGTGGAAGGTAGAAGAGATTTTCCTGTCGCACCAAAGTAAGAGGAAATATAGAGCAGAAATATGAGATTTTCCTATCGCAGCAAAGGAAGATGAAACGTAGAGTAGAAATATAAATTATTAATGAACATCTAGTGGAGTATATATACATGGCCGAGTCGGTGTGCAAAGCGGCAGATAGCATTAGATAGGCACAACTGTTAAGGGTCGGTGTCGAATGAAGGAGATAGAGTGGGCATCGAATGAAGCACAATCGTAAAGAAATGGTGTCGAGTGAAGGAGTTGGAAGGGATGACATGAGAAGGCGACAAGTGGAGATTGTAGGTAGTAGTTACCCTTGACACTTGTGGTTGTCGATGACAGGTGTACCATTGCCGAAGGGAGCTCACAAGCAAGTAGGCTGCATGACAGGTTGCCGGAAGAGAAAAGGGTTTCTGGAAGCAAAAGATCCCACTAGAAAGCCTATTGGCTAATAAATTTAAAAAGAAACCTTTGGGGGGGGGGGGCACCGACTACCCAGCTGACAAAATCCCCCTACCATTCTTATGTTGTGATGCTATGCCATGCCCCATCATTCATACCTTCGTACCGCCTTCTGACATCCATCCACTGTCATTTGTTAACACACATTAAATGATATGCAGTGGAGAGGAGAAGAGAGCCGGAGATGTTTTCCCAATAAGATATATATCAAATTAAACAAAAAATCCCGCTCCAAATAATATATTTTGTGCCTCAATGTTTTTAATTTTTATTTCTTGACTTATTTTTAAATATATCTTATGAGATTCACACATAAAATATTATAATACCTAAAAAATATTAAATGGATAAAAATATTCTTTCTTCAAAGTGAATACATTTAAATATTTTTTTAATTTTTTTAGATTAGGTAAAAATATTTGAAATTTTTAATCTATCATATTATTTCATTTAAAATGAATATATTTAACTAATTTTTAATTTTTATAATATTAATAATATTAAAATTCTATTGAAAAAAAATAACTTTTTAATTTTAAATACAATATATTATCATTTTTTAATACAATTTAAGCAATTTAAATCATATTAATAAATAATTATATTTTTTAGTTTTAAAAATATGATTGTTGGTTGGCAAATTTAATTAAATATGTATGGTAAATTTGGTTATCTTCACTTTTTTACAATTAGATTAAGGTAAATAACCTTTTTTGTTTTGTCAAAATAAATTGAAGATGAAATGAACTAAATAATAATATTAATTATATGCAAACTAAATATATAATTAAATAATAAATACAAATAAACATAATACATATATTTATGTTAGTTTAATTATAATAATTGTATATTTGTATTTAATAGTTTTTATTAGAGAATATGATATATAATAAGAATGTAATTTATGTTAATTATAGTTTATAATTTGTGTTAATTATATGTAAAAATAAATATATAATACATTGTATATATAGTCATATTTTCAAATATGTGAGTGTTTTTTGTTCTAAGTGTCAAATCACTCATAATATAATGAAGATTAAATTATGCAAGAATTTTTTGCTTTATATTTGAAATCACTCACATCAAAAATGAAATAATAGTTATAAGTTATGAGAAAAGAATAATTAATTCATTAGAAAAACAAAAAGACAAACTAAAATAAAAAGAAAAGAAGAACTATTAAGAAAATTAAACACGAAACAAAACAAGATGAAAAAATTAAAAAACTAGAATACTAAACAAATATTGTAAATAAATGAAAAAAGATAGAAAACTAATAAACACCACAAATTAAGAAAATCAAAGAAGACACTCCAGAAAGTTAAATTCATGCACTCATTCAAATTAAACAAGTGTCGCTAGTACTAAAGTGTCATATTTTTAAAAATATATTAATAGATGTATTGAATTATGAAATAGATTGTTGAACTAATGTAAGTAAATTGTTCTCTTTTAATATATATTTGAAAATAAAAAATATAACAATGATAATTTGTTTGTTATATATTGAATATTTAATTATGTAATAATAAATATAATATAGATTGATAATAACAATATTAAATTTTTTTTTTGATGAATAGTTCCTTTTCTATTAAAATAAATATTAAAGTTACATATCCACAAAAAAGGGGCTGGGGGACATAGAAATCACCCCACAGACTTCACACAGCAAAGTCGGAAATGATTAACAACTATTCATAAAAAAAATATAGGCATAAAGCCACTAAGCAGCAAGAGCAGTGCCAGAAGGAGGAGGATCTTTATCATCAGAGCTCCAAACATTATTGGGGTTAACAGGAGGGTCAGGAAGTGACCATCCATCATCTTCAGCTTCATTCTTATCTTTCTCTTCCGCCCTGGGTGGAGAAATGGCCAGAGCCAGGTGGGGAAACTTGGAAGAAGTGGCAGGATGCCAGTCAGAGCCATGACGAGAACCAGGAGCATCAGGAGGGGCAGACTGAGCCGGAGCTGGAGACCACCTAGAAGTGCGGCGAGGTGGAGAAGTTGAGCGGTGCCACCAACCATCATCACCACCTCTAGGAGAGTGGTGGCAGGGTGCTTGAGACCGCTGGGTATGTGAATGATGCACCGAGGAGCTGCGCCCATGATGACAGCCTCTGGGAGGAGTACCTTCAGTAGAAATGGCATCAGGGGGAACCCTAGCAAAAGTGCAGGGAGCATTTCCCCAATGATTGAGCAGCTCCTGCAAGTGAGCCACTTCTAGAGCCACTTTATTAGCATGAACTTGAATTTGCATCATAACATTATTACATATGCAAGCCTGGTTATATAGAGCAACATTCGTATCAAGAAAGCTATGAGAAAAAATAACAACGTTCCTATCTTTCCACAAAGTGAACAAAATCTCCATCCTGAAAGTATGCCAAATCTGGGTAAACTTGGAAGGAAGTCTAGGATAATCTCCTAAGACAATCATGTGCTAGGAAAAAGGCTCAGGCTGAAAAGGTTTGAAGAAATCATGAATCCACTGCCAATATTGTTGAGCTCTCCTACAAAACTAGAAGATGTGCAAGAAAGTCTCAGAGAGACCACATAAAGGACATCGAGGGTCATGAAGACCCAGATGTTTGAGCCTAGGTCCCACTGGGAGCCCTTGAAAAAGTAAACATCAAGAAAAATATCCATCTTGGGCTCCGTAATGGCAGCCCAGATGGTCTAGAAGCGAGAGCTCCAGTGAGAAGTGGAAGAATGAAGATGCCATTTTTGATTAAGAGTATCCACCATCGGAAGATGGGGAGATGACCACTTGTAACCCAGCCCTAGCTTGTAATTGCTGAAAAGCATGGCAGGATACCATTTCCAATCCTTCCACCAGGGCCTAACAGTCTGAATACCAATCTTATGAAGCAAGTTATCAGGAATCACATAAACCAACAGATCAAAAGTCTGACGATTTGTGTGGACCAAATGATACTGAACCTATAAATCCTCCCAGGAATGGAGACCCATAGAGGCCCTAGAAAAAAGGTCCTTGGGAGTCCAGATGCCACGTTTGAAAAAATGCATAGCACTAGTCCCTTGAGTCTTGGCTAGGGGGATTCCTTGAATAGAGAACAATGGAGACCACCAGAGGCTCTGCTGGTTGAAAGAAAGCCCATTGTGAAAGGCATCACCATCCCAATGGAGCCAGGGCTTAATAGCTTCCCAAGCTTTCCAAATGCTCTTGATGATGAAAGTACCCTGGATTTGAACATGTTCTTTCATAGTGAGCAAGGTTTGGAGACCAAGACCCTTCCAAGCCGGCCTGGGAATAGGAAATCTTGAAGAGATGTAGTGCCTGAAAAGAATCTTCCAAGCCTTATCACTAGTAAGAGCATGAATAATCCACTTAGCACATAGAGCATGCCCTTTCTTATGAGTGGATAGAAGGCCAAGACCTCTAGAATCACGAGGAAGGCAACAAAACTCTCAGGTAACCCTGTGAAACCCATCACTGTCAGCTCTAGAGGCCCAAAGAAAGTCTCTGAGGAGCCACTCTAGCTTGAGGTAAGAAGCCTTAGAAGGAGCCCAACATGAAGAGTAGTAGACATGAGTAGCAGCCAACACTTTGGAGAAAATCTAAAATTTCCTAGCAAGAGAGAGAGGCTTGCAAATCCAATATTGCAACTTTTTTTCAATCTTGGCAATCACAATATTCCATAAATCCATAGAGGATCCATGGAAAGCAAAGGGAATGCCCAGGAAGGGGAAAAATTCCCCATGCTAAACCCACTTCCAGTCAAATTTATCAAGCCAGGGGGGGCTGGAAGAAAAGACTGCCTAAAATAGAGGGTTGTAGACCATTGGATAGTAGATCCAGAGGCTTGACAAAAGGTGTCCAGGCACTACAAGGCATTAGAGATGTTCTCTTCATCCTCAATAAGAGTGAGAAAGGAGTCATCAACAAAATGACCATTAACAAGCTGGGAGGAGGAATCAGGAAGGGAAATGCCACAAACCAAACCAAAAGAAACAAAATTGGCAAGCAAGTACCCAAAGCCTTCAGCAACAAGCACATATAAAGCATGAGCCAACGGACAACCTTGCCGGATGGATCTAAAAAGCCCAAAAGTATCAGATTGAGACCCATTGATGGTAATGCACGCAGAGGCATCACCAAAAAGCATTTCCATAGACTGCAAGAAGTGAGGACCGAACCCAAGAGCTTGAAGCATAGCAAGAATGAAAGGCCATTCAATACGGTCATAGGCTTTAGCAAAATCAATTTTAAGGAATAGGGTAGCCTGTTTAGACTGATGAGCCCATTCCATCCCTTCCTAGATAGCAATAATGTTGTCAAGAATATACCTGGATTTAATAAAGCCAGTTTGCTCAGGGTGAACAATAAGAGGAAGGAGATGTCTGATTTTGAGAGCTAAAGCTTTAACAATTATCTTGTAGGAAACGTTCAACAAAGTGATGGGCCTCCAATTATAGATATCCTCAAGATCACCAAACTTAGGTATGAATTTGATATTCCCTTTATTAATTAAGGTACCCAAACTTTTATTGTGAAAGGCTTCGAGGTAGACTTTGTGTAGGTTAGGACCAACAACATCCCAAAGGTGCTTGTAGAATTCACAGGGAAAACCATCACAACCTGGAGATTTATCATCGGTCATAGAAAAAGCTGCTTCTTTGAGATCACTAATGGTAAGCATTTGCTCACAAAAGGCACGCTGCTCGACTGCTACGTGGTTTGGAGTAACAACAATACAAGCCTTAAGAGCCTCCTCCAGCGCAACAAAATTACCCTACAAAGAAAACACTTTTTCATAGTGTTGAAAAAAATCCTGGAGAATGGCAAGAAGCTCGGTAAGGGTTTCAGATCCTTGCTTGATTTTTTGAATACCGACATTGGTATGTTGGGCTTTGAGTGCATGAAAAAACTCAGAGGCTTTATCACCCACCTCCAACTAGTGGAGGAAAGCTTTGATTTGAGCTCTACGAGCAACATAGGCATCAACAATTTACTTCTCATGACGAAGTTGGGCTAGCTTAAGATGAAGATCAGAATCGAAAGGATTCAACACAAGCGCATCAGCAACATTACGAAGAGCCTTGGTGTTAGCTTCATAAGCACATTTCCTATAGCAGGCTAATTGATGGTCGTAAATGCGAAGAAATCTTGAAGTACGAGTGATGGTGTCATTCCACCATTGAATCCATCCAAGATGACTGTGGGGCCGAGGCTCTAAATTCCAAACTTGAAGAATGTGAGCAATAGTGGAGGCATGTGTCAGCATTGATGTGTTGAGATAAAATTGTGTCTGGGCAGCCCACCTGGCAAAAGAATACCAAGTGATGGAAAAATAAATGGGGAAGTGATCTGACAAGGTCACATTTGTCAGAGGAATGACAGGTAGGCCTTGATCTTTAGAAAAAGAGAAAAAAATATTCAGCCGTTATCATAGCATGATCTAATATCTTAAATATGCGGTCAGAGCCAGCTTTGAAATTAGACCAAGTATGCCAAACCCCACCCTACTGGAGGCAGTTAGCCTTGGGATAAAAAAGGCCCAATTTATTGCGCATGTGGTACCAGGCTTCTCTATCCCTAGCTGTCCAACAAAAAGGCAAAATCCCTTCCTTGTCATATGCCAGCTCAACCATATTGAAATCCCCACACATAACCCATGTAGCAGAAGGCAAGTTGTCTACCAGCTAGCACCAAAGTTGAGATCTTTCCATAGCATCATTGGGAGCATACAAATTAATGATACCAAAAGAATGGTTGTGAAAAGATAGAAAAATCCAAGTGACACGTTGCATCAGATCAGATCCATGAGCAATAACAGAAGAATGAAGGTGAGGTGACATAATAGTAATGATACCATCTTTACCAGCTTCATGCTGAGAAGAAAAAACAATGTCGTCCGACCAAATGACACGACAGGCAGAATTAAGAAGGAACCCAAAAATTTTCACTTCCTGTAAACATAAAACATCTAGACTGTGAAGTCTGTGACGGGTATCACAAACATAGTACTTTTTGGAGAGGTCAGTTAGACCTCGCACATTCTAGGACAAAAAATTCATAAAAACTCTTGCATGGTATCCTCATCCCCAAGAGAGGAGAAACTATTATGCAAGAGAGCTGGTACAGAGCCAAAGCTGGAGAGTAATTCACCAAAAGAGATAAACCGCCATTTTTTTGGGTCATCCATGCATCTATTAGGACTGCGAGACCGACGCAAAGACTGGGAGGAAACCAAAGAAATTGCTAGTGGCGTGAGAACCACCTCAGAAGTGGAAGGCCTTGCAGCTGAGTTTTTCCCCTGGATAACAGGGTTTGAAGTAAGTGGCACCACCAGTGGCACTTCAGTGGAAGGAGGAATAACTCCAACCAGAGGTTTTGGGGATGACACAGCAGCCGAAACAACATGTGTCATCTTGGAGCCTGAGGCATTCCTGCCTTTTCGCGAAACTATAGTCCATTCTTCTTTTTTTCCAGCTTCTACATTTTTGACCGGCGCTTCCTTTGGTGATGGCTTCACCTGAGGGGTAACCAACGGGTAGTCCATAATCTTGTGCTCTGCTGATTGACACCTATAACATGTGTTGGGAAAATTCAAATAAAGCACTTTTTGAGAAATGGTGAGAGAACCCACCTGGATTTCAACAGTGTCTTTAAGGTCCCTAGAAAGGTCGACCTCAACACAGAAATGCTTCTGGGGATGGGCATTGAAATTTTTTTCATGATCCATGACAATGAGCTTACCAAGGGTTTTAGCAATGGACTCAATAAACGGCTAGCATGGCAAAGGGAGACCAGGAAACTCAACCCAAACAGGGACCCTAAGTTTCTTGTTGTCTGAGACAATGAAGTCTTGAGACCATCTTTGGAAAACAAGCAGAGATGACCTAACAGTCCAAGGCTCGTGGCTAAAAATAGCTTCCACCTGGGAAGGGTTAGCAAAATAGAAAAGAAAAAAACCTTTGGTAAGGTTTTGCACACCGTCAAGGTGGACCCCATCAGGGGTTCAACTCTTGTTTACCCAATCTTTGAGGACACTTTCAGGAGGAGTACGACCCACAAAATATCCAATCAAAGTATGCTTTTCAAACCATTCACATGCAGAATCAAATTCTTGCAGATTAAGAACAATATCAGGGTTACCTCGTGAAAGACCTTTGGGACGAACTTGCGAGGACGTTTGTTCAGAGAAGGCACCATGGCTTTTCGAAGCTTCAACTCGCGCACTAGCATCAACTGCTAGGCCGAAGTTGGCCGGAGCCATACTAAAAGCTAACCCTAATGCAAAAATCCTGCAGTAAATGTGGTATGACAGATGGAAAGCTCAAAGCAAAGACACAGACAGGAAGCCGTATGCATGAAACCCTAGCTGAGCAAAAAAAAAGAGAGATACAATATTAATATTTTATAATAGTTATAATTATATAATTTTTTTATTAATAATTATAATACACTTACTTTTTATTACTATCTATTATTTATCAATATTAATAAATTTTGAAAGGTTGAGAACTAAACAATACATAATACTATGTATTATTGTGCTTTATTTTTTACAATATTGAATTTATACAGAATATATTCATAGTAGTCAGAATGTAAGGTAAATACATCCGTAAGTTTTCTGTATAAGACTTTAAAACATTTAGCCAATTATATGATAAATAAATAGTTTACACATATT
Organism: Chamaecyparis obtusa; assembly: GCA_027943335.1. Lineage (NCBI taxonomy): Eukaryota > Viridiplantae > Streptophyta > Pinopsida > Cupressales > Cupressaceae > Chamaecyparis > Chamaecyparis obtusa. The sequence goes on from BSBK01009146.1 coordinate 185,833, forward strand.
ACAAACTTAAAAATATTGCATTTAACTATAGAAAATATAAATTTAGTAATAAAATAAAAAAATAGTGTATTTTAATTCATCTACATAGTTCAATTTAATCACTAGTTAACAGAGTTCATAATTTGTCAAAGACATAAGTTTTATTTCAAAGACATTGAAATGTGTTTGAATGTCTTCCAATGTGGAAAGAAGATCATAATTTGATTTGAAAGAAAACATACTTTTTCGTTTTGGTCTTGGAAGTCAACTCTTCTTGGTATGCCCATCTTCTCCCATACCTTCTACACTGTATAAATATAAAACAAACCATGTACACTAACATTTAAATAGCCTTAATTAATTTAAATGCAATAGTGTTTTCACCTATAATAGGACCCCTTTTTGGGCACTCCTTATCTCATTTTTTAGCTTTATGACATTATTTATTCATGCTTTAAATGTATTATATGTGGATAATATTTAATATAAAATTATTTTAAAGTATTTTGTAAATTTATTGATATAAATATTTACGCCTTAATAATTACTAATAATATTATTATTTGATATACTATATATATAGTTATTTATTTAATATATTTCATATTTATGATTTTTTATTTAATATATCGAATTCAAAGTGAAAAAAATAAAAATATGAGTGTGTAATTTTTAAAGTTATTTTAGTTTTTTTATCATTTCATTTTTTATTTTGATTTATATTTTGTTAGTTCAAAGTATCTATTATATCAAATATCTAAACACTTTGTTATTTAAAATTTTAAATCAAGAAGTAACATATAAATCATGTAGTTTATATGGCCTAACATCTACACATTTAGCTCACCTATTTAAAAAATTATTATTATAAATATTAAACTAAATCATAAGTAAATTACTAAAAACATTGTTACATCATTGCATTTTTAGCAATGAACATGCGAATTAGAAAATTGTACAAAAGAATACATAAATTTAATTAATTAAATTAATAAGATAAGCTAATTAAAAATAGAATTTAATAAAATAATAAAAGTAAAATAAAATAAGAAAAAAATAAATTAAAAAATTTACATGAGTAATAAATAGAAAACTTAATAAAAAAGAAAAAAAAATGAACAAATTATATCATAAAAAAATTATAAACAATTTAAATATATTCATTAAAACTTTATAAAATATTTTTACCAGTACTAATTGCTTTTTACTTATTATAAATTAATAATGTATACTTTGGCCATGATAAAAAAATATAATTTTAAAAAACTAATACGACATCTGTTGTAAAATTTAAAGCCAAAACTTACATACTGTACTCATCTAAAATGAAAAAAATATAATTATGGCTCTGTAGTGAAAGTATTGTCAAATATGAAGTATGGATGGTAAGGTTATGCATGAGGGTGGGAGGGGGAATCTGTCGGCTGCATAGCCGGCTCCGAGGGGGGGGGTTGGGCCCCACTCCCAACACCCAAGGGTACCTGTGTAGTACCCTACGCACGTAGGTCTGTGCAGTACCCTGTGCATGTAGGTCTGTGTAGTACCCTGCGCGTGTAGGTTTGCGCAGTACCCTGCATGTGTAGGCCTACGCAAGGCTGTCGCGAGGGGGGTTGGTGGTCCCCACCCCCCATTTAATATATTTTTAATTTTTTAAATTTTTTTAAAAAGAAACAAATTTCTTTCAAAAGCAAAAACATTTATTTATTTATTTAATTTTCCAAAAATAGAAATATAATGAAAAGGAATGTATATATTTTTTTAAAGAGAATCACATGTTTTTGCAAATGAATTTGTCTTTTTACTAGACCCTTTTTAAATTTTGCTAGCATAACACTACTATGCTAAAATTTAATAAATACATAAAATCAATTTAACTAGGTTTTCCTAAATACCCAGAATCCAAATAAAGCACAGATCTATCTATTGAAATACACTAAAACTTGCACAAGAAAAGAAAGCCAGACAGATGCATAATAAAACTAACAGGCAGGATTGCAAAGCCTACCTCAGATCCAACGCCAGAAAGTGAAATAGACAACCTATGAAGATCTGAAGACCAGAATTGCTCTAAAGATTGATTCAACCTGCAGATTGAATCCACGAAGAATGCAACACCCAAATTCCAGATGCACAATGAAGCCAAAACAACAAGCAACCACAATAGGCAAAATTCTCCAAAAATCCAAGCACAAGTTCTCCTAGAATTCTCCTCTAAAACCTGTCTAATGCTAAAATGAATGCAATTCCCCCTAATAGGGATTCAATTCCCCCTTTCATGCAAACCCTAGAGATGACTTAGCAGTTAACTCCCAATCAAACTCCAATTACAATTTGAAAGTAAATCCTAATTAATAAATTAAAATAACTTTATTTTGCACAACTCAACTTTGACTTTTTAAAATAAGTTGATAACTTTTGAGAACAATTCACTTTTCAATAATGCACATGTTAATAATTAAAATTTGCATTAAATAGATTAAATATTTAAAGCATCCTATAACTATGCAATTAAATATTTAATTATTTAATAAGGCACACAAGCATAATTAAATCTAATTACAACTAAATAATCAATTAATTTCAACTAATCAGATAATTGACTTTTAATCATTTTTCTCAAATCAACTTAGGAACATAATTAACATTAAATTTCAACTATAATCATAACATTAATAATCACATAAAATCACCCACATAAGACATAAATCAACTGAATTCAAACGAAGTAAAATCAAGAAAACTCAAGAGAAGGGATCCACGAATCCATGTCAACTAGATGAATTCGGGTAGGGTAGTCAAACTGATACTTGTCCAATCCTAAGACAATTAGGCTTAGGTTAGGGTTTTGGGTCTGTGTATTATCTCCCCTCTTTACCATTGAGATGAATATTTATAGGCACACTCACTCTTGCCAATTCATGGAAGACGATGCCCTGTACCTGTAAACTTGACATCACAAGATGAAGCATGTACATCCAATATATATATATATATATATATGTATATGTATATATATGTATATATACATGTATATATACATGTATATATATGTATATGTATATGTATATGTATATGTATATATGTATCTATATATATATATATATATATATATATATATATATATATATATATATATATATATATATATATATATATATATATATATATATATATATATATATATATATATATATATATATATCTACATACATACATACATACATACATATATATGGCAGATAATGATAGGGTATGATCAAACATGTGGATCTCGACTATGCAAGTAACTACACCTCTGCCCTCTACCACACAAACACGCCAAACAAATACACACACATGACAACCATACACATGCAAGTATGGGGTCAGTAACATCATAAATCAATATAAAGCATAAAACATAACATCATGATAATATCATCATCTAATCTATACAATCACATGATACACATATAATGAACAATAACACAGAATCATCATTTATTAAAATAATAACTGATCACATCAAAAGTGACCTAAAAGAATTTGGCCAATCAACTGAAATAGAAAGAAAACTAAAATCACACTACGGGTGGGTACTACATAATCCTCTCATACAGACAAGGTACCGACTATGCTATATCTAGTCCACACAGGCATTATTAAGAAAATGTTCATTTAAATCTCATGCATATATACTTTTTAAATAAGTATTGAAATAAAATCTCCAAGCATATAAAAACACCATGTATTTAATAATAAAACAAGTGCCACGTAGTGGCTAGTACTTACCGACATAGTGTATTGTAAATATTGAAATAACATTATTTGTTATGAATTTGAAGATAGATTAAGTAATTATTATTATAAAAACAAATTTAATTTAAAATTATTTTTAAGACTTTAGTACATATTATAACATAATATAAAAACTATTGTCAGAATACGTATAAAAAATATTATAGTCAAACTATACACTTTTAAAAAGTTTAATCTCAAATTCTATCTAATTATAATTATAATAAAATTAATTCTATACTTAATAATACATAAATAATTTTAAGTTTATTATTAACTAATTTAATATAATTCTATTAATAGTATATTTTAAAATTTGATATTTTTAGCTAGTACTTCAAGTAGATTTTTAAAATATAAGCATTGCTAGTATATTAGAAATTCTTCTATTATAATATAATGATATAATATAACATACTTTAGAATAATATAATATACTTTATAATATTAATTAATTCTAATTGAATCTTGCACAAATTATAATCCTTATTACCAAACCTTAATTTATGTGGATTCATATTTTCATATATAATTTATATTATATTTTCTATCTTCTATTTAAACTATTTATTAAATTATTATTAGTATTTATAATATAATTTAATATATTATTGTATACTTAAATTAATATTATATAATCATATATATTATGTTAAAATAGACTATATTATATTATATTATAATTTATTAAATATTAAAATATTATAATAGAATAAATATTATATAATTTAATATAATATATTAAATAATATAATAAATATTCATATATTAATAATGATTAGTATAAAATAATATAAATATAACATACTAAATAATAAAAATATCATATAATATATACATTTATTCTTTTAATATAAGTATAATTTTTGTCATTGATAAAATAATATATAAGGAAAAATAAAATCCCATAAAATCAACGTGGAATCCAAAGTGGCTTTGTAATTAGCATTACTTCCTTATATATTGGGAAAACCAGTTTAAAAGGAAAAAAAACTTTGAAATAGTATTTTTTTAGTTATAATAATGACAACCAGAAAAATCACCTACAAATTCGTCCCTATAACACAAAATGGTTATAAAGCTAAGAAAGAGATCAACATTTATTATCATTTTTTATTTGACATTGAAACACATGCAAACTTGAAGGAGGGCACACTTTAGATTGTGTCAATTTTTTTTCAATTTGAAAAAATACATCTTTGGGTGTAGAAATGTCAATGCAACCCTTTGGGGTGGACATCCAAGGCAAATGTAACCTTAAGGGTTGGAAATTCTCAAGGTAGACAATAATGTGAGTGCACTCGAATGCAATTGTATTATAACACACTCACATTACAATATGTTTGTGTTACTCTATGCCTTAGGCTTTCTATAATGTGCTCACATTTTATGAAGGAAAAATAATCTTTTATCTCCCTTACCTTCTCTCTCTACCATCTTCTACCTCCCCTCCCCACTCTCTCCCTCCATCGAGGTTTAGACCTCTCTCTCTCTCTCTCTCACACACACACACACACACACACACACACACACACCATAGATCTCTAATTTTAATTACATGTTTGAGGGTTAGGGGTTTAAAGATTAATTTTATTTTTTTTAGGTTTCAGTATACTATTAATGTCAAGTTTTAGGGTTTAGAGTTTATGGTTTATGTTTGATGATGTTGGGTTGAGCATTAAGGTTTTAGGTGTTAGAATAACTGAGAGGGGGGGTGAATCAGCTAGATCATTTATCCTATAGTCTCAAATACAAAGATGTAACACTTTAAACAATTTCAATAAATTTTGCAGCTCTGTAACATAAACGACTAAACTATCTGTGCCTTTACTGATTACCAGTTAATTAACTCATAGTGATTACCGACCAAATCAAATATGCAGTATGTAAAGTATGACAATAAAACAATCATCACAGAAACACATAACACAATGGTTTAACGTAGAAACCCTGTTAAGGGAAAAACCATCTGGGACCGATAACCCAAAATAATTTTCACTCTTATGAAGTGAGCTCGGTGAAGAGCCAACCCTGTTAAAGGTTACGAACACACTGTTAGGTGTGACCTTGTTAGAGAATTTAAGACTAACAGTTATCGTTTAACCAATATTCACTATGGGGTTGATAGGATAACAATGTACATTCATTGAATGACATAGGGGCATAACATAAGACAGTTAAGTCTACTCGGTTAAGATATTTTTTTGTATCAATGGTTAAACTGAAACATTAGTTGATTTGATTACAATACAAATCAATTTGTAGATGTTCAGATATATTCTAAGCCCATAAAAATCCTCTGATCAATATATCAATTCACTTCCTCAACTTAATTTTACTCGGTAATAGCTCTCTGATGCTCAGTACTATTCTGTAGTTTGGTTCTTCTTCAACCAGTCTAATTAGGCATGCATGAAACTATATTCACACAAAATCTTTGTAGTCTTCTTTATTCCAGCTTGTTTCAACAGTAAAACTCATATCTCTTATATATACAGATAAACCATTTTCATATCAACCATAAGATTTTGTCGCTTATTCTCCTTCATTGATGTTGCCTCTTAAACCTTCCTCGACAGATGTGTCAATAACAAGTTTCAATTCCATCCTTTAGATCTTCTCCAAATTTTGTCAGCCATGGATCTCATAACAAACTTTATCCTCAATCTCAAAATTATAACAATTTCCAGCTCATGAATTTCTGTCAGCTAAACTTAAGCAATTAATACTTTCATCCATACTTGGTTAACAAAGAAATGCATCGATGAAACAAGCTCGGTTAATACTGTCACTTGGTATACACAACACTGGCTCAGTGTATACTGAAGTGCTTCATTTACCAACTACATTTCCTTGTACATTTTTCTTCCTCCTTCATAATAGATTAATGCAACATAATCAAGGCAACAATATAAGGTCATAGACTCATCAATAAGTTACCCAAAGTATTCCTTATCCTCAACTGTCATATCCATCTTTCTCCATGTAGATATCTCAGTTCTTCATCTTTTCTCTCCTCTTTACATATGTTTAGATGTTTGCAACTAACATGATAAGTACTGTCAAAACTAGTTGACATCAATGACAACATAATGACTAATTTAATTATCTTACATATCATTTCAGTACTCGGTGATCTCTAATCACTGATCTTCAACTCATTCAGGTATTCAATCAGTTGTAGTTCATCAATCTCTCCCTTTGGCATTGATGGCAACACAAGCAATATGAAATATGCCATGCACATACCAAACATGTATTCTACAACTATGTAAGTAAATGTTGTAGCTCGGTAAGCTCTCTCTAGCTTGATATTTAATATGTCTAATCACTGCGTTACATGACAACATTACAAGTGTAGACTTTCCTCTGTAGATTTGATCTTTTCAGCTCTCAGATTCCTTCTATTCTTCAACAACAAATCTTCAAATCTCTCCCTGACTTTCTCAAATTATCTCTCCCTTAGATAGATATTTCATTGATCTCTTTGTTTATCTCTCCACTATTTATCTCTCCCTTTGAAAACAATGCCAAAGAAAAACATAAAACATACAGCTCTACAATAGCTAAGTAACTCTCCGTTGTTCGGTGCAGACAATGTATCTTAGTATACTGATATGAAAATCTTCATTCTAGTTCCTCAAATATTTCACAACCTTAGACATAATCCAAAGTGTGAGCTATGTTGCATCAACATGAATGATCTTCTGATAAGAATAGGTTGATGCAACCTCCAGATCACATTAGTGACCGGTAGACAGGGGACAGACCCCAAGTCTAGTCCTCAAATATTCAAAAGTGTCCTTCGGTAGAGGCTTGGTAAAAATATCAGCAAGTTGCTCCTTTGATGTAACATATTCCAGTTTGTCTTGCTTCTCCTATATGTGTTCTCTTAAGTAGTGATACTTAATAGAAATATGCTTTGTCTTTGAATGCATTACAAGATTCTTATAAATATTTATTGCACTAGTGTTGTCACAATATATAATCACTGGCTCAGTGATTACCTCATTCATCCCTTCCAACACTTATTTGATATAAGAAATGTTTGAACAGTTTGTAGCAGCAGCAACATACTATGCTTCGGTAGTAGACTGAGAAATACAAGGTTGTTTCTTACTTGTCCAAGTAACAAGTCTTTCACCAAAGAAAAATTCTCCTCCGGTTGTGCTCTTTCTATCATCGATATTTCCAACCCAATCTACATCAGTGTAGACTCTTAGTTCAAATTTGCTTTCCTTAGGATACCATAAGCCACATTCCTCTGTTTTCTTTAGGTATCTCAAGATTCTTTTTACTACAACCATATGTGAATCCTTTGGATTGGAAAAAAATCTAGCAACAATCCCCACTGCATATGCAATATCTGGCCTGCTGTGTACTACATACATCAGTTTACCAATCATAGATCAGTACAATGTCTGGTTTACCTCTATAGATTATCATCTTTTGTTAATTTACAACCTGTGACCATCAGTGTTCCAACTGGTTTAGCATATTCCATGCCAAATGTTCTCAATACTTCCTTTATGTACTTTGATTGTGTGATGAAAATTCCATCATTTTGCTGAATAACCTGCAAGCCTAGAAAGAACTTAATCTCTCCAAACATAGACATTTCAACTTCTTTTCTCATCTCATCAGCAAATTATTTACAAATATGATCTTGTCCTCCAAAGATTATATCATCCATAAATATTTTAGTAATCAAGATAGTATCATCAGATTCTCCTTTCATATACAAATTGATGTTTTCACTAGTTCTTACAAAACCAATACTTAAAAGATTAGTATGCAACCTTTCATACTAGGCTCTAGGTGCTTTCTTTAAACCATATAAAGCTTTTTGTAGTCTACATACCATGTCTTTCTGATTCAGATCAACAAACCCTTCTGGTTGTTCTATGTAGACCTCCTCTTCTAGTATTCCATTAAGAAAAGTAGACTTAACATCCATTTGATATACCTTAAACTTGTTATGTGCAGCATATGCAAGTAACATGCAGACTCCTTCTAGTCTAGCAATAGATGCAAAAGTTTCACCATAATCAATACCTTCTTCTTGTGCATATCCCTTGTAAACAAGTCTAGCTTTGTTTCTTGTAACCTCTCCATTCTCATTCAACTTATTTATGAAAATCCATTTAGTACCGATAACATTTTTATCTTTCAGTCTAGGTACTAAAGTCCATGTCTTGTTTTTCTCAATTTGTTCTATCTCTTTATTCATAGAATTTATCCATTCATCATTCTCAAGTGAAACCTTAACATTCTTCAGTTCAAACTCACAAACTAAGCATGTGTTTTGTCTTAGCTTACTTCTTGTCAGCATGCCAGCTTTCTTGTCTCCAATGATTTGGTTCTCAGGATGATGTCTTCTGACAAATCTCACTAGCACTTGATCTCTTCTTTGTTCTCCACTTTGTTTAGGTTCATTTCCTTGCTCGGTAGCTTCTACTTGTTCCTCATTTTTCCTTTGTTATTCCTTGGTGTTATTTTCCTGATGCTTGGTCGACTTAGCCTGTGGCTTCGGTAGGTACTCTAGATGTTCAACATAAAAAAAATCTAACATAATCTTTTGGCTCCTTAGTTCTTTCTTCATCATTTTTATTAGCAAATTCATCAACTTTGACATTAGCACTTTCAATCATCTTATTAGTAACCTTATTCAGACACTTGTAAGCTTTAATTTTGGTAGAATATCCAAGAAATATTCTCTCATCCCCTTTAGAGTCAAATTTCCCATTCCTATCATCTTTCAAAATAAAATATTTACTACCAAAAATTCTGAAGTAACTTACACTCGATGTGTAACCAAACCATAACTCATAGGGTGTTTTTTTGTGTGTCTTTCTTCAATTGTACTCAGTTTAGAACATATACAGCTGTGATAATTGCCTCTCTCTAGTATACTTGTGCAACATTCTTTTCTATCATCAGTGTCCTCGCACAGTCAATAATTGATTTGTTTCTCCTTTATGCAATCCCATTCTGCTGCGGTGTTCTAGGTGCAGAAACCTATCTTTTTATGCCATGCTCATCACAATAGTTAGTGAATTCATTAGAAATAAACTCACCACCTCTATCAGACCTCAAGCATTTTAGTTCTTTCCCAGTTTCTTTTTCTACTTTTGCTTTGTACCATTTAAACATTTTAAATGCCTCTGATTTCTCCTTTAGAAACATGAAAGTCATCAATCTAGTGTAATTATCAACAAATAGAATAAAATATCTATCTCCATAGTAGCTCTAATTTCTCATGGGACCACATAGGTTGGTGTGAACTAACTCCAAGATTCTTTTTTTTTTAATAGTCTTTACTCTTAAAACTAGATTTTGTCATTTTCTCCTTCTGACATGCATGACACATAACATGATCAGGATTTGTTAGGATAGGCATTCCTCTAACTTTTTTCTTTCTATTGATCTTAATCATGTTATCAAAATTTAAATGACATAACCTTTTATGCCATAACCATGCATCCTCATTTTTCATCAGTAAACAAGAAGTCTTAGCATTGTCAAGATAAAATAATTTACCTTTAGATTGTGCTCCTATTCCAACAAGCTTTCCACTTTCATCAAATATCTTTACCTTCTTGCTTTCAAAAGCTACTCAATGATCTGAGTTGTTAAGTTGTGCCACACTTAGAAAATTGTAATTCAGTCCTTTTACCCAATAAGTATTATCACATTTGATTTTATCATTTATCAATAAAGATCCTTTTCCTCTAACCATACATGGTGTATCATTACCCATTTTTACTGATCCTCCATTATAGTTCTCAAGATGATCAAAATTTTCTTCATCACCAGTCATGTGATGTGTACAACCACTATTAATGATCCATGTATCATTTTTACTAACTTTAGAAATGAGTGATGTTTCTACATACCTTTCTTCTTCCTCAAAATCATCCTTCATCGCAACAAATACTACTTCAACATCATCATTTGTGTCAGTATCAGTATCATTCTCTTCAACAAAGTAACATACCTTTTTGCCCTTATCTCTGTGATCTTGGTTGTCTCTATTGTAGCATTGATAACTTATGTTGTTTCTCCTTCTATAGCTTCCTTCACCAGATTGATCTTTGCTTCTATCTTCTTCTTTCCTGTTCGGGCATCTAGCAACAATATGGCCAACTTCTTTACAGTTAAAACATGCTAAAGGTAATTTACCCTTATATATACCTTTACCTTTAGGTAATCTCCAGGCTATAAGAGCTTCAAGTTCATTAAGCTCATCATCAATATTACTATCATTGTCATTCCTTATATTATGTCTACTGCTAGACTTATCAATCTTTAGAGAAGACATGAAATCAGACTCAACAAACGGTACAACACTATTATCAAAATTGTTCAACTCAAAAGTTGTTAGCTTACCAATCAGACTATCAAGAGTAAGAGTATTTCCAGGTGCAGATCTCATTTCATGTATAGCAGATATTCTGATTGCATAAGAAGGAAACATGGTTCTTAGAATTTTACTTACCATTGTATCTTCATCAATGACACCACCATATCCTATGATAGCATTGACTACCTCCTTTATTTGGTTTGTATATTGTACTATGTTTTCTCCTTCCTTCATTTTCATATCGTCAAACCTACCTCTTAGGCTTTCAGCTCTGGCTCTCTTGACATCTGCATCACCACCATAGACTAGATCAAGCTTATCTCACATTTCCTTTGTAGTAGTGCAATTCTTAACATCCTCAAATTCAACATCGGATAGAGCAACACCAATCTCTATCATAGTATAGTTGTGTTCTTGTCAGTCTTTCAGTTGATCAAGAGTCAAAGGTCTAGTCATTGGTTGTAAGTAGCCATTTTCAAGTAGATGTAAGGCAAAATCTCCGATTCCAGATATGTAAAGTTTCATTCGACTTTTCCATATAGTAAAGTTGTCCTTATTCAGCTCCAACACTTCCCTCTTATACATCTTGTAATCTTTCTACTAAAGTCCTCAAAACTTTTTTCCAAGAAACACAACTATGATACCAATTGTTAGAATAACTGGGGGGGTGAAAAAGTTAGATTAGTTATCCTACAGTCCCAAATACAAAGATGTAACACTTTAAACAATTTCAATAAATTCTGCAGCTCAGTAACATAAACTACTAAACTGTTTGTGCCTTTACCGATTACTAGTTAATTAACTCACAGTGATTACTGACCAAATCAAATATGCAGTATGTAAAGTATGACAATAAAAAAATCATCATAAAAATACATAACATAATGATTTAACGTGGAAACCCTATTAAGGGAAAAACCACCTGGGACTGACAACCCAAAATAATTTTCACTCTTCTAAAGTGAGCTCGGTGAAGAGCCAACCCTGTTAAAGGTTACAAACACACTATTAGGTGTGACCTTGTTAGAGGATTTAATACTAATAGTTATCATTCAACTAGAATTCACTATGGAGTTGATAGGATAACAATCTACATTCATTGAATGACATAGGGGCATAACATAAGACGGTTAAGTCCACTCGGTTAAGATACTTTTTTGTATCAATGGTTAAACTGAAATAGTAGTTGATCTAATTGCAATACAACCCACTTTTCAGTTGTTCAAATCTATTCTAAGCCCATAAAAATCCTCTGATCAATATATCAATTCACTTCCTCAACTTACTTTTACTCGGTAATAGCTCTCTGACGCTTGGTATTGTTTTGCAGATCGGTTCTTCTTCAACTAGTCTGATCAGACATGCATGAAGCTATATTCACGCGGAATCTCTGTAGTCTTCTTTCTTTCAACTTGTTTCAATAGTGAAACTCATATCTCTTATATAGACAGATAAACCATTTTCATATCAACCATCAAATTTTGCCGCTTATTCTCCTTCATTGATTTTGCCTCTTAAACCTTCCTCGACAGATGTGTCAATAACAAGTTTCAATTCCATCCTTTAGATCTTCTCCGAATTTCGTGAGCTGTGGATCTCATAAAAAACTTTATCCTCAATCTCAAAATCATAGCAATTTCCAGCTCATCAATTTATGTCGGCTAAAATTAAGTAATTAATACTTTCATCCATACTCAGTTAACAAAGAAATGCATCGGCGAACATAAGCTTGGTTAATACTGTCACTCGGTATACACTACACTGGCTCAGTGTATACTGAAGTGCTTCATTTACCAACCACATTGCCTTGTACATTTTGCTTCCTCCTTCATAATAGATTAATGCAACATAATAAAGTAAAAAATATAAGGTCATAGACTCATCAATAAGTTACCCAAAGTATTCCTTATCCTCATTTGTCATATCCATCTTTCTCCATGTAGATATCTCAGTTCTTCATATTTTCTCTCCTCTTTACAGATGTTTAGATGTTTGAAACTAACATGATAAGTACTGTCAAAACTAGTTGACATCAATGACAACATAATGATTGATTTAATTATCTTATATATCATTTCAGTACTCGGTGATCTCTAATCACTGATCTTCAAGTCATTCAGGTATTCAATCAGTTGTAGTTCATCATTAGGGATTAAATTTACATTTTTAAGATTTAGTGTTAGATTATTAATGCTATTTTTTAGGGTTTAATATATAGGGTTTAAGGATTTAGGCCTAGGGTTTAGGATGTAGGGTTTACAATTGATCTTTGGAGGGTTAAGAATTAAGGGTTTAGGGATTGAGTCTAATTTTGTAGGTTCTAGTGTTATATTATTGATGTTAGGTTTTATGGTTTAACATGAAGAGTTTAGGCTTCAAGGCCTAAGGTTGATGGTTTATGATTGATAATGAAGATTTAAGTGCCTACTCTCCCTCTCTCTCTCATGGTTTATGGTTTAGGGATTATGATTGGTGGTTTATGAGGGAGGGTTGAGCATTGAGGGTTTAGGGATTAAATTTATTTTTTATTTTTTAGTGTTAAATCATTAACATCAAGTTTTGGGGTTTATTTTATAACTTGGTTAAGGTTTAAGGCCTATAATTTAGGTTTTATGATTGATGATGGAGGGTTGAGGGTGCATCTCTCTCTCTCTCTCATGGTTTAGGTATTAGGGTATAAAGTTGATGGTTTATGATGGAGTGTTTAGTATTGACATTTTTAAAAAGGTTTTAGTGTTAAATTAATAATGTTAAGATTTAGAGTTTATTGCATATTATTTAGGGTTTAGGTCCTAGGATTTAATATTTGATGATGGAGGATTGATCATCTAACAACATATCTCTTTCATATACCTTTCCACCCATCTCTCTCTCCCTCTCTCTCTCTCTCTAAATTAATTGTAGTTTAGGTTTTAGGGTTAAATTATTGTAAGATATAAAAAAATATATTAAGATATATATTTTTATATCTATGTTTTGTTTGGGGGGGGGGTTACATAATATGGAATATGATGTGTGTGTGTGTGTGTGTGTGATGGAAAATATTGTGGACATTTAAAATTTAATAAAACATAAACACTTATCTCGAAAGGTAGCAGATTTAGAAATCACTATTTTTTGGTGTTTGTACTCAGTTTCAGGAATTTCTGCAACCGGATTTAGCTTGGAAACACAAAGATAAAGAAAACCCAGAAACTTGCTTTTCTGAGAAAGGTCGACCTTGACCCAAATACGAGGGTACAATCTTGCCTCGGGGCACAATCTTGCCCCTTTATTTTGACCTTGACCTGCACTGCTCCGACAAAAATTCTATTCACAGATCCCAAAAGTTTTCCGAAAAGGGTATCCAAATTTGCACTATAATTCATTGTTCTGTACCTGTTCCTAAAAGAAAAATGGTTTTATTGTTTGGATGAGGGGTTTGCCTTGGTCCAACCTCGATTTGGAATCAACCTTAAAAATGGAATTGAGATAGAGAATGCTAGCAAGTAGTAGAAGTAGATCTAACAATGAAGCTATGATATTCAATAGATATGCAATTGTATTTGAAATGTAAACAAGTATGTTGATGTGAAAGCTTGGACTCAACACTAAAAAATGTAAATCAAAACCTCTATGTTTGTATGCTTGGAATCCACCTTGAAAGGAGAATGAATAGATCTTGAAGATGAACAAAGGATCTTGAAGGAAGATCACACCACCATGATGGATAGATCTAGGGTTTGAAAGATGAATCTTGAATGCTTGAACCAAATCCCTCCAAAGGCTTGAATGCTTGAATCCTTGATCTTCAATGGAGAACGATAATGCTTGAATGTACATGATTGCTTGAATGTTTCCTTGATTGAGAATGCTTTCTTGAAAGATGGAGTGCTTGATTGCCAAAGAGAGATGATAGATGGAAAGATGGATTAAATGAGAGAGGAAGGCTTCCTTTTATACTAGTTTAGGATACAAACTTCTAGAGAGGCCGACATAGGAGAATTAAATTCTCATTTAAACCTTTACCCCTAGAAATGGACCTAAATTAAATATAATTTAAAAGTATACCATTCTGAAGCCTGAAACAGCCGACCTGAAAGTGGGAAATAAATCTTTTTGAAACCCGACATTTGAAAACTTATAGATTTTGAAATTTGGACCTTGGGTCAGGGTCAAGGTTTCCCTAGACCCTGAGGTCAAGAATCTCAAGGTTTCATGTCAAGATGCCAGAATAATGCAAAAAATAAGTGGAGAATGGGGCAGAATAGGGGAAAAAGCCAGAAATAAGTCAAAACCTATTGAAGGTGTTTGATATGACCCCAAACCACTTACTCAAAGGGCTAAACCAGTCCTAAATGGAAGTGCTTCCATTTTTCGACGATACATTTAGCCCCCACTTTAGCAAGAGTATGGATTCAATGAAAACTCTTGGTAAAGGAGAAGAAAGATTCCAATGGATTCACAATGAGATAAAATATCACTTAGTTGAGGACATAAGCCCCCAAGCTAATGATTCTAACTCCACATACATGCATGAGGGTGCGAAAACAAAGACAAAGCTAAAAGACACAAAGAGAGGGATTAGTACAAAAATAAACCCAAATCAACTAGCAAAGGAAACCTTGCTAAGAAATGCTTCCCATACTAATATCATATTTGGAAAGCTATCATAAAAGCATAAATGATTACATAAGAAAGACAAAAGAAACACTATAAATAACATAGCTTCATTTTATCCTACTAGCATGAAAGAGAAAAGAGAGAAAAGAGAAAGTGATTACCTCACCTAGTAAGATGCCCACCTCATCGTGAATCACCAAGGAGGGAGAGCCCAACATGTAGCAAAACTTGATAGTTCCAATAGATCCACATTCTTGTATCACTATGGAAAAATGTATGTCTCTTTAGGATTTAGAAACTTATGTGCGTTACCTTCCAAGGATTTAGCATATTAAAATTGAAAAATGAGTGTCTCTTCAGGATTTAGAAACTTATGTTCATTACCTTCTGAGGATTTATCATATTGAAATTTGAAAAATGTGTGTCTCTTCAGGATTTAGCAACTTATGTGCGTTACCTTCCGAGGATTTAGCATATTGAAAATTGAAAAATGTGTGTCTCTTCAGGATTTAGCAACTTATGTGTGTTACCTTTTGAGGATTTAGCATATTGAAAATTGAAAATGTGGCATAAGGGAGACCCTATATATGCTCCCCTCCTTATCATGGCTATCTACTAGACATGATAAGGAAGAGGAGGATACCTACTTCACAAGGCAAGGAGATATCCTGTTAACAACAATGTACACTATATTCTTAGCAAAGGATATTGATCCTTACATCAAAGAGCATAGATAATCATGAAAAGGATATGTCACTTATGGAAAAATGATCCTCAAAGAAAGAGATCTTATCAACAAGACCCCCACCATAGAGGAGTTCTTTAGATAAAATATCATCTTTCAAAGAAAAGAAAAGAGGGACCAAAGATTCAATCAACAAGCCTCTTGCAATCAAGAGGAAGAGGAATTTTGGAACAAAGGAATCAAACTCTAACCCTACAACAAGGGCAAGAATTTATAAAGAACATAATTTGCAAAATAAAGAAGAGGTGATGACGTAGGAAAAAAACCTCTCACATAAAAGGATATCCATAGCCAAAACCTTAGTTAGTATAATGAAAAAATGTTGCAAAATAAAAAAATGCCACTAAGTGGATCATGGATGATGGATCACAGAGTGTGATCTAAAACGTTGATCTAAAAACTACACACAATCAAATCTAGAAATGCATACATAAATTCCACTAAGCCAGGGAAGGCATATCCCTAGACAAAGATAAAGAAGGAAGACCCTTCCCCCTAGGGATGAAAGCAAGGGATACCTTTGTAAAAAAAATGTCTTTAGAAAAGATATCTTGAATAAGAGAACTATGGATGATTATGAACATAATACAAAACCATAGGGATAGAACATAGAAAGGATAACCGATTAAGCTCAAAACAAAGTACATACTAAGAGCATAATGGATCATGGAGAAATGGAAGAAATATGTCTTACCCCCCAATCCAAAGACAAGAGGAGAAAATGATCTACATTATGGAAGATTCAAGGGGATACCCCTTATCAAAATTATGAAGGAATTGTAAAACCGCACAAGAGTGGGATATAATTCCTAAAGCAGCTCTTTCTCTAACATACAACTTGAAATGCACACAATCAGCAAGTAAATGTGTATTACTATAGTGAAAAGGACATTTGTACTTAGAGAGAGCATCTTCAGAATAGGTTTAAAGATTTGTTTTTTGGAATTCATTAACTGAATATACACCTTCTTAGCCACATCTTGAGGAGTATCAAGGTAATCTAAGGAAGGTGTTCGAAGAAGAACATGAAGAGGCGGGCGACGATCAAAATCAACCACCTTAAATTGAGATAGCGGGAAGCCAAGTTCACACATATCTTGTTTAGGTGATATATGAACCAGATACTTAATACCATGTTCATTAACACCAATCCCTAAACCCTTATAACCTTGTTTAGCCATCATATTATATCTTGTAGCCTACATATCATGTAAAGCTTTTGCAGGAGGTGATTGTTTATTGTGATCATGAGAAAAAGTTGTATAGGGTGGAATGATAGGTTTAGAAGAAGTTTCTTTTATCTTCCCTTTAATATCATCATGGATCGGATAAGAAGGGGAAGGTAAATCCAATAATTCTTGCACATCTGCATCATGAACCATAGTTTGAGCCTCCTCATAAGTATGGGAAGAACTAGGAATATCAGATGGAGAATTAGGCATGTTAGGAATCAGACTAGGAAGGATAGGATTAGGATTAGGAAGATTAGGAACTAGATTAGGAAGGATAGGATTAGCATTAGGAAGATTAGGAGATGGTGTATCATCTACCAAATTCTTCACATAATCCAAAAGAGCAATAAGTCTGCCACATAAATCTTTAATGAAAGTTTTGAAAGTAGGAAGACTAGTATCAGTCAATCTCACAATAGCATAGACAACTGAAACATGAAGAGTGACAAACATAATGAAATGGATGATACTCTCATAAACATCATAAGTATGATAAAGAGATTCTAAGAGGAGAATAATAAGGAAAATAGCCACACACCAAAGCATCTTAAAAATCTTCATAGTAAATGAAATGCAAGAAACATTTTTGTATTTTGTAGAGTATATAGATTTTTTTGATTTTTTTTGAATTTTAGAATGCAAGAGCATAAAAAAAAATCTAATCTTAAGGAAAGAAAGCAGAGCATCTAACACCAAAAAGAAAGAGTTGTCTATCGTGGGTTCCCCAAAATGTAAGATATAAAAATATATATTAAGATATATATTTTTATATCTATGTTTTGTTGGGGGGGGGGTTGAGAATATGGAATATGATGTGTGTGTGTGTGGTGGAAAATATTGTGGACATGAAAAACTTAATAAAACATAAACACTTATCTCGAAAGGTAGCAGATTTAGAAATCACTATTTTTTGGTGTCTGTAATCAGTTTCAGGAATTTCTACAACTGGATCTAGCCTGGAAACACAGAGATAGAGAAAACCTAGAAACCTTCTACTTTTTTTAGAAAGGTTGACCTTGACTCAAATACGGGGGTACAATCTTTCCCTGGGGCACAATCTTGCCCCTTTATGTCAACCTTGAACTGCACTATTCTAACAGAAATTTTGTTCATGGATCCTGAAAGTTTGCTGAAAAGGTATCCAAATCTACACTGTAATTCACTGTTCCGTACCTATTCGTGCAAGAAAAATGGTTTTATTGTTTGGATGAGGGGTTTTCCTTGGTCAAACCCTGGTTTGGAATCAACCTTAAAAATGGAATTGAAATAGAGAATGCTAGCAAGTAGTAGAAGTAGATCTAACAACGAAGCTATGATATTCAATAGATATGCAATTGTATTTGAAATGTAAACAAGTATGTTGATGTGAAAGCTTGGAATCAACACTAACAAATGTAAATCAAAACCTCCATGATTGTATGCTTGGAATCCACCTTGAAAGGAGAATGAATAGATCTTGAAGATGAACAAAGGATCTTGAAGGAAGATCACACCACCAAGATGGATAGATCTAGGGTTTGAATGATGAATCTTGAATGCTTGAACCAAATCCCTCCAAAGGCTTGAATGCTTTAATCCTTGATCTTCAATGTAGAACTTGAATACTTGAATGTAAATGATTGCTTGAATTTTTCCTTGATTGAGAATGCTAACTTGAAAGATGGAGTGCTTGATTTTCAAAGAGAGATGATAGATGGAAAGATGGATTGAAATGAGAAAGGAAGGCTTCCTTTTATACTAGTCTAGGGAACAAACTTCTAGAGAGGCTGACATAGGAGAATTAAATTCCCATTTAAACCTTTACCCCTAGAAATGGACCTAAATTAAATATAATTTAAGATTTTACCATTCCGAAGCTTGAAACAACTGACTCGGAAGCGGGAAATATATCTTTCTGAAACCTGACATCCATAAACTTATAGATTTTGAAATTTGGACCTTGGGTCAAGGTCAAGGTTGACCTTGACTTAGAAGGCTAACCTTGACCTTGAGGTCAAGAATCTCAAGGTTTCAGGTCAGGATGCCAGAATAATGCAGAAAAGAAGTGGAGAATGGGGCGGAACGGGGGAAAAATCTAGAAATAAGTTAGAGACCTATTCAAGACATTTGACATGACCCCAAACCACTTACTCAGAGGGATAAACCAGTCCTAAATGGAAGTGCTTCCATTTTCTGACGATATAATTATAAATGTGGTTTAGGTTTAAAATATTAATGTTAGGTTTTAGTTTTTATAGTGTATAGTATTTAGGATTTAGCGCTTAGGGTTTGAGGTTTAGGGTTTATGATGGAGCATTCAACATTGATGGTTTAGGGTTGATAATGGGGATTTTAATGTTGAGAGTTTAGGGACTAAATTGATTTTTCTAGGTTGAAATATTATATTACTAATATTAGGTATGAATGTTGGTGTAATTAAGTATTCACTAATTACACTTTACTTAGGATAATGCGTTTGCATATTAGTTGTCATTGAGACACCTAGGAGTTTGAATTTAATTTTAGCACATGGTGTAGGAGAAATTACATTTTAGGTGTGAGATCCACCTTTACTGATCTTATCACATTATCATCCTCTAAGTTTTGCACATGTTGCACATACTTTGTTGTACAATTGAGGATGATCCACCTTTGGTGGACATGTGATTACACCTTGTCTAGTTGATAGGTTATCATTTGCATCTTTCCTAGTTATCATGCATTGCCTATATATTCAGGCACATCTAATTTGTATTCATTCAATTCAATTGTATTCCATTATCATTTGATTGTTATTGAATCATTCAATTGATCATATCATATTTGTCTCTCTTGTGCTATCAATTGAGCTTCTAGATCTTGGCATTTTCATTATTTTCCTTAGGAAAATTCTTACACTCAACATGTAGGGTTTAGGGTTAATAACTTAGAGTTAAATATATAAGCTTTGGGCCTAGGGTTTATTGTCATGATTTAGGGTTTACAAATTAAAATTGATGATAAAGAGTTGAGGGGCTAGGCCTACCCCTCTCTACTTCCTCGCTTCCCTCTCTCTCAAAGTACCTCTCCTTCCCTCTCCCTCTCCCTCTCTCTTTATCTACTTCTCTCTATACCATATCTCTCCCTCTCCCCTCTCCCTCTCTCCTTCTCTCCCTCCCCCCCTCTCTCCCTATACCTCTCTTAATTTCTTCCTATATCCTCACTCTTTCTCTTTCCCTCTCCCCCTCTCATCCTTTCTTCATAATTTCTCTATCTTCTTATTTTCCTCTATCTAAATTATTCATGTTTTAGTGTTTAGGGCCTAGGGTTAAGGATTTATAATGGAGGGTGAAACATTGAAGGTTTAGAGATTAAATTTACTTTTTAAGGTTCTAGCGTTATTTTTTTAAGTTTTAGGTTTTATTATATAGTGTTTATGGTTTAGGTCTTAGGGTTTAGGATTTTTGATAGCATTAAGTATTAAGGGTTTAGGTATTAAATTTAATTTTGAATTTTAGTGTTAAATTATTAATATTAGGCTTTAGGGTTTGCATATAGTGTTTAGCATTTATCTCTTAGGGTTTAGGGTTTAGGGCCTAGAGTCTAGAG
The DNA here is from genome assembly GCA_027943335.1 of Chamaecyparis obtusa. Classification (NCBI taxonomy): domain Eukaryota; kingdom Viridiplantae; phylum Streptophyta; class Pinopsida; order Cupressales; family Cupressaceae; genus Chamaecyparis; species Chamaecyparis obtusa. The sequence continues at coordinate 207,098 of BSBK01009146.1, forward strand.
TTAATTATTGATGATGGAGTGTTGATGGTCTACCTACCTCTCTCTCACCTCTCTCTCTATCTCTCTCTCTCTCCCCTCTATATGCCTCTTTCTCCCTCCCTAATTTTCTACCTTTCCTCCCACCCTCTTTACCCCTCCATATCTCTCTCTTCCTCACTCTAAATTATTCATGGCTTAGAGTAGACCCTGGGATTAAGGGCTCATGGTTTATGGAATATGGTCTTATGGAGTATTTAATGTTGAGGGTTTAGGAACTACATTAAAAATTTTAAGGTTTTTTTTACATTAAACCATCATTGTTAGGTTTCAAGGTTTAGTATATCATGTTTAGAATTTAAGAATTAGGGTTTAGGGCTTATGATTGATGGTGATGGTTGTGGATCTACCTACATCTATGTCTTATCTCTCTCAACATTTTCTAGGTCTTTATTTACCCCCTCCCTCTCTACCACTCTCCCTCCCTCCCTCCCAATCCCTCTCTTCTCCTCTCTATAAATCATTCATGGTGTAAGGTTTAAAGCCTATGTTTTAGGGTTTAGTACATAGGGTTCAATACATAGTGTTTAGGTCTTAGGAATTAGGATAAATGTAATTTTGAGTGTTTAGTGATTAAATTTAATATTAGAAGTTCTACTATTAAATTATTAAAGTTAATTTTTATACTTTAGTGTATGGTGTTTAGGGAACTCATGGCTTAGGATTTAAATTCTAACTACCTCTCTCTCCCACCTCCCCCCCCTCTCTCCTTCATTGACCCCCCCCTCTCTCTCTCCCTATCTTCCCCTCTCTAAATTATTCATGCTTTAGGATTTTGTGTTTAAGGTTTAGGGACTATGAGAATAAGCCAAGAAGAATGAGAAGCATAATAAATCTAGGTCCAAGGGGATATCAAAATCTCCTAGAAAGTCCAAAGTTATTTGTTGAAATTGTGGTAATCTTGGACACTTCCGTAAAGACTACAAAGAAGAAAATAATAAAGAGAAGAAATTTGATTCTAATTTTGAGTCAAAGAAGAAAGATGGTGATGCCTTCATTATAACTTTTCCCACTCACACATATGATGATGCATGGATCATTGAATTAGGTCCAACATTTTATATGGCAACCACTAAAGATTGGTTTTCTAAATATGAAGAATTTGATGGAAGGAAGGTGTACTTGGGAGTAAATATTGTTGGTCATGGAAAGGTCAAAATTATGTTTCATAATGGTAGCATAAGAAATATTAATGGTGTGTTACATCTCTCTAGTCTAAGACAAAAAATATTTTTAGTGAGAAAACTAATAGATTTAGGTATGCATGTGGTCTTTTTTATTTAGGATGAAAAATGGTGAGAGGTGCTATGGTGATTGATAGAGGTGTTATAATTGGAACATTGTATAAGATGGATGCATACTTTTTTGAGTGTAATAATACTTCTATGAAGACCAAAACTATTAATACTTCATTGGAAAAGGTGAGGGTTTCACCTTCAATAGATGGTCATAGATTTTTAGTACCTAAGGGTGCTTTTTATTTTGAATAAAAGTTACATACAGATAACCCTATGTTATGGCACTAAAGACTTGGCCACATTAGAGAAGGGTCTAAGGACCTTTAAAAAAAACCTCGTTGAAGGCTTGAATGATTGTAAGCTTTATTTTTATTTCTATGAGCATTGAATTTATCAAAAATAAAACTGTATTCAATTTTATTCATGTTTTCGTAAATCTTGCGGTGTGCTAAATCTTTTTTATTATGATGTATTCAGTCCTATAGATGTTCCTTCCATTGGAAAATCCACTTAGTATGTTTCATTTATTGATGAATATAGCAGAAGGACATGGGTGTATTTTATAAAGAATGAATCTGATGTTTTAAGTCTATTTAAAGAATTTAAAGCAATGGTTGAATTGAAGTCTAGAAGGGAAATACAAATTTTGAGGATTGATAATGGAATTCAATTTTTCTTTAATGATTTTGATATGTTAGGTGAATATTGTGTCATTCATAATCAAAAGACAACTCTATTTTCTCTACAACAAAATGGAGTTACAAAAAGGATGAACATGAATTTGATGGATAAGGCTAGGAGTATGTTGAGTGGTGATCGCCTACAACAAATTTTATGGGATGAAGTTGTTGTCATTGCTTGCTACCTAATTAATAGGTCTTCTCCATCAACTCTTGTTGATAAAATGCCTATGGAGGCATGGTCAAGTCATAAGTCTTTATTGAAACATCTTAAAGTTTTTGGCTATGAGGCATATGCATATGTGCTAAAGGAGAATCAAACAAAGTTGTAGAAGAAGCATTGGGTATGAATGATGAAGAATCCTAAAAAATATCTATGGATGAAGAAATGATAGATTTGAAAAAATAATTATACATGGGATCTTATACCATTTCTTGATGGTTGAAAACCTATTAGTTACAAATGGGTGTTCAAGAAAAAGATTAGTTCATATGGAAGCATTGAGAAGTATAAAACAATGTTGGTTGAAAAATGCTACTCTCAGGTTGAGGGTGTTGACCATGATGAGATATTATTTTCCATTGCAAAAATGACATCCATTAGATTTTCTTTTCTATTGTTTTTGCTTAAGGTTTCAAGGTTGAGTAATTGGATGTGAAAATTTCTTTCCTTCATGGTGATTTCGAGGAGGATATTTACTTGATATTGCTAGAGTACTACATGGTAAAAGGTAAAAGTAGTTTAGTTTGCAAATTGAATAAATCTTTGTATGGGTTGAAGTAGAGTCCTAGACTGTGGTGCAAGAAATTTGATACATATGTATTGATTTTGGGATTTGCGCCTTCTAAATTAGATCACTTTATTTATTACAAATGTGATGGTGGTCATTTCTTGTACATTGAATTATATGTTGATGAAATGTTATTCATTGGTAAAGGGAAAGTTATGATTGTAGAACTTAAGTCGTAACTTGCTGCTAAATTTAAAATAAAAGTTCTTAGTGCATCTAAACACATTTTTGGTATGAAAATTAGAAGAGATGGAGTGAATAGAAAACTATGGCTAGGATAAAGTAAGTATATGAACTCAATTTTACAGAGGTTCATCATGTAGGATTGTAGACCATTAAGTATTCCTTTTATAGTTGGAACAAAGTTGTCTATTTCAGATAGCCCTACATCTCCACAAGAGATGGAAGACATGAGAAGAGTACCTTACCAATGTGCAATTGGAAGTGTGATGTGTACTATGGTCTATACTAGAACTTTCCCAAGTAGTGGGATTTATTTCCAAATATATGTCTAGTCCTGGTAGAGTTCACTGGGATGTAGTTTAAAAAGTCTTTAGATATTTGAAGGGTACCTTGGAGTATTCTTTGTGTTATCATGGTAATATGATATGAGAAAAAATTTCCCCTGATATTTGTAGTTATGAGGATTCAGATTAAATGAGTGATATTGATAGTAGAAGATCTACCAATGCTTATGTGTTTATATTATTTAGTGGTGCAATCAATTGGATGAGTAAGTGAGAGGTTGTGGTTTCTTTGTTCACTACCAAAGTTGAGTATATGAAAACTACTCATGCTTGTAAATAAGTCATGTGGCTTAAGAGGTTGTGTTTAGATATAAGAATCAAATAAGGAGAAATAATGAGTTATTTTGATAGTTAGAGTGTGATCTACCTAGCAAAGAACTTGAGTTTTCATTCCACGACCAAGCACATTAATGTTTAGTTTTATTTTATTAGAGGTATGGTTGAGGAAGGTAGGGTGAAAATGGTTAAGGTAGAGAGCTTGATGAATGTTGTAATTTCATTAAATAAGGTTATGAGGATAGAGAATTTCAGATGGTGTTCAAATTCTATGGGCTTGATGACCCCTGACAATTGAACTATGGTGTAGATACTCCCTTTTCTCTTGAAAGGATTTTGACAAGTTGGAGATTGTTAGGAAAATGTATCTCAACCTTGAATTTATATATGGTTACTATTTTAAGTAAGTTTTCATTTGTGCATGTATTTTTCATATTTTTCCCCAAAGTTTTGGATGGGCTAGATAAGCATGCTAGTAAATTTTCATTGCAAGACCATGTCCAGTTTTGAAGATATTAAAGTTTTCATTTTTCAAGCTGTCAAACAAAATTAAAAATTCAATTTTGAAGGCTTTAGAGGATTTTGAATGGCCTGAAAGTGTGTATAACCAATGTAGTAGGTTACAAGGTTATAGATCATGTCACGAGATTTATGACACTTAAAACAGTTTGTTAATCAAACACCCAGTTCAAAGTTATGGCCTTCAAAAGTTTGGTCTCTTGAAATAGGAATTGTAGAAACGTGTTAAACACATAAATGAGTTGTAAAAGGGAGTTATACATGTTGATGTGTGTTTTGACACATCATGGGCCATATTTTATTGGAAATAAAATGGACATCACTTTATAAGTTATTTTGGGTCAATGGTTTTATAATATCATTTGACGGATTAATGTATCAAATATCTTAAGTATATTAGGTGTGTGTGAGATATAGCATGTGTGTAAGAGTATTATAGATATTTCATTACCTTTAGATCTCTAATTGGTGATACTCTTTGCAAGAAGCTTTCTTTACAAGTATATTGTTATTTTTTATTGATTTTTGAATAATATTTTGCACGGCTTTTGGAGTGTGGGGTTTTCCCCCCGGAAGGGTTTTCCCCATGTAAATAACCATGTTGGGGTATGCATGTTATTTATGGCATTTATATTAGTTTATGTAACTATTGTAAGATCTGAGAAAGCTTTTACATTATCCTCCACTCAAGGTTAGTGTAGGAAGTAGTTTTACTACTTAACTTCCTTACAAGTGGTATTAGAGGTTGGTCACTTTTGGTTTCAGTTGCACGGGTTATATTAGGTTTTTTGAACTAATATATATTTGAGTGGGAGCTTATGTAGAAGATAATTTGTGATCTTGTTGCAATAATTTTTGGATGAAAAGTTCACACCAAGTTCATTAGGGAGAATAAAGGTGGAGAAATTTTCTAGGAATAATTTTGAATAGTGGAAGCTAAAGATGGGGCTTTGTTAATAGCTTAGGATATGTGGGATGTTTATGATGAGAATGTCATGACACCTACAAATATAAATGAGGCTTCTAAATATTTTGTTATGGACTATAAATGTAAGGGCTAATTAGATTGTGTCTTGTAGACTATGTTTTAATCAATGTTCATGAAGAGTCATCTACAAAGAAGTTATAGAAGAAGCTTGGTGAGATGTATCAAGCTAAATCTTTAGTAAATGATATTTATTGAGGAAGAAACTATATTCATTGAGAATGGAGGGTGGAAAAATTAAAGGCTACCCAAAATAATTCAATATGTTGGTGGCTCAATTGCAATCAATTGGTTTCAAGATGGACAACGGGGAGAAATGACAGATCTTGTTTTGGGTTTTACTAGTGTGGCACCATAAATTGTATTCCTATACAATTTCTTGCCTACATAGGTCCCATTTTAGCATGTGTGGACTCTTGCATATGCTTTCTTTTATCACACCCTAATTTTACACATATTTTTGGCATCCCCATACCAATTTGAACTTTGGGTCTAAATTTGGGTCCTTTGGGTGGTCAAGGGAAACTCATATGTTAGGGGAAATTTGAGTCACCCTTGACCCTGAAAGTCATTCTTGGCCCTGAGAATTGACCCCAAATTTATATTGAGCATAATTTATTTGGTGTTGGATAGATTCCTAAATCCACATTGATCTCCTTTGAGTTTTACACCCCGAAGTGGCTTGGATAGGTATATGAACAAGGTATCCTCCCTCATTTTGGTAATCACAAGAAAGCATTCAAAATCCATTCATTTAATAAACATTCATGATCTCAAACATTCAAGGAGCCAGGAGAACCATTCAAGCAATTCAAGTATTTAAGACATTTCATCCCACCATATCCTTCATTGTAGCAAGCTTCAACAACCTTTCATATAAACATGTCTTTTATGATTTCCTTTTAGATGTTTGTGGAGTCACATTATTGCACCAACACTTGTGATTACTTTTAAAGAACATTGCATTATCAAGGTATATGACATCCCATTTCTTAGATTTAGCCTCTCCTACATATCATCATGATTTCCTTTCAAGCACATTTCATTTTTATTTTATGGTTGGTTCCAAAATTGGGGTTTTACTTGGGCAAACCCCTTTCTACAACTCTTTTCCCATCATTTTTAGTGTCCAAGAAATAGGTGGTGCATGTGGGAAAGGAGATACAAAAAGATTAGGTCAAGAGCTATGATTCACATATTGTTTTATCAAAAAGTGCATGGTTATTCACCCTTGACCTTTGAGTCACCCTTGACCATCTATTTTAGGCTGAAGTTTGATTTTAATGTTAGTTATTGTTTTTGCTTCCCAGATCTAGTCCCAAAGTTGGGTTCTCAACTCTCAATCTTTCTATGCATGAAAACAACCACATTCTCACTATATATAGTCGTAGATCTTACATTTATCAATTTTAATTGCACAGTCACAATTTATTAGTGAAGGATCATCACATTTCACCATTGCTTGAGCCTCCTTGAGTGTAGTGGATACTCTTCCTTCCAATGTGTGTGTGTGTGTGTGTATGTGAGAGAGAGAGAGAGAGAGCATGTTGTTGCCTGGATCTTTAAAGGGCTATATCAACATCCACACCTATTCAACCCCAAACCTTAAATTTTACATGTGTGGAGTCTCAAACATTAAATTTTCACATTTTTTGACTTCAAACTCTAAATTTCACATGTTTTCAACCTCTAACACCAAATTTCATGAATTTTTTTTCAAAACACTAACTTTCACACTTTTGTGACCCCAAACCTTAACTTTTACATCTTTTCTCCGAAAATCTTAACTTTTGCATGAATTTCTTCAAAACATTAACTTTTCACATTCTTTGTCTCCAAACTTTAACTTGCACATTTTGAAAGGCTCGAACCCCAAATTTTGCATCTAAGAGTTTAAAACCTTAACTTTTACATCATTGGCTTCAAATCCTTAACTTTTGGTTTCAAAACCCCTATTTTAAAACTTCATAACTATCTCCTCAAAACTTTCAAGAAAATGCATTGAGAGGTGTAAGTAAAGGATTCAATAATCTTTGTAAGAACCCTTGTAGTTGTATGCACCCTAAAATGGTCACCTAGACTTTGGGCCCCCATTTAGCAATTTATTAAATCCCTGAATCAATATTTTCAAATATCAACAATATTAATTATATCAATTTCCTTGATCAAATCATAATCAATTCAGTATTTCCTAAGGTTTGAGCCTTATTTAATTTAAAAGAGAAAAAAAATAAAAATCTTATTTAATTAAGAGAACATGCTCCCTTTTAATTAATTAAAAATCCCTTTTAATTAAATAATAAAATCACTTTATCCTAAGCCTTTATTTAATTAAAAGGAATTTCCTCCCCTTTTATTTAAATAAAAAATCCCCACTTTTCTTCTTATCCTATGTTGCACAAATAAAGCATTATTCTTATTTTATAAAAAGGGAAAAAGTACTTTTTGTCTTATGTGGGACACAAAAGTCAACTCCTATTTTCCTATTGGAGGATATTTGTGCACAAGGATCAAGCTTTTATTTTTTCTCCACCGTTGATTAAGTCTTTTGCCTCTTAATCTGAATGGTCCATTTTTATCTCATTTCTTATAAAAGGAGAGCTCTCTCCTTCATTTTCATATCTTAGATTTTATGCTAATGTTATGTTGCAAGTTTTCTAGGTCATTTGGAGCTCTTTGAAGACATTCTTGCATTCAAGCTTTGAAGACATTGTTGTTGCATTTCATTTAGCTTGTTTTCTTACATCATAGTTGCATAATCATGGCATTTTTAGTATAGATTTCCTTTATGCAATAGATTAATCTCACATAGCTTAATAGGAGGATTTGTAACACTTGTATTTTCCTTTCATAGCATAGCTTGCATCTTTCATTCTCATAGATTAGTTTGCATTGCATTGCATCCATATTGATTTCATTGGAGATATTGGCATTGTTGCCCTTATCTTTGATTTGGAATCTCTCATTGTGTGGTTGACTAGCAAGGTCATGAGTTTATAGCTCTAGCTGAGAGCAATTTTACAAATCTTGCAACTCCATGCATAGAGAGCTATGAATCGATTTGTGAGGGCTCATTATTGAGTTTTCTTGCATGTAAGGATTCATAGAAGTGTGGTCACATTTTCACCATACAGTAGTTAGTTGACATACATGCGAATTATGGAATTGTCTAGAAATAACACAATCAAACCAAGCTATTTTTCAAATACCTTTTGTATATATATATTTATGGGAGCACATAAAGGAAGACACGTGAATTGCTTGACAAAATTCTTCAAAGAAATATTTTCCCACAGAATGAAAAAAAATGATCACAAGCAATTCCAAAATTTTTTTATTAGAAGCAATTGACAGATGTAAAGCCAATTCCACAACCCTTACCATCATTATCCTCACCAATGGAAAATGAATGAAATATGAAGGGTAGAGGAGTCTTATTGCATGCTATAGTTTGAATCATCCAAATTTTATACCCACAGTGGTTTTATGAGCCTATTTTCTTGGTGTTTGTAGCATGTAGGCCGAGTGTTTCTAACACCAAGGAAGCCTTGCAAATCATTATGATCAAACAAGTTCATGACATATGTGAGCTTTGGAACATGACAAATTTCATAGCATTCTCCATGTTCATGCCAAAAAGAAGCTATGAAGGGGTTATGAACATCTATGAGTGTAAAATTGACTTCCTTTACCAGTGTATCTCCCACATTAAAACTTTGCAACAAGCTATGGAGATTAATCATAGCACAAAACATATTACGATTCTTGTTAGATAGTATAAAATAGCTAGTTGACACAATGTAAAACATTGAATCATAGACTATGCAATTGAATTGTTTGACAGAATGCTCCAAAACTTTTAAGCAGATGCAGCCTGCACCATTCTCTTTGCCCATGAAACATTTTGAGCCTCAAGATAGGTTATCGACATCCACCAGAGTATGATAGGAGTGTTTTTGTCAGATTTATAGTCGAAGATGTTGAATCTTGGATAAGGCATTCAAACTCTTTGAAAAATTGTCTCAAAGAAATATGTTTTAACATAAATAAATGCAAAATGTGGAATATACAGAGGAGGTATGCAAACCATTTGACATAAGTACATGGAAAAATATAAAGCATGTAGAAGGCATGTTTAACATAATTCCTCAATAAAATGTAGTCTCATGTAATGAGTGATTTTAACACACACACAAAATCGATTGTTGATAAGGTTGTAGATACTTTCAAGATAGATGCATTTTTTTTAGAAAAGTGGCTTGAAATGGTGTATTGCGTATATATGCAAAATGTAGAAACATATATAACACATAAGTTGTTAAACACAAAATGCTGGAGAAATATCCACCAAAAATGTGCCAACATAGATGTCATTTCTTAGAATAAAAAGGTGAGATTTCTTGATTTGCACGAAGTGGATTTAATTTAAAATATTAATAGCCTCGATGCAAATGCAACCAAAAGTCATGAAGCCAAAAACATATTAACTATGAAGTACAAACGGGGCAATTAAATTTTTTGAAAGAATGCTTCACAGAGTTGGTGTTCATAATGGAATAGAATGTATTAGAGGTAGAATGAGCACCAAATGAACTTTACAAAGAAGCTTTCAACCAAGAGACAAGGTGTAGACACTAATCACAAGGAAATTAATTTCCAGATTTTATAAAAAGAGAGGTAGACTTTGAATTTTGTGTTAAGTGATAGGTGAGAGTGTAAATAGTTATTTTTCATTTTGGAACTTTTTGTCCACAACCAGTGATCAATATTTACTAAGTCTTTGATACTTGAGGAAAGATGAAGTACAAATGTCAAGAGTAATAACCCATTTCTATACTCAAAAGAAAACTCCCAGAGATAGCAGACACAAAATCAGTCATGTGGGCATCACTGATCACTAGAAAGAGATGGAAAAGGAAGAAAATACACCATCGGATCAGAAGATATTGGGTAGTGGGCTAGCACATGCTACAAGTCATCTATTAGTAGTCCAGAGTCCCAAATTGATTCTTGAATGCATGAAAGCATATAATTCAAACACCAGAGAAGTTCAGACGGGAGAATGTAGTGTAATTTTGAGACTTGATCCTACATCCATCGGGATCTATTTTAGGTTGTTGATTAGAGGAGAATTTGTAGATACTAATAAAGAAAATGTTGAATCATATATCTCTAGGAACAAAAAGAAATTCTTAACTACCATAGCTAAGAGTTGGTTAGTGTCGCCAAGGAAAAGTCAATCACAGTTACCTAGGAGACTTTACAAATCACTTTTAATTAAAGACATATCATACATGGTGATTCTTGTTGTGATATTTCTATTAGGATTCAACTGAGTAGGTTTTTGAGTCAAAGTCATTGACCCATGTTTCATGAGTACCGCTTCATAGAAACCCATCTCTCATGAGAATTAATGGACCACTTAGCACTCATTGCATCTAGGTAATTCTCAAAGAGGTGAAGCACCCAGACTTCCTAAGAGGTCACCCATCCTAGTACTACTCCAGCTTGAGCACGCTTAACTATGATGTTTCCTCCATGGTTAAACCTACTCTTCTTGCAACCCCATTTGCAAAACCTTTAGCAAGTGTTGTGCCTTATGAACCATTCATGAGAAAGCCCCTTAAGCTCATCAATTGAAAAGAAGGAGATATTTTCCACAACAAGTCATATTGTGATATTGCTATTAGGATTCAACTCTGTAGTTTTTTGAGTCTAACTCATTGAACCATTTGTAATATGGAAAATGGTGATCAATGGTAGAACACCAAATTATATATACATTGGAATACAAAACCCACCCTTAGGCAAAATCTAATCAGCACAACCCAAAAGGATGAAGGGGTTCTAATGCATGATCTAGGAAAAGGGGGATTTTGGGTATTCCCTGTAAGAACATAAATGTATGATTATGATAAAAGCATGCTAGACACTTAGGCTATGATTAAAGAAATGATTACTAACAAGATGTGATATCAGATCTAATGCATCAAATCAAATGCAAGATGGAAAGAAGAAGATTGAACTCCCCTTGAGGGATAACAAAGGACAAGACTTCATAACTGGAAAGATCTCTTGGAAAACTATCAGAACCTAAAATTGTTCTAGATATGGAATTCTAAAACTTATAACTCCCGACTGTAAAATTTAGAAACCTGCAAGACAATGTCGACTCAAGTCAACCTATTCTCAAAAGGTTGACCTATTCTTGGAAGGGTAAAAGCTAATAAAATTTATAAAGGATCAATCTCTAGTTTTGAATCTTTGAAAATTTGGATCTGCAAATTTACCACCTACTATTACACAGAAGAAAAAGGGGAAAATCATTCTGGAAAAGAGCTTTCCTTGGTCAATCCCTTGGATATGAATTAAACTTAAAATGAAATAGATGTAAATGAAATAACGCTGACATGTAGTAGAGATTAGATATAAGCAATAGAGTATATCATACCATGTAGATGCAATTATACTTAGAATGTGATCAAGAATGTTGATGCAATAGCCTTGACTCAACACAAAAACCAAAATAAAATCATGTAAGACAAAACCTCATTTAGTAGATGGTGTAATTTGAAACAAATGTTTATTTGAGGAAGATGAAGATCTCCTCCCTTGATTGCAAAACTCCTTTACCTCGTATGGAGAAAAAGAAGAGCTAGATCTATGGAAGGAAATACTTGAATGCTTGATGATGATGATTGCCTTCAATGAATGTTTGTTTGAACTCGAATTCACAATAGCTTGCTTGATGTATTTTTTTCTCAAATTGTGGATGTGAAAATGAGAGGAAGAAACCTCCTTTCATACACATTTCAGGGCTCAAATTAATGAACTTGCCCAAATTAAACTCCCAAAGGAAATACCCCTACATTGGGATTAGAGCCCATTAGAAAATGACCCCCAAGGAATGGGTTGACTTGGGTCAACACATTCTAGGAATAGGTTGAATTCGATCTATTCCTAGGGAGGCCAATTTTCAAATGGCTTTGAGATTAGGTGCTAAAAGGGGTATTAGAGGTTGCAAAACCACTAGGAGTTTAGGGTGAATTCGGAGATTTGAAAAAGTATGTGAAGGTCCTAAGTGTGAAGTGAATTATGTGAATGGATGGAAAATGGGAAATTGAACATAGAAATTAGAGCCAATTTAGAGTTTTGAGCAAGATTGAAGGATAAGTAAGACCCTGATATAAATTAAATATGTAATTAGGTTCAATGTGAGATCCTACCATACGAAACACACTAAAGTGGGCTAAAAATAGTCCCAAAATAAACACTAATGAAGTGCTTACTTTTTGGGATGGTATAACATTTAGCCCCCACTTTAGCGGGAGTTTGAGACAAACTCATGCTCATAGTAAATGAAGAGATAGAAGAAAGATAGATTATCCTGAGAAATTGCAAAGAGATAAGACATCACTAAGTTTAAGGACATAAGCCCACACAATAAGGATCCTAACTCCACATCCATGTTGTTGGTTCACAAAATGGATTTTATTCTTTGAAAGCCACCAATATATCTATAGATGAATTTTTAGGAGTCATTAATTCCAAATATGGGGAAATCTAAGGCAATTGGACCAACTATAGGGACAAGACTACCCTCATCACTTTTGGTTCTGCAAGACCAAGGAGGGTATACCTAATCCAACTCAACATATAACATTTTACAATTTTCTTTGGATTTTAACAACAGAAAGTATGATTAGAAAATACTAAATGATGACCAATCATTCATTGATTCTCAATTACCATAAAGAGCATACAACCTTATAACCACAATACTTAAAGAATTTTGATTGAATGGTTATCTAAAATTTGCAGAATATAACCAAACCCAACCAAAAATATATCAATGTAGAATATTCTTGTGACTAACCAGTGCCTTATCCATTGGGAAATATTTCTAATTCAAAAGAAGAATACAAAAACCAAATAATGTCAATGATTTATGACCTACAATACTACCACCTTATGACAGTATTTATCCATTCAACCTAGACCCATACTTATGAAATATCCTTGTGCAAAACAGATGAATTTATGTTCTATCTAGAGCAGTTTAATTTGATCCTAGATCAAAACTAAGGAATAGCAACATACACATAGATAAACTCTATGCAATGAATCAGAAAATTCATAACTCAAGAAATGAACACACAAGAGAGACTTGAATCTGAAATATTTGCATTACATATGTTGAATCATTGTTTTGTATACACTTTTCTTCAAAATATGAACCGCTACAATAATAGACAAAGACCTCAAACTTTCTATTTCTATATGGACATAGTCTAATACAGTATGCTATATCCTTGACTGAAAACCTATAAAATTTTCTATCTCAGTTTTCCAGCCCTTCTACATGATCTTGGGAATCCTTTTTATAGATTGAGGATTGCAACAAGCTTCAGATCATTTAGGCAAAGACCCAAAAAATGAACAGTGAGGGTTTGGCGGAAAGTAAGTTGTCAACCACCAAAACTACTTGTGACAACATGGAGTTATTGCAGAAGGGATGGACGAAAATCTTGGAGATATCAAAATCAAATCCGATTTACATTGTAATCATAACCATAGTAAGCAAACCATAAGAATAAAATATGATTCATTAAAAGACCTCTCGCCCTCAGCTTCTCAATCAATATCAGAACTGCCTCACCTACCTCTATGCGACAGGGATTGAATTTCTCTGACAATTTCCCATACCCTAATCTCCTTCTTCCAGAGGAATGTCCCCTTCAAAATCAGATTTTAGTGGTGATCAAAGAAAAAAAATCAAATCTGATTGGCCAACATAACACACAATCATCAATTCTCTACCTGCAACTTTATCCCTTCCATCTCTGCAAGATAAATCAGATTGGATTAAAAATCCAATCTTCTTGGTTCACTGACTCCATTAACTTCCTCTTCAATTTACCAAGCCTGTTAAAAAAAATTCATTATATTTCAAAACTACAACCTCAACAAATACTAATTAGAGCATTTCGCACCATAAAACAAAATTTAAAATTGAGCCATCGATCTAAACCCTCTTAGCACATTGTGTGGTCTACAAAAAGTCAAGGGACATACGACCTCCACATCACTTCACATGGTTGTGAAATCGACCAATCAGGAAGAGGCATCTCAAATCCACATTGCACCCAGGCCCCACCTTTTTCCTCTTCATCAAAATGGACATGCGTCAGTCAAGCGCGATGCCTTGATTAGTATATTTCTTGCAAGTTTTGATCATGGGATTACGCCTACTGTCAGATCAAAACCAATCTCTTCAAAATTTACTACCTTTTCAAACTGCACTATGTAATGTCACCCTGGACATGCATCACCAAGGTGCGATGCCTTGATTAGTAATCAGTGAGAAACTCTTGATCGTGGGATAACATCTGTCATCTGATCAAACTTGATCTAACCATACTTTATCTTCTTCAAAACTAGGCGATGTGATGTCATTTTGGATACGTGTCACCAAGGTGCGATACCTTGATCAATATCCCATGAGAAAATTTTGATCATGGGATAATGCCTACCATTCAATCAAACTTGATTTGACTTCCCTTTATCTACTTTTCAAACTGGACCCACGATCTTAGGGCAGACACAGGCGTGATCCTACGAAGACTAATAGGTATGCAACTTTGGATAGAGACATCATGCCCGCTCTTGGATCAAACTTAATCTGACTAATATCTATCTTTTCCTTTAGCCCCGGCCATGACCCACCATCATCGACATGTCACTTAGGTGCGATTCATTGAAGGGTAAACTCCTCACATATTTTGATCATGGTATCATGCCCATCGTTGGATGGAACGGGATCTGACTAATCTTTAAAACATGATAGAGACTTTAGACTTAGGAAAAAATAAATCACAAGTCCCGCTAGGAAACATAACTTAAAAGGATTTGGCCCCTTTCAATGACAACTTAAAACACATGCTTTAAAACCGACTTAAGTGAACCCAAAAAGTAATGCAGAAACATAAAAACCAAGGGATACTTAGGTATTAAAACAAGGAAAACAATTAGGGCTTGGATAAAATAAAACCTAGGGCTTCAATGAATAGGATTTGGACACAATTTAATATAGAGGGCTAGAAAAATATTGCAGTCCTAATACATGCACAACGGCACGAAAAAAATAAAAAGGAAAAAGAAAAAAAGAAAAGACAAAAGACACAAAAGAACTAAAACAAAACTCCAAATCAACTAGTGAAAGAGACCTCGATCGAAAATGCCTCATCCACTAATATCATTTTTGGAAAGCTATTGCAAGAGCACAAGTGATCACATAGGAAGAATGAGAGCATCACCAAAGACAATACCAACTCTATGTTCTAATATATTGACCATGACATCGAAGAGAGATGGAGAGAGAGAGAGGGGTGTTGTGTTCCATGCTAGTCAATCCTATCTTGAAAATTTTTGCACACAAGGTGACTTTGTATGTGTGTGTATTGTTGAACCCTCATGAATGGATGTTAGTATTTGTTGTATTCATGAAGATTATTTGTATGTGCACCTCATGGATGGATGTTAGTATCCATCATATGCATAAAGATGGGTCGTATGTGCAGCTAATGCATGGATGTTAGTATATGTCATATCCATGAAGTTGGTCACATGTCTCATCTTTGGAAATGCCAATTTGTGTGCATAATGTACAAGGAAGGCCATGTGTATGCCCCCCTCCTTATGATGAATACATACTAGAAATTATAATGAAGAGAATCAAGGATACCTACTTCTAACAACAATGATATATCCTTAAATCAACAAATGTATGCCATGAAATTAGCTAAGAGTGTGCACCCTTATGAGCTAAGAAAATAGATAATCGTGAAAGGATATTCTGCTTACGAAAAGAGACCCTTGAAAGGAAGTGTACCATCTGAAAATGGATGCACTAATTATTTAAGACCTTTTATCTCTCATCCTTTAATGACTTTACGAACCATGAATGGATTCGTACTTGATCCACCTTTTCTCTTGTTCTATCCCATATCTTCCACTTTCAACTATGCAGTCTCTGAGACCTCAGGGATGGCTTCCTTTGGGCCAACCCTAGAACAGGTCGACCAAGTCAACCTGTTCTGGAATAGGTTGACCAGGTTGACCTATTCTGGAATAGGTTGACCAGGTTGACCTTTTCCCCAATGATTTTAAATCTCAGGGCCAGTGTTGTGTTGGGGAATTAAATTGCAAAATCGGGTGACCCTGTTGGCTTGCTTTGTTTTCCCGCTTGAAAACTAGTATAAAAGGAATCCTAGGTGCCTCATTTTAACATCCATGAACATCCATTGACATCCATTGACATCCATTAACATCCATTAACATCCATGAACATCTATTGACATCCATTAACATTCATTGACATCCATTTGACATCCATAATATCCATTAGAAATCCAACAATCACACAAGCAAGTTCAAGCATTCAAGCATTCAAGATTCAAGGATCCTTTGTGAGCATTTGTTCTTCAAGATCTAGCATTTTGTTGGCCATCAAGGGAGGAGATTTACATTTAGGCATTCATCATATTCTTCATTGATACACGTTTACATCTATGGCTCCATGATGTGGTCTTGGTAGATCCATTGCATTTTTGGAGATTTCCTACATTTGTCATTGCAAATTCAACATCTACAACATTCAAGCATTACAAAATCCTTATTGACAATGGTTTCTACTAGAAAGGTGAATACTTACATTTTTCTTGTTTCCTTTACATATTTACATTTCAATTTCAAGGTTGATTCCTCAATCTAGGGCTTGACCAAGGAAAGCCCTCATCCACCCAAACCCCAAAACAAGATTTTCTATGTGCAGGAGCATGATATCTAAATTATAACCATAGATATGGAAACTACTTGCCGAGACATTTCCAAAGAAGTTAGTTCGACTTTGCTACAATGTCCTGAGAACACGGTGACTTCATGGAAAAGTGTCTGAAACATGTTGCATTAGGTCAACTTTCTCCTTGGGGTCTAAGAAAAATAACATTTTCTAGGTTTTTTGTTGTGATCGCGAATCTGTAGTCATAAGTTCTATCACAGGTTGAGATCTGCAGTTTTTAGAGAAAAAAGGCATATTCCTCTACATATTTCAAGGTGAGTACTCCATCATTCATTTCATTTCTTAGTGTAGACCTATTTTCATATATTAATTGGGTTGATTACATACACTTAGCATCTAGATCTATCTTACTTTTCTCATTAAATCAATTGGTTCAATTTCACATTTGCATTTAGACATCTTTAATCAAATCCTATATTGCATGAAAGAGGACTTGCTTGCGTACTTCCTTGATATAATTTGGGTTTAGTATTGGCATCCCTTCATCTTCTTGGGTTTTTCTAATCTAACTTGGGTTATATTGACAATTATGTTTGGAAACCCCTATTTCTCTTGTATTTTGAGCGTTGCATTGATAAAAAATAAAACTATATTCAATTTTATTTGAGTTCTCATAAATATTGCAGTGTGCTAAATCTTTTTCATTATGATGTATTTAGTACTATAGATGTTCCTTCCATTGGAAAATCCACATAGTATGTTTCATTTATTGATGAATATAGCAGAAGGACATGGGTGTATTTTATAAAGAGTGAATATGATGTTTCAAGTCTATTTAAAGAATTTAAAACAATGGTTGAATCAAAGTCTAGAAGGGAAATAAAATGTTTGAGGATTGATAATGGGATTCAATTTTTCTCTAATGATTTTTATATGTTATGTGAAGATTGTGGCATTCACAATCAAAAGACAACTTTGTTTTCATTAAAAAATGGAGTTACAAAAAGGATGAACATGACTTTGATGGATAAGGCTAGGAGTATGTTGAGTGGTGATGGCCTACAAAAAATTTTTTGGGATGAAGTTTTTGTCATTTCTTGCTACCTAATTCATAGGTCTCCTCCATCAACTCTTGTTGATAAAATTCCTATGGAGGCATGGTTAAGTCATAAGTCTTCATTGAAACATCTTAAAGTTTTTGGCTAGGAGGAATATGCACATGTGCTAAAGGAGAATCACAAAAAGTTGTAGAAGAGGCATTGGGTATGAATGATGAAGAATCCTAAAAAATAGCTATGGATGAAGAAATGATAGCTTTGAAAAAGAATGATACATGGGATCTTACACCATTCTTGGTGGTCGAAAAACTATTAGTTGCAAATGGGTGTTCAAGAAAAAGATTAGTTCAGATGGAAGCATTGAGAAGTATAAAACAATTTTGGTTGAAAAATGCTACTCTTAGGTTGAGGGTGTGGATCATGATGGGATATTCTTTCCCATTGCAAAAATGGCATCTATTAGATTTTCTTTTCTATTGTTTTTGCTTATGGTTTCAAGGTTGAGTAATTGGATGTGAGAAATTTTTTCCTTCATGGTGATTTGGAGGAGGATATTTACATGACATTGCTAGAGTACTACATGGTAAAAGGTAAAAGTAATTTGGTTTGCAAATTGAATAAATCTTTATATGGGCTAAAGTAGAGTCCTAGACTGTGGTACAAGAAATTTGACACATGTATTGATTTTGGGATTTGAGCCTTCTAAATTAGATCACTTTATTTATTACAAATGTGATGGTGGTCATTTCTTGTACATTGCATTATATGTTGATGATATGTTATTCATTAGTAAAGGGAAAGGTATGATTGTAGACCTTAAGTCACAACTTGCTACCAAATTTGAAATGAAAGTTCTTGGTGCTTCTAAACACATTTTAGGTATGGAAATTAGAAGAGATAGAGTGAATAGAAAACCATGGCTAGGATAAAGTAAGTATGTGAACTTAATTTTATAGAGGTTCATCATGTAGGATTTTAGACCATTAAGTGTTCCTTTTATAGTTGGAACAAAGATTTCTATTTCAGATTTCCCTACATCTCCATAAGAGATGGAAGACATGAGAAGAGTACCTTACCAATGTGCAATTGGAAGTGTGATGTGTACTATGGTCTATACTAGACCTTGCCAAAGTAGTGGGATTTATTTCCAAATATATGTCTAGTCCTGTAGATTTCATTGGGATGTAGTTTAAAAAGTCTTTAGATATTTGAAGGCTGCCTTAGAGTATTCATTATGTTATCATGGTAATATGATATGAGAAAAAATTTCCCTCAATATTTGTAGATATGAGGATTCAGATTAAATGAGTGATATTGATAGTAGAAGATCCACCAGTGCTTATGTGTTTATATTAATTAGTGGTGCAATCAATTGGACGAGTAAGTGATAGGTTGTGGTCTCTTTGTTCACTACTAAAGTTGACTATATGAAAACTACTCATGCTTGTAAATAATTCATGTGGCTTAAGAGGTTGTGTTTAGATATATGAATCAAATAAGGAGAAATAATGAGTTATTGTGATACTTAGAGTGTGATCTACCTAGAAAATAACTTGAGTTTTCATTCCACGACCAAGCACATTAATGTTTAGTTTTGATTTATTAGAGGTATGGTTGAGGAAGACGGGGTGAAGATGGTTAAGATAGAGAACTTGATGAATGTTGTAATTTCATTAAATCAGGTTGTGAGGATAGATAAGTTCAGATGGTGTTTAGAGTCTATGGATTTGATGAACCCTGGCAATTGAACCATGTTGTAGATACTCCATTTCCTCTTGCAAGGATTTTGACAAGTTGGAGATCCTTAGGAAAATGTGTCTCAACCTTGAACTTATATATGGTTACTATTTTAAGTAAGTTTTCATTTGTACATGGATTTTTCATATTTTCCCCAAAGGTTTGGATGGGATAGATAAGCATGCTAGTAAATTTTCATTTCAAGACCATGCCCAGTTTTGAAGATATTAAAGTTTCATTTTTCAAGTTGTCAAAAAAAAAATTAAAAATTCAATTTTGAAGGCTTTAGAGGATTTGGAATGGCCTGAAAGTGTGTATAGCCAATTTAGTAGGTTACAAGGTTATAGATCATGTCATGAGATTTATGACACTTCAAATAGTTGGTTAATCGGACACCCAGTTTGAAATTATGGCCTTCAAAAGTTTGGTCTCTTGAAATAGGAATTGTAGAAACGTGTTAAACACATAAATGAGTTGTAAAAGTGATTTATACATGTTGATGTGTGTTTTGACACATCATGGGCCATATTTTATTGTAAATAAGATGGACATCACTTTATAAGTTGTTTTGGGTGAAAAGTTTTATAATATCATTTGACAAATTAATGTATCAAGTATGTTATGTATATAAGGTGTGTATGAGATAAAGCATGTGTGTAATAGTCTTATAGATATTTTGTTACCTTCATATCTCTAGTTGGTGATACTCTTTGCAAGAAGATTTCTTTACAAGTATATTGTTATTTTTTAAATTAATTTTTGAATAATATTTTGGGCAGATTTTGGAGTGTGGGGTTTTCCTCTCGAAAGGGTTTTCCCCATGTAAATAACTATGTTGGGGTATGTATGTTATTTATGTCATTTCTATTAGTTTATGTAACTATTGTAAGATCTAAGAAAGCTTTTACGTTATCCTCCACTCAAGGTTAGTGTAGGAAGTAGTTTCACTACTTAACTTCCTTACAAGTGGAATTAGAGGTTGGTCACTTTTGGTTTCAGTTGCATGGGTTATATTAGGTTTTTTGAACTAATATAGATTTGAGTGGGAGCTTGTGTAGAAGATAATTTGTGATAATGTTGCAAGAATTTTTGGATGGCAAGTACACACCAAGTTCATTAGGGAGAACAAAGGTGGAGAAATTTTCTAGGAATAATTTTGAATAGTGGAAGCTAAATATGGGGATATGTTAATAGATTAGGATATGTGGGATGTTTATGATGAGAATGTCATGTCACCTACAAATATAAATGAGGCTTCTAAATATGTTGTTATGGACTATAAAGCTAAGGTTCTAATTAGATTGTGTCTTGTAGACTATGTTTTAATCAATGTTCATGAAGAGTCATCTACAAAGAAGCTATAGAAGAAGCTTGGTGAGATGTATCAAGCCAAATATTTAGTAAATGAGATTTTCTTGAGGAACAAACTATATTCCTTGAGAATAGAGGAGGGTGAACAAATTAAAGGATACCTAGAAGAATTCAATATGTTGGTGGCTCAATTGGCATTAGTTGGTCTCAAGATGGACAAAGAGGAGAAATGACAAATCTTGTTTTGGGCTTTGCTGGCATGGCATAATAAATTGCATTCGTATACAATTTCTTGCCTACATAGGTCCCATTTTAGAATGTGTGGACTCTTTCATATGCTTTCTTTTATCACACCTTGATTTTGTACATATTTTTGGCACCCCCATACCAATTTTAACTTTGGGTCTAAATTTGGGTCCCTTTGGGTGGTCAAGGGAAACTCATATGTTTAGGGAAATTTTAGTCACCCTTGACCCTGAAAGTCATTGTTAGCCCTGAGAATTGACCCCAAATTTATATTGAGTAGAAGTTATTTGGTTTTGGATAGATTCCTAAATCAACATTGACCTCCTTTGAGTTTTACACCCCAAAATGGCTTGGATAGGTATATGAACAAGGTATCCTCCCTTATTTTGGTAATCACAAGAAAGCATTCAAAATCCATTCATTCAATCAACATTCATGATCTCAAGCATTCAAGGAGCCAGGAGAACCATTCAAGCAATTCAAGCATTTAAGACATTTCATCCTACCATATCCTTCATTGTAGCAAGCTTCAATAACCTTTCATACAAAAATGTCTTTAATGATTTCCTTTTAGATATTTGTGGAGTCACATTATTGCACCAACACTTGTGATTACTTTTAAAGAGCTCATTGCATTATCAAGGTATATGACATCTTACTTCTTAGATTTAGCCTCTACTACATATTATCATGATTTCCTTTCAAGTACATTTCATTTTTATTTTATGGTTGATTCTAAAATTGGGGTTTTACTCAGGCAAACCCCTTTCTACAAATCATTTCCCCTCCTTCTTAATGTGCAAGAAATAGGTGTGCATGTGGGAAAGGATATACAAAAAGATAAGATCAAGAGTTATGATTCACATATTGTTTTATGAAAAAGTCCATGGTTATTCATTCTTGACCTTTGAGTCGCCCTTGACCATCTGTTTTAGGTTGAAGTTTGATTTTAATGTTAGTTATTGTTTTTTCTTCCCAAATCTGGTCTCAAAGTTGGGTTCTTAGTTCTTGATCTTTCTATGCATGAAAACAACCACATTCTCACTATATATTATTGTAGATCTTACATTTATCAATTTCAATTGCATAGTCACAATTTATTAGTGAAGGATCATTATATTTCACCATTGCTTGAGTCTCCTTGAGTGTAGTGGATACTCTTCCTTCCAATGGATGAGAGAGAGAGAGAGTGTGTGTGTTAATGTATCATGTTGTTGCTTAGATCTTTGAAGGGCTAAAATTTAAAATTTCTAAGTTATTTTCCCTTTTATTCATGAAAGTTTTTTAAAAATATCAACATCCACACCTATTCAACCTTAACTTTTACATGTGTGGAGTCTCAAACATTAACTTTTCACATTTTTTTACTCCAAACTCTAAATTTCACGTGTTTTAAATCTTAACTTTTGTACAAATTTTTTCAAAACATTAAATTTTCACATTCTTTGTCTCCAAACCTTAACTTGTACCCAAAATTTTCACGAATTTTGAAAGGCTTGATCCCTAACTTTTGCATCTAGGAGTTGAAAACCATAACTTTTACATCCTTGGCTTCAAATCCTTAACTTTTGGTTTGAAAACCCTTATTTTTAAAGTTCATAACCATCTCCTAGCAACTTTCAAGAAAATGTTGTGAGAGGTGTAAGTAAAGGATTCAATAATTTTTGCAAGAACCCTTGTAGTTGACATGCATGCAAATTATGGAATTGTCGAGAAACAAAACAATCAAACCAAGTTGTTTTTCAAATAGTACTATATATATATATATATATATATATATATATATATATATATATATATATATATATATAGAGAGAGAGAGAGAGAGAGAGAGAGAGAGAGAGAGAGAGAGAGGCCCGTGAATTGATTGAAAAAATTCATCAAAGAAATATTTTCCCAAAGAATGAAATAAAATGATCACAAGCAATGCACAAAACGAGTTTAATGAAAAAGATTTATAAATTTTTGATTAAAAGCAATTGACAGGTGTAAAGCCAATTCCACAACCCTTGCCATCATTCTCCTCGCCAATGGCAAATGAATGAAATATGAAGGATAGAGTAGTATTATTGCATGCTATAGTTTGAATCATCCAAATTTTATGCTCACACTAGTTTTATGAGCCTATTTTCTTAGTGTTTGTAGCATGTAGGATGAGTAGTTCTAACACTAAGGAAGCCTTGAAAATCGTTATGATCAAACAAGTTCATGCCATATGTGAGCTTTGGAATAGGACACATTTCATAGCATTCTCCACGTTCGTGCCAAAAAGAAGCTATGAACGGGTTATGAACATCCTTCAAAGCATAAGGAGGACAAATTTTTACCAGATAGTTATTTCGAAGTGCTTCGATATGCATACATTGAAAACATTATTTTAGAGGTGATGACTTTCATTTTCATAGTGGATATCTGCAAGACACTCTATTATGATGCCAGTTAAGCATGTGGTGAACCTATTTAATTGGTGCATGCGAAATATATAAAGGTGATAGAGTATATTAGAAATAGATGGGTATTTGAAAAATGTTATAATTCCAACCTCCTTCATTAACATATATGCGAAAGGTGGAACACAAACAAGGCATGTGAAACATTTGATAGAATGCCTTTAAGAGATGTCATCACATATTTTTTGGTTGCAAAACATCGGAAGATAGGAATGGCATGTGGATTGTTTTCCAAAATGTCACCAACAAAAGTGGTCTCATAATATGTATGATCGCAACGAACATAAAATTTGAAGACATTTAAAAAGATTCATACTCTGCGAGTGTAAAATTGACTTTCATCATAGCACAAAACATATGAGGATTCTTGTAAGATAGTAAAAATAGCTAGTTGACACAATGGAAAACATTGTATCATAGACCATGCAATTGAATTGTTTGACAAAATGCTTCAAAACTTTTAGGAATATTCAGCCCACACCATTCTCGTTGCCCATGGAACATTTTGAGCCTCAAGAGCATGACAGGAGTGTTTTTGTCAGATGCTACAGTCGAAAATGTTGAATCTTGGATAAGGCATTCAAACTCTTTGACAAATTGCCTCAGAAATATTTTTTAACATAAATAAATGCAAAATGTGGAATATATAGAGGAGGTATGCAAACCATTTGACATAAGAACATGCAAAAATATGAAGCACGTAGAAGGCACATTTAACATAATTCCTCAATAAAATGTAGTCTCATATAATGAGTGATTTTAGCGTACACACACAAAATCGATTGTTGATAAGGTTGTAGATACCTTCAAGGTAGATGCATTTTTTTAGAAAAGTGGCTTGAAATGGTTTATTGTGTATATATATGCAAAATGTGGAAACATATATAACACATAAGTTGTTTAACACAAAATGCTGGAGAAATATCCACCAAAAATGTGCCAACATAGATGTCATTTCTTAGAATGAAAAGGTGAGATTTCTTGATTTGCACAAAGTGGATTTAATTGAAAATATTAACAGCCTCGATGCAAATGCAACCAAAAGTCATGAAGCCAAAAACATGTTAACTATGAAGTACAAATGAGGCAATTAAATTGTTTGGAAGAATGCTTCACAGAGTTGGTGTTAATAATTGAATGGAATATTTGAGGTAGAATGAGAACTAAATGAATTTGACGAAGAAGCTTTCAACCAGGAGACAAGGTGTAGACACTAATCACAAGGAAATTAATTTCCAGATTTTATAAAAAGAGAGGTAGACTGTGAATTTTGTGTAAGTGATAGGTGAGAGTGTAAATAGTTATTTTTCATTTTTGAAACTCTTTGTCCACAACCAGTGATTAATATTCACCAAGTTTTTGATACTTGAGGAAAGATGAAGTACAATTTTTAAGGGCAAGAACCCATTTCTATACTCAAAAGCACACTCTCAGAGATAGAAGACACAAAATGGGTCATGTGGGCATCACTGACCACTAGAAAGAGATGGAAAAGGAAGAAAATACTCTATTGGATCAGAAGATATTGGGCAGTGGGCTAGCACACGCTACAGGTCATCTATTAGCAGTTTAGAGTCCAAAATTGATTCTTGAATGCATGAAAACATATAATTTGAACACCAGAGAAGTTCGTGTAGAATTTTCAACATAGATCTAGCTAAAAAATAAGAAAAATGACAGCTTGTAAAAACAGGAGAAAAACAGAGCAGATCAACAATGAAATTCTATCTTTCATTCCATGATTCAATGGTTATTACATTATGAACATAGTGCATGATTTATACAATAAAAATTGTAATGAGTAACCGTAGTTAGCAATAACAAATTATGGTGAAGAGTACAATAAGGAATTAAACATCAGTTCCACTACAGTCGAAAACGACGATCTAAAAATTTCTGATCAAAACTGAAGCTTGTTTTCAAATCAGCGAGCACCAATGACTGAACAAAATTGAGACCTAACAGACTATCATCCATAAAATATCATCTGAACTGAGATGAACAGGCGGTTGGAATTAACATACTCTAATACACCCCCTTAATTCCAACTAAGGAGAAAGGAAAAAAAAAGAAAGAGGAAAGAGGGAAAATCCAATGGGAATAAACCCCCCCTCAAAATTTACAGTAACAGAAAAGCAAAAGAACATCTCTTGTGATAAGAAAATCATGGACATATGTCAAATGATAACTACCATAGTGTTGAATGAAGAGATTCCTCTGAAACCAAAATGAAGATCATAATCAATCTGCATGAGTCCCCCCAACAACACTACTTGAACCATTAACATATGGAAAACAAAAGAAAAATATATGTCAATCGAAGATACAAAAGACAATAATCTGCATATGTGCTCCCAAACAATGAATAGATGGCAAACAAATGCAAAACACCTATCATTCAAGGATGCAGATGACACATAAATCTGTACGAGTGACCCTAACGAAACTACTCAGCTATGCAAGAATAAAATGCTGGTTGAAAATACAGATGTCAATTATCTATACAACTGATCAACTATGGAAGCAAAGAATCATCAACACGAACAGTAGAAAACCCTCATAATGTTGAAAAGAGAGGCATGACAGGCAGGGATAACTTTAAGAAACCCCCTTTTAGGAAAAAGTGTAAAATCTTGGTGAATCGTACATTATTTTAGAGGGGAATTTGTTTTAATACAGGCGAATTTTTTTTTCAAATCCTCATTTTTTCATAATTTGTATTGGCGATTTTTTCCTTGCCAAACGAAAATTTTATAAAATGCTGGCGAATTCTTCAGTCATGTGGGGAAAATATATATTATATGAGGCGAATAATTTTCGTTTAAAGTAAAAAATTATAATATATGAGGCGAATGATATTCTATTGAAGGGAAAAAAATAATTGTATTGGCAAATTTTATGTACTGTTTGAAAATTTATTTATTTTATTGGCTAATCGTTTGTTAATTATGGAAAAAAAATATATTTTATTTGCGATTTTCAAAAGATGGGACATAACACAGACACGTAACCTAACCTAACATACCTAACATACATACATTATTTTATAATGTTAAATGTATTATTTGAGACTGTCTGATGAGTGAAGATCAATGGCTAAAGTTTAATTTTGGCTTGAATTTCTTGAAGGAAATAGAGTTGTCGAGGAAGTCACCGAAATATTGACATGTATCAAATAAGGGTAACTTGTCTACAGAATACAGTGTACACATGTTGGTATCGATAATCACGGTCCTATTACTATAGTGCAACTTGTAACCTCTTAACTCGGTAAGAAATAAATGCCTTGTCAGTGACAAGCGACATTCTTTAACTTGTCATGCACCACTTCCAAATTCGCACAAACGATATAACCGATATTTGACATTTTTGCATTTATGGGAAAGATTTACTGCCAGATATGAAAGATTAAGGAAAAAATTTTAATTTCTCACACGCATGCATTTAGGGGAAAGATTTACATGAAAGATTTAGAGGCATACTAAGGACAATGGATTTAATACCATTAAAGAAAGAATAATTAATTACTAAGTAACGATTGAGGATTCAAGGGCTATTTATAGACGATCTAGCTTCTTTATTCTTCGATTCGTCTTCTTTGCTAGATAAATTATTTGTTTAGGTCATTAGTCTACAGTTGCACTCTACAAATAATTTGTTTTTAAGGTTTCTAAAGTTTTAGATGGACACTCCAATTAGGCTTAGATGCACATCTGAGGAGCCCCAGAAGGCCTTTCTGGGTTCCTTTTCAGATGAAACCTTAGAATCAATTTGTAAGGAGGGTGGGCCTTTCGTAATAAAGACTGTTAAAATGGTGTTGGGCGGAGAGTTTCTGCACAATGAAGATAGGCACCGGGTCAACACAGACATAACGTCCTATTTTTTGGCATCTCTTCTCGACCTCGGAGGAGAGAAGGTGGACATGTTAATGTTGAAAAAATGGTCAGCGCTCCCCTCAGGATTTGTGACATGGCTTAACCGCCTCCCGTGTCTTCTATAAGTCTAGTGGTTGTATCGGGCATTAACAGGTCGGTCTTTTGGTGCAACGACAACCACTACTTGTAACAAGTGGTATCAAAGCTTGGTCACAGGTTCGAATCCCCTCGGGTAACGCTGAGGGGGAGATTGTTGGAAAAATGGTCAGTGCTCCCCTCGCGATTCGTGACATGGCTTAACCACCTCCTGTGTCTTCTATAAGTTTAGTGGTTGTATCGGGTATTAACAGGTCGATCTTTTGGTGCAACGGCAACCACTACTTGTAAACAGTTAATGCTGCTAAAGAGGGTTTTTAAAGAAGAATACCTGGGGGACAACGTTGATGTTATCATGTGCACGGAAATAGGGGTGGGGATCCCTTGGGCAAGTGAAATACCCAAGCTTCTCCTCCCAGGCTAGAATGTGGCCATGCAACCTTTTCTTTTGGGCCTAAATGCTAGGCAGTATAAGCGCCATATGAAATGGGCCCTGATTGCTCTGGATTTTCTCCGAAAGTGGTTTATGCTTGACAAAGTGGAGGCTCATGCAGGGCAATACGGGTGGCTCAATGAATTCTCGCAGTTAATCCTCTCTGCAAAATTCTACTTCGATGGAGCCGAAGAGAAAAATCAGTAGTGGACTACCTGTGGTCTTTTTTGATAAAAACATACCTCATTTTTGGGTTTTTTTGTTTATAGTAGGTTTCTCTTTGTACAGGAAGTGGACAATGTAATTATAATTTTATGAAAAAAAACAATGAAAATTTCGCAAGCTTTAGCTCATTTCAATTTGTGTTTTATGGGTACGAAAAATGGTTCTTAGACTTCTCTGTCATTGTGATTGCAATATTTTAATTAGTTGCTTTATCTGTGTATTAGACATGTATGATGTAACTTGTAAGTATGTTTTAGTAGAAATAAGGAAACGTTCAAATGATGCTGATGGTATTTCCATTTTTAAATCTGAATATTTAAAATGTATCACAGTTGTACAATGTAGACAGTTGTAGTTAATAAAAAAAATGTCTTATCAGTTATCACTGAGTGTTTGGGTAATGTTACCTGTAAAAATTCACACGCTCGTACATTTAATATGAAAGATTATAGAATTTTGAAGGACAAATGAATTAATAAGGTTAGAGAAAGAATTTATGGTATTCTAATTATAATGTATGAGAATTATATGTGATTATAATTATCAACGTTAAAGTTATAATCAATAAAAAATATCATTTTAACTTTAAGAATACTATACAATATTTTTGACAGACAAATAAATTAATAAGGTTAGAGAAAGAATTTATGGTTTTCTAGTTATAAGGTATGATAATTATACATGATTATAATTATCAACGTTAAAGTTATAATCAATAAAAAATATCATTTTAACTTTAAGTATACTATATAATCAATAAAAAATATTACTTTGACTCATGTTTGGGAGACCTGGCGAGTCAGTGACCACATAAATCTCGTAATCTCTAAACACTAACCTTAACTCCGGCCTCTGAAATTTATTAAAGTGTAATATTATTAAAAAAATAGTGCATTTTGAATTTGATTGGCTAAAATTGTTACTATTTAATTAAATAACTTTAAATGTTATTAACTTATTATCCATTTTTAGTTAATATCTATAAAGGAAAAAATAACAGTATAACATTTAACAATGTCTGTTGCAAATAACTACCGTTGGATGAGCATAGATCGACGATGTACAATGGACTTCAAGATGAAAGGGAAAAGAAACCCAATCTTTTCAAAACTGTTCCAGAATTATGACGTGTCACTAAACACGTAACACGTTCCACTCGCAGTCTCGCATGGTCTACCAACAATGTCATTTGATGATGATGTGACACATTTGACTCGTGAGGTGAGTCATCCGTCAGGTGACTAGGTGAGTTAATGGGACCCATGAGGCCACCACAACACTCACCAGATAGTGACTAATAATGACATTATGACTATTGGATGATTTTAGATCAATGACCAAAGTTGTATTTCAGGATGAAAGGGAAAAACAACTCTATCTTTTCAAACCCGTTCTAGAATCATGACATGTGTCACTAAACACGTAACACATTCCACTCGCAGTCTTGCACGGTCTACCAACAATGTCATTTGATGATGATGTGACACGTCTGATTCGTGAGGTGAGTCAACCGTTAGGTGACTACGTGAGTTAATGGGACCCACGGCCCATGGGGCCACCACACCAAATAGGGACTAACACTGACATTATGACTGTTGGATGATTGTAGATCAATGACCGAAGTTGTATTTCAGGCCGAAAGGGAAAAGAAAACCCATTTTTTCAAACCCATTCTAGATTCATGATGCGTGTCCACTCACACGGTCAGTGATAGTGACAAGTGTGACAACTGTAGATTGTACAATTTTTGCACTTTAAGTTTCACTTTGCAATCTAATTTTTCATTTATAAGTATAAGTAGTCTGCAGATTTAGAAAGGGGTTACAACTTACGAATTCTAAATTTCTAGGTTGAGGATTGAGGTCTGAGGAAAGCAACAAAGTCTCTCAGCTCTCTTCCCAGCCATAGTTTGCAAAAATTGAAACTAAGGGTAACAGGTAACTACTAAAATCCTGAACACCTACGTCCCGCATTTTAAATTTTTCAAATCTCTTGATTTACAACTTTACTATTTATAATATATATAAAAAATGAGCCTGTTAGGGTTTAATTTTGAATCACCCCTGTAAATTGTAGGCTTGTAGCTGTGTATAAATATTTGAATTTTCCTATGAGTAAATAGTGATACCGATTACCAACTCACCAAGATGGGAAAAAGAAATATCAAGAATAAGACTATGAGTAAAAGGCCAAGTCAAATAATAGAATTTCACAATTTGCTTAAAACACCAGGTTTCACTGATTTATTCCATGATATTTATGATCCTATTATTCATGGAAATATTTGCACTTGAAAACAAGTGGAACAATCCAAAGAAGGGTTAAAAATTTTATACATTTAACCCCATGATAAATGCAACGACAAATAAAATTGGAGCGCGGGTTGCTGGGTTGGCACGCATGGCGTTACCTCAAGTATTCCCTTGCCCATAAATTGTCATCATTTGCGCCACAAATTATGATGAAAATAGAAAAGCAATTGTGAATAAAAATACTCAGGAGGAAATTTTGTCCATAACCGAGAGTGAATTTGCTAGTCTGTTGAACCTAGGGTTTGAACAGCAAAACTCAAACGTGCACATTGACCTGGGAAAGCTAGCAGAGGATTATGAAAAATTAGATGCAACATAGAGATTCTTATATCAGAGGAATAACAAGCAGTTCTAGTCTGAGTCCAGTGTTAGATTAGGTGAAATACTAATCTCCCAAGAAAACCTGCATGCATAACCCTGTCACATGGAAGAAGCAAAGAACAAAAGCAAGAAAAATCTATGGAGGCCAAAAAGCCAAAGACATCTTATGGACATGCAAAGAGCAATTGTATTCCAAGATTATCTAAAAAGAATGTACAAAGGGTTCAACCATATAGGTGAACAATAAAACCCTAAAGCTATAAAGCAAAAAATAAAGCTAGGTTGCACATTATAATTAATAAATATATTAATTATAATGCACCTAAAAGATAGCTTAAGTAAATAGAGTAATAAATGACTTAATTAATTAAACCAAAGTGATTTAATTAATAAGCATAAAGTATGATTACTCTAACACCCCCCCTTAAGCGTAGCTCAAGAGAGAAGCTAACCTAGCAAAGCTATGAAAGCAGAAAATGGGTCCCGGCAACAAGGCCTGATCAGGTACCCAGTACAAGAAAAAAAAACTAGATGAAGGAAACAAAGCCTCCAATCTAGGGAATGTCCCAAAGAAAGGAACAAGAAAGAGCATGAAGCAACTCTGAAGCATGAAGCTGCAAACACTGTCAGAAGAATACTGCTGGAACCCCCACTGAAATAGTGCATGACCAGGTAGAGAAGACAAAGTCTGAAGAGCTGATCAATCGAAGAGGTGGCCTCCAAAAGCAGGAATGAATGAGTGTCTATATAGTAGATGATCCATCTCACTGAAATGCATAGGTGCCTAGCCACTGCATCCGCCTAGTACATAGGAACAAAAACTGAATACGTAGATCACTCAACCGAACCAAGGAAGCAATAGAACCAACAGGTGAACCCCCCCCATAATGCTGAACGGGGTGACAGGAACACTGAAATGCAATGCCAGAAACATCTGCAAGAAGAAGAAACAGGAACACCTATGTGCAAAAGAAGGTACAAGCACAGGATAAAGGGCGGTGTCATAGACACAAACTACATGAGGCTAATGTCATGGAAGGTACACTCACTTGACAAAGGTGGATGAGCACAAAAGGCAAAACATCATAACCCCCCCATGGCACTTTATAACTGAGTGCGTATACAAACAAACACATAGTGTTCAAGATCCCAAAATGCAAAAGCAGGCACTTTATCTCAGTGCGTTTACAGAAAAAAGAATGCAACAGAAGAGAAGCATACAATGCTCAAAAGACAGAAAGAAGAGTGAGCTATGAACTCAGAAGAAGAGATCCCCGGACCTGTAGAACCAAGCACTCCACCAGAGGGCATAAACTGCCAAACGCAGAGGAGTGAAAACCTGGAGTAGAATCTAGAAAAATAACCTCAACCACTGAATAGCACACTGAACCAGCTTTCCGAAAATACCAAGTTTGCTGAAAACTAAGCCCGAATGTGAGAGATATAGTGTCCGGAATGCAAAAAGTACCCGTGACTTTGACTGGCAGAAAACCCCTACAAATGGCAAAATCAAACAACCAAACTAAAAAAAATAGAACGGTCTCAGAACCAGCTTTCCGTCGATATCTCGTTTGGAAAAAAATGTCATCGTATGCTCAAGTTACGGCAAAAACAGTGACAGGTGCCCTGGCAGACACCTAAAAAAGAAAACCTCTGAATTCAACAGCCTGGTGCGAAAAATGGAAGAAGAATCTGGAAAAAAGCTCTGCGTATAAAACGACCGTCTCAGAATTATCTTCCCAATGATATCTCATTCGCCCACTAACTCCTTCGTATGAGCAAGTTATGCCAAAAAAAGCATCAGGTGATCCAGGAAGGCAAAAAAGCAGTCCTGCCTTCGAAGGCATGGTATAAAAATGAGGCAAAAAACTCGAAAAGAAACCTCCATAATTGCGTTCGTCTCGGAAAGAGCTTTCCGATGATATAAAAAACTCCCAAATACGCCTCCAGATGAAAAAGTTATGGCCCTAGAGGCCGAGCTTGCACAGGCGGGCTTAGAAAACAAGCCATGCAAAAAAATTGCCAACATCATCAATTAGGGAGCCTAAAGTTGACGGCCAAATGGCCGTCACGGCTCAAAATGCACCAGGGGCTTGGGTCCGGTCGCCCATGTGACCGCGGGCTGGCGGAGCTGGGCGGTGGGGGCCAGCAGAGTGGCCAGAGGGCGGCGATCTCGGCGGGCGGCGGGCCGCAGACTGGGCGGCGCTGTCAGCGCCGCTGAGGGCGGCGGACTGGGCGGTGGCCGCTATCAGGGGCTGGCGGTGGGCGGTGGCCGGGGGTGGGTGGTGCCTGGGTGGCCGCCGGGCGATGCCTGGGTGGCCGCTCGGCGGCCAAAATATATATATATATATTTTTAAATCGCCGACTGTACCCACCTTGGAGTGCGTGCCAGAGCCGTATGGCCCTGGTATGCAAAAAAAATTTGCCTCAGATGGCAAAGATGTCCAAAATGGACAAATTTTATATAGATTTAGGGGTTCTTGGGCCTTCCGGACACAATGGTGGTGTCCGTTTTTGCCCAAGGTGAGCCAAATTTTGGCTCCCCCCCAGATCCATAAAAAAAACTTCTGAAACCCTTGAAAAAAAACACGAACAGTGAGCAGGAAGATGGCTCTGATACCACGTTAGATTAGGTGAAATACTAATCTCCCAAGAACACCTGCATGCATAACCCTGTCACATGGAAGAAGCAAAGAACAGAAGCAAGAAAAATCTATGGAGGCCAAAAAGCCAGAGACATCTTATGGACATGCAAAGAGCAATTTTATTCCAAGATTATCTAAAAAGAATGTACAAAGGGTTCAACCATATAGGTGAACAATAAAACCCTAAAGCTATAAAGCAAAAAATAAAGCTAGGTTGCACATTATAATTAATAAATATATTAATTATAATGCACCTAAAAGATAGCTTAAGTAAATAGAGTAATAAATGACTTAATTAATTAAACCAAAGTGATTTATTTAATAAGCATAAAGTATGATTACTCTAACATCCAGATCATAAGCCTCCTTATGATTATGACATTTTTGTGCCATGGGCATAGGACAACATTTCCTTGCTAGCATTTTGTTTTGGATTGGATAGTAACAAAGAAGTGGATGCCAACATTCTTGAAATGCTTTTTCATATTCATTTTGAAAAAGAACCAGTAAAATATTATTTTATTGAGCACATTGTTCATTGCATGCAAGAACAATTACTAATTATTAAAAGAGGTTCACAGAATGCATTTAGATTCACAACCTACTTGTGCTATCTTCTCTTAGCAAAGCATCGTTCAATATTTGAGACAAACAAGCTTTGTAGTCAGGGCCAAAATCCAATATATGAGTGGACACCTTAGATAAGGATGATTGATAATAGAAGGAACTACAACAATTTTGTAGACTTCTTTTTGGCACCAATGTACCATAAAATTACAGGCACTCCAATGCCTAGATTTCCTGTTACTTGTAGAGATTGCATTCAACTCAAAAGTCAAATACAATTGGCTGACTGGTACTTAATGGAAGAGTACACTATGTTAAGGTTTTACAGTTCAGTGGTAAAATCCTACAAACTTCCAATACATGTAATAGAGAGGGTATTTGCATTGGAATATGTACGGAAGATGGAGAGCACATATGTACTCTTTAATGGTCAGCAAAAGAAAATGATATTTCCTTCCTTTCCTTTCTCATTTGGAGGGTTCACATTTGAGAGAAGAGGATTCAAAGTGGCACAAGCCTTTTTTTCAATTTTTCACTTTAATGTTGACAATCATTGGCAGTATGATCCACTCAACATAATTGGAAGAAAGCTTAGAGAGAATGAGAACTTTGCAAGAAAATGTGAACATGAAAGTATGCCATTGATTGAAAAATTTAAAAACATGGAGTCCTGGGACAAGGTCAAAAAAGAGATGGAGAAATATGCTACTGAAAATAATATGTCAATACAGGAATTGTCATCACAAATTATGGCATTGCACAAACAGAAAGGAAAAGTGCAGGCCATGATATCGTACAATTTCTACCAGAAAGCTGCTCAATCATCTACAAAATCTATTCCAAAAGAGCTAATGGATGAATGTATGGATGATAATTGGACTCGAACCAAAAAAATTTATTTTTGGGAAATGAGGAAGAATCTCGGCGAGCCAGACCTCTGCAGATCTTTATGAGGTGGAAGAGGATATAATGTTTAGCAAATTGTGGAATAAGGAGCATCCAACTGAAGCATATCATGACGATGATGATGACTATGACTAGGATTTTGTGAATCCCACATCTAGTAAAGTATATTCAATTAGTAGAGGAGTTGATGTTTCCACAAAACTTCGATATACCAAAGGGGTATATATTGTAGAAAAAATGGGCTACCTAGGTTTTGGTGGTCTGGGTCCCAGTGGACAAGGGGTTTGGTCTACACCTAACCCAGTAGCTCCACCAAAACATGGTGAGAAACCAGGCCTTGGTCTTGGAGTTCAATCATCATATTCATCAGCTCAGTCAATTCCATTTGTTCCAGCTTCAAATATAGTTCCACCTGTTCCAAGTACTCAGATTCAATCTAAATCAATTGCCACTCCTACAGCTGTGGATATCAGGGGTACAACTAAAACTAGTGGTTCAAAAAGGACATTACAGATAGACATGAAAACAATGGTTCCCAAAGATCAAGGCAGTGTAAAGAAGCAAAAGGTTATGAAAAGTATTAGTACAACAATGGCAATGGTGACTGTGAGTTCAACAATTACCCAACCTCCAGGATAAAACCCTTAGAATAGTGCAAAAACTCCACTTGTAATGGGTCAGGGTGTTGCTAATCCTCATGGTGGAATTAGAAAAACCACATGCAACATAGGTGGAAGCTTGTACATCAGTGCAAGTGATATTTCACCATTCAAACATTCAATTGTGTCACAAAACCCTGATTTTTGTTACAATGATTTTGTAACTAACTATGAACAATCAAAAAACAAGAATAGACAAAATAGTAAGACAATGAAGATGGAAGCAATTGTTGAAGCTTGTGATGTAAAACCTACATCCAACAGGTTATTTTCCACATATGACCCAAATAAAGATATGATGGAATTCATGGTTGTTATTCCCCCAGCTAGAGATAACAATCCACCAGAGAGTCAGTTAGATCCATCTCAATTTCAAGTTAGCACCCTCCAAATGGATTTATCCAAATTTAAAAATGTGGACAAGATAAATGTGTCGAAATGACCAACCAAGTGGTCTACAGTTCAGTGATGAAGTTGGAGAGAGAGAAAGGAAAGCTTCAGGGCACAATAGATAAGTTAAAGGAAGACTTGGAAAATGTAAAGGGAAATGAAAAAACAACAGAAAATAGGTGCAAAGAATTAGAGAGAAGGATAAACAATTCATCCTCTAAAGAAGAAATTGGACAAAAAGAACATATGGACGCAGAACTGAAAACTTTGTCGAGGGAAAAATTGGAATACAACGAAAAAAAACTTGAGGATGAAAAAGCCTCTTCATTAAGTTTATACAAAAACTTGGAGAATGCAAGACATGCAAACAATAACTTAAAGAAAGAATTGGAGAATGAGAGGGTAAAAACAAAATAGTGGGAAGAGAAAGCAAAATAGTGGGAAAAAAAAGCAGAGCAAATAAAATAACATAGTGAACACCAGTTCTCAAAAATGAGAGAAGACCTAAAGAAGGCAAATAATACAATTAAAAATTATGAAAACAACTTGAATGACCATGTAAATAATACAGTCAAGCAAATAAAAAAAATTCTTCTGGGGGAAAACACAGATGTTTGGTGATAGGTTGTGTGATTGGTTTGAACTGAATGAAAGTCTTAAAGATGTTTTTGGGAAGCTGAAAGAGCACATTGAGAAGAACAATTTTTTTTGTCAGAGACAGAAAATTGCAAAGCAGATTATGCAAGAAATCAACAGAACTAGTGACAGGCATTTGGCAAGCAAGGGAATTTAGGACCATGTTGGTGCAACAATAAAGGTGACCTCTGTCTTTCAAAAATATCAAAAACTAACAGAAGAAGAAGAAACTCTTGCCTTATTCAGGCCAAAGCTCACCAAGATGAATAGTAAAACAACCAAATTAATATCTCTTGGTTTGTCGAGTCTTGGTCTTGATTACTCATCAATGAATTTTGTTGGAAGAGAAGCTTACAAAAAAAAGTTGGAGGATACAATGACGTCTGATTTAGGCAAGCTTCCTCAGGACATAACTCATGAAGGCATTTCAAACTGCATCAAAACATTGACAAATTTGATAGTAATGGAAGGAACATTTCTTTCAACTCACTCTTCCAAGTATGGATGGCTGACGAGGTTGCAGATCATTTATTATAACATCACAAAGTTTTCCCTTCCAACTGACGAAGAATGGAGCATACTAAAAAAACTGACAGAATCATCTTGATCTCATCAATCATAGTATGTGAAAGTACTTTTAGTTTCAATCATCTCTATATCTTTGATATTATCCTAAATACTAGAATTGAGTTTAAAGTAACAAGTTTGAACTTTTTTTTTTTAACAGGATAAATATTGTAGATGCTATTGCCAATGCTAATTTACTAAACTGTCCTATCAAATGCAGAAATGTACAACTATAGTTGTAGAGATGTTGTAAACTTGTAGTTATCTTACTGATTTAGATTTTGAGACTTCACATTAGGCAAATTGACCTGAAGCTGTTGTTGCTCCCTTGTTTCTATAAAAGGGAATTCAGGGTCATTGGCTTAGGGTAATGAAATTGAAATTGGGCAATGTGCCAAATTACCAATGGGTATTAAGTCATTGACTTTTGTAAACAAAATCATAGATTTGTGTTCTTACTAGTATTAATAAATGAATTGTTACATTGTATCTGTATTATCTTAAAATGGAAGCACTTCCATGTTAAGATCATTTAGCCCTCTGAGTAAGTGGTCTAGGGTCATCTCAAGCACCTTGATCAGGTCTTTGCATGTATCTGGCAGTTTCCCCCTATTCTGCTTCTCCCCCCTTATTTCCAGCCTTTTTCTGATTATTTTCTCTAAGAATCTAAAGTTTCTAACTGTCTGGGTCAAATACAACCTGATGGGCCAAGGACGACCTAGTCCTTGACCTAGGGCAGAGACTACCTCATCCCTGACCCCAGGTCCAATTTTTAGATTTCAGAAGTTACGGGATGTCGGGCTTCGAAAAGTTTTATTTTCCCACTTCTGGGTCGGCCATTTTGGGTTTTAGAATGGTAAATCCTTAAATTGCATTTAATCTAGGTCCATTTCTAGGGGTTAAGATTAATTGGGATTTAATTCTCCAATGTCGGCCTCTCTCAAATTTTGTGCCATAGATCACTATAAAAGGAAGCCTTCCTCTCTCATTTTCTCCATCATCAATTATTCAGGAGCATCCACAATCTCTCAAGCAAGCATTTCATCAAGTATTTTAAAGGAAGCATTCAAGTCCTCTTCTCCATTCAAGTTCTCTTTTGAAGATCAAGGATTCAAGCATTCAAGCCTTTGAAGGGATTTGGTTCAAGCATTCAAGATTCATCATTCAAACACTAGATCTATCCATCATGATGGTATGATCTTCCTTTAAGATCCTTTATTCATCTTCAAGATCCATTCATTCTTCCCTCAAGGTGGATTCCAAGCATACAATCATGGAGGTTTTGATTTACATTTGTTAATGTTATGTTTAAGCTTTCATATCAATATATTTGTTTACATTTGAAATACAATTGCATATCTATTGAATTTCATAGCTTCATTATTAGATCTACTTCTACTACTTGATAGCATTCTCCATTTCAATTTCATTATTAAGGTTGATTCCAAATTGGGGTTTGACCAAGGCAAACCCCTCATCCAAACAAAAAAAACCATTTTTCTTGCAGGTACAAGTGTAGGATAGAGAATTGAAGTACATATCTAGATACCCTTTTCGATGAACTTCTGAGATTTGTGAACAGAATTTTCGTTGGAGCTTGAGGGGGTAGGATCCCACCCCAGGGTAAGACCTTGCCCTGCTATCTAGGTCAAGGATGACCTATCCTCAGAAAGACAGAGGTTTTCTGGGTTTTCTCTGTCTCGGTATTTTCAGTCTGGAACAAGTTGCAGAATTTCCCGACACTGTGCACAGACATAAGAAAATAGTGATTTCTTTATTAGCCTCTTGTCAAGATAAGTATTTCTATTTTATGTCCATAACATTTTCCATCATTTATTCATACTTTGTTATTACATACCTTTTCATAACAAAATATAAGGTTTTCTCCTTCATTCATATTTTCCATAGATTGATTCTTTTGTGCATTAACCTTGTGGTTGATCAATTTGGATCTCTCCTTTGGAAATTTGGATTTTTGGATAGATCTTATGTTTCACCCCCACACACTTCACATATAGATATAAAAATATTTTTATATCTTACATTTTGGTGAACCCGACAAGCTTACTCTCTTTCTTTTTGGTGTTAGATTTCTTGTTTTTCATTTACTATGAAGATCTTTAAGATGCTTTGGTGTGTGGTCATGCTCTTTATTACCCTTCTTTTAGCATCTCTTTACCATACCTATGATGTTTATGAGAGTATCATTCACTTCATTATGTTGATGATTCTTCATTTTTCTCTTGCTTATGCTTTTGTGAAATTGACCGATACCAATCTCCCTATATTCAAAACTTTCATTAAAGATTCATGTGGTAGACTTATTATCCTCTTGGATTATGTGAAGAATTTGGTAGATGATACACCATCTCCTAATATTCCTAATCCTAATCCTATCATTCTTAATCTTCCTATTTCTAATCCTATGCCTAATTATCCATCTGTTAATCCTCGTTCTTCTCGTACTTATGATGAGATTCAAGGTATAGTTCAGGATGCAGATGTGCAAGAGTTCTTTGATTTACCTTCTCCTCTGATTCATGATGATATTAAAGGAAAGGGTAAAGAAACTTCTTCAAAACCTATTATTCCACCTTATACAACCTTTACTCATGATCATGATAAACAATCACCACCTGTGGAAGCTTTACATGATATGTACACTACATGATATAAAAAGATGACTAAACAAGGTTATAGAGGTTTAGGGCTTGGAGTTAATGAGAATGGTATCAAGTATCACGTTCATATACCCCCTAAACCGGATATGCATGGTGTTGGTTGTTCGCAATCTCAAGTCAAGGTAGGTGATGTTAATCATCATCCTCCTCTTCATGATCTTCTCCCTACACCTATCTTAGATAACCCTAATATTCGTCAAGAAGTGGCTAAGAAGGTATACGTTGAGTTAATGAACTCTAAGAAAGAAATATTTAGGCCTATGCTGATAGATGATTTATACAAATACAAATGTCCTGTTCATTATCATAATACACATTTACTCGTTGATTGTAGACATTTCAAGTTATACATGTTAGAGAAAGAGATGCTTTAGGGATTATACCTTTTTCTCTTGTAGTTTTACAATTCCTTCATAATTTTGATATAGGGGATTCCCCTTGTTTTGATATAATATAGATTTTCTTCCCCTCTTGTCTCAGGACTGGGGGGCAAGAGGTGTATTTTCATCCACTCTCCTAGGATCCATTAGGCTTTTAGCATATATTGTGCCTTGAGCTTAATTGGTATTCTTTCTCTCCTATCTTTTTATGGTTTTGCGTTATGATTATAATGATCCATAGATCTTTTCAAGATATCTTTTCTAAGACATGTGTTTTGCAAAGGTATCCCTTGCCTTTCATCCCTGGGGGGGCAAGGTTCTTCCTTCTTTCTCTTTGTCTAGGGAACTGCTTTCCTTAGCTTAGTGGTATTTGTTTATATTGCAATATTATTTCATTATATTGACTGATGTTTTGACTATGGATATCCTTTTATATGAGAGGTTGTTGTCCTAGGTCATCACCTCTTCCTTATTTTTCAAATGATATTCTTTATAAGCTCTTACCCTTTCTTGGTGTTGGAGTTGTTTCCCTCATTCAAAGATTCCTCTTCCTCTTGTTTGTAGGGGGCTTGATGACTGAATATTTATTGCCGCCGTTGAAAGATGATATTTTATCTAAAGCACTCCTCTATGATGGGGGTCTTGTTGATAAGATTTCTTTCTTTGAGGATCCTTTTTCCATGTGTGACATATTATTTTCACAATTATCTATGCTCTTGGATGTAGGGGTCAATATTCCTTCCTAAGAATATGGTATACATTGTTGTAAATAGGATATCTCTTTGCCTTGTGAAGTAGGTATCCTCTTCCTCTTCCTTATCATGTCTAGTAGACAACCATGATAAGGAGGGGGGCATATATAGGGTCTCCCTTGTACTATAGTTTTTTTAAATTTTCAACATGCTAAATCTTGGAAGGTAACACACATAAGTTGCTAAATCCTGAAAAGACATGCATTTTCAATATGCTAAATCTTCCAAAGGTAACGCACATAAGTTGCTAAATCCTAAGGAGACATGCATTTTTCAATTTTTCAATATGTTAAATCTTGGAAGGTAATGCACATAAGTTGCTAAATCCTGAAAAGACACGCATTTCCAATATGCTAAATCTTCTAAAGGTAACACACATAAGTTGCTAAATCCTGAGGAGACACACATTCTATATTCATAGTGATACAAGAAGGTGGATCTATGGGTATTCCAGAAGCTGTCAGAAGACACATTACAATTGCAAGCACATTTTATGGGTGAACTATCATGTTTGGCCACCTGTTTGGCTCTCCCTCTAGGGTGATTCACGGTAAGGTGGGCATCATACTGGGCGAGGTAATCACTTTTCTCTTTTCTTTCTTTTCACTTTCATGCTATTAGGACTAGATCATGAAGCTATGTTATTTATAGTGTTTCTCTTGTCTTTCTTATGTAATCATTTATGTTTTTCTGATAGATTTCCAAATATTAAATTAGTATGAGAAATATTTCTTAGCGAGGTTTCTTATGCTAGTTGATTTGGGTTTGTTAGTACTAACCCCTCTTTTGTGTTATTGTTGGTTTTCTTTTCGCACCCTCGTGCATGTATGTTGAGTTATAATCCTTAGCCTGGGGGCTTGTGTCCTTAGCTAAGTTTTATTTTATCTCATTGTGAATCCACTCAAATCTTTCTTTCTCCTCCTTTACCAAGAGTTTGCATCGAATCCATACTCTTGCTAAAGTGGGAGCTTAATGTATCATCTTAAAATAGAAGCACTTCCATGTTAAGAGCATTTAGCCCTCCGAGTAAGTGGTCTAGGGTCATCTCAAGCACCTTGATCAAGTCTTTTCATGTATCTGGTAGTTTCCCCCCTGTTCTGCTTCTCTCCCCCTTATTTCTAGCCTTTTTCTGACAGTTTTCTCTGAGAATCTGGAGTATCTGACTGTCTGGTTCAAAGAAGACCTAGTGGGTCAAGGATGACCTAGTCCCTGACCTAGGTTAGGGATGACCTCACCCCTGACCTAGGGAAGAGACTACCTCGTCCTTGACCCCAGGTCCAATTTTTAGATTCCGAGAGTTATGGGATGTCGGGCTTCGAAAAGTTTTATTTTCCCGCTTCCAAGTCGGCCATTTTGGGTTTCAGAATGGTAAATCCTTAATTGCATTTAATCTAGGTCCATTTCTAGGGGTTAAGATTAATTAGGATTTAATTCTCCAATGTTGGCCTCTCTCAAGTTTTGTGCCCTAGATCACTATAAAAGGAAGCCTTCCTCTCTCATTTTCTCCCTTATCAATTATTCAGGAGCATCCACAATGTCTCAAGCAAGATCAAGCAAGTATTTCATCAAGCATTTTCAAGGAAGCATTCAAGTCCTCTTCTCCATTCAAGTTCTCCTTTGAAGATCTAGGATTCAATCATTCAAGCCTTTGAAGGGATTTGGTTCAAGCATTCAAGATTCGTCATTCAAACCCTAGATCTATCCATCATGATGGTATGATCTTCCTTTAAGATCCTTTGTTAATTTTCAAGATCCATTCATTCTTCCCTCAAGGTGGATTCTAAGCATACAATCATGGAGGTTTTGATTTACATTTGTTAATGTTATGTTCAAGCTTTCATATCAATATATTTGTTTACATTTGAAATACAATTGCATATCTATTGAATTTCATAGCTTCATTGTTAGATCTAATTCTACTACTTGCTAGCATTCTCCATTTGAATTTCAATATTAAGGTTGATTCCAAATCGGGGTTTGACCAATGCAAACCCCTCATCCAAAAAACAAAAACTATTTTTCTTGCAAGTACAGTTGCGGAACAGAAAATTGAAGTACAGATCTAGATACCCTTTTCGGTGAACTTCTGAGATCTGTGAATAGAATTTCCGTCAAAGCTTTAGGGGGTAGGATCTTGCCCCAGGGTAAGACCTTGCCCCACTATCTAGGTCAAGGATGACCTGTCCTCAGAAAGACAAAAATTTTCTGGGTTTTCTCTATCTCAGTATTTTCAGTCTAAAATAGGTTGTAGAATTTCCCGAAACTGTGTACAGACATCAGAAAATAGTGATTTCTTCATCAACCTCCTGTCAAGATAAGTATTTATGTTTTATGTCCATAACATTTTCTGTCATTTATTCATACTTTGTTATTACATACTTTTTCATAACAAAATATAAGGTTTTCTCCTTCATTCATATTTTCCATAGATTGATTCTTTTGTGCATTAACCTTGTGGTTGATCAATTTGGATCTCTCCTTTGGGAATTTGGATTTTTGGATAGATCTTATATTCCACCCCCACACACTTCACATATAGATATAAAAATATATCTAAGATATATTTTTATATCTTACAGTATCATATTTATAATTAAATTAATAAGAATCGGTAGTTCTAAGAATTGTAGCATATGAATTGCTATGTTGTCAAAAAAATAATGAAAAATCTACAAGAATAGTACCATATGAGCTGAATAATGCAAATGAGAACTATTATTAATTGTGGAATTGAATCTTGATGACATTATCAACCACATTCATGTTTTTGACATTGGAATATGCTATTATGCATGATTGATGATGAGATACAGAAAGTAACAATAGA
Organism: Chamaecyparis obtusa; assembly: GCA_027943335.1. Lineage (NCBI taxonomy): Eukaryota > Viridiplantae > Streptophyta > Pinopsida > Cupressales > Cupressaceae > Chamaecyparis > Chamaecyparis obtusa. The sequence goes on from BSBK01009146.1 coordinate 251,024, forward strand.
CTTCAGGAAAAAGTTTAATAAATACCTAGGACCTACTACTTCTACAATAGTTCAAATTCAATCTGCCACATCATATCATTATTGAGATCGTCAGATTCATCGACATCAACTTCATAGCTTCCTTGGTTCTTTGAAATGTTTTCTTCACTCTACATACCTCTGCTTAACTAATGTTCACCACTAGCAGTACCAGTACATGAGTCAATGACATCATTATCTCTAGCATTCCCACTCCCAGCCCCACTTTGGTTTGAAATGTTTCCCAACCCTCTTCTTTGACTTTTATTCCTCCACAATTTCAGTGCCCTTTCGTAAGGAAAAGTATTGACTTCATACCTGGATGTATAGAGCCTCAAGCAATTTTCCAGATTCTTGTCTAGTTTGTTTCTTAGCTTTGACTTTAGGAATCCCAAAGCACTAAAAAATCTTTCATCCTCCACCGACCCCAATATCATGGTCAAACATAAATCAACAAGCTTGAAATATTCTAATATTGAATCAATCAACATTTCGCTCTCAGCTAGATTTTTCCAAAGCCTTGATACTAATCCATCTTCGAGAGGGTTCTGCATAATATTATATTGTTCCCTCATTGTCAGTGAAAAATGACCTGATTTCTCTCTCAAACTATTTCCATCTAAAATTCCATTTAGAGTTACTCCATTTAACTCTTTGGTTTTGCAAAAATGATCTATCAAAGTTAGTAGATTAGTTTTAAAATCTTTCAGGCTGTTCAAACTCTAATATCGAGGAAACACAATAGCCATGGATTCAAGTAGTTTGACTAGAGGGAATCTTGCTCTAATATGTGTGGAAAGATCAAAGGAAATGCGCTTCATAGAAGCTGTTACAGACTCAACGATCTTGGTAAAGTCTTCCCTTTTAATACTTGATACTCGCCTCCCAAGGTTCTTTCTTGGTTCCTTGGACTCGATCCTGGCAAAGTAGTGCATTGGTATCTCAACTTCATGAACTTCTACACATAACTCTCCATTTGCACTGATTTTTAAAAAGTTATCAAGATTGTCCAAATCTGTGATTTTCAGCCAGCTGGAAAATTTTACATCATCACATGATCGATAGAGATTATCGAGTGTTATGCATGTTAATTTACGCAGCGCAACATATTCTGCAATATACATAGCTCTTTGCTAGGCTTTTTTCATTAAATTTATCATTTCCTCAAGCATGGGGAGAAGACCTACTAATGTTAAGAGTGTTTCTACATTACTTAACATTCACAGCAACATAGGAAATTTTGGTTGCCCTGCTTTGTCACGACTTGAGTTCATTAGACCAAGCAATGATTGATATTTTGAAAAAACTCGATGTGTTGGTCCATCCAAAGAGATTCATCTGGTATCATTATCCTTAAGAAGCTTGTTCCCATCGGTTAGTCCTTCAGAAAAGTGTTGAAATTACCTCAATCATTTCGGACTTCGACAGAAGTATTGGTAGAGCTCTTTGATTAAAACTTCAATTTTTTGTACTGGAGCATGCTTGCTGACAACTCCAAAAGCTAGATTCATTCTGTGGGCCATGCAATGAATGGGAGTAACATAGGGTGCACAATAATATTGTATTATTTTGTGGGTAGTTTGTTGTACCTGACACACACTCATCCTGACATTTCCTTTGCGGTTGGCATTGTCTCTCGATTCTCCCATGATTCTCATGAGAGTCATTGGCAAGCTGCCAAATGTATTTTGAGGTACATTTAGGGCACTACTTCATATGGAATTCACTATACATCAGGAGATCCTCACATTGTTGGTTTCACAGACGTTGATTGGGGTGGTGATATAGATGGTCGAAAGTCTACTTTTGGCTTTGTTTTTTTGTCTTGGTTCTGGTCCTATCACATGGTCTTGCAAGAAGCAGACTGTTGTTGCATTATCATCTACAGAGGCAGAGTATCGAGTAGCTATGCTAGCAAGTCAGGAGGTTTTACGGCTTCAACAATTGATGACAGAGTTTGGGTTTCCTCCTGATAGTCCCACTCTTCTTTGGTGTGAAAATAGAGTGCCATTCATATTTCCCGCAACCCAATTGAGCATTAGCAGTCCAAGCACATTGAGATCCATATGCATTTCATCAGGATGGTTCTCTCAGCTTGGAGTATGTTTCCACTTCGAAGCATGTTTCTAACATCTTCACTAAGCCTTTTGCATCCTCGCGGTATCTTCAGCTACGTTCTATGCTTGCAGTGAAGGAAGTTGTCCTTGGGGGGTCTCATTGAGGCCTACCTTCCTTTCTTTTTTTCTTCTTTCTGCATCTTTCTATCTCTTTTTAGAGGAGGTTTTTTACCATGTGGTTTTCCCTGTTTCTCTATTTTATAGAGATTTGGTTGTGATTGGGTACCTCATTAGGCCATATTGTCGGGACCCAAATTTGCATTCAACATTGTAGTTCCATCACTTCTTTCTTGCATTGTTTGTAGCTGCATTATTTCTCATCTTAAGGGGGGTGTTAGAGTAAAGAATTAATTTAATTACATTGATTAAATTAACTTTTCTACCTCTTAAGATTTCAATTTATGCACTTGCATTAGTCATTTAATAATTAAATCTAATTATTAAATGCCTATTTACCTATTAAGGTTTCCCATTAGGTTTTTCGATCTCCTTCTATAAGGATTGATCCATTGTATATTTTTATTTAATTCTTTTGGCTGATGATAATAAACTTTCATATTGTTAGAGAAAAACCCTTGTTTGTTTCCTACATATTTCTTCCTTGTGAAAGGTTTTTGCATGCAGGTTTCTTGGGCTTAATAGATTTGTTTTTCATCAAATCTTGTAGTTTTTTGAGTCAAACTCATTGACCCATGTTTTATGAGTACTGGTTTATACAAACCCATCTCTCATGAGAATGAATGGAAAACTTAGCACTCATTGCATCTAGGTAATTCTCAAAGAGGTGAAGCACCGAGACTTCCCGAGAGGTCACCCATCCTAGTACTACTCCATCTTGAGCGCGCTTAACTACGATGTTTCCTCCATGGTTAAACCCACTATGATTGCAACCCCATTTTTAAAACCTCTTGCAAGTGTTGTACCTTATGAACCATTCATGAGAAAGCCCCTTAAGCTCATCAATTGATAAGTATGATATATTTTCCACAGCAAGTCAAATTGTGATATTGCTATTAGGATTCAACTCTGTAGTTTTTTGAGTCTAACTCATTGAACCATTTGTAATATGGAAAATGGTGATCAATGGTAGAGCACCAAATTATATATACATTGGAATACAAAACCCACCCTTAGGCCAAATCTAATCAGCACAACCCAAAAGGATGAAGGGGTTCTAATGCATGATCTAGGAAAAGAGGGATTTTGGGTATTCCCTGTACGAACATAAATGTATGATTATGAGAAAAGTATGCTAGACAATTAGGCTATGATTAAAGAAATGATTACTAACAAGATGTGATATTAGATCTAATGCATCAAATAAAATTCAATATGGAAAGAAGAAGGTTGAACTTGTTTTGAGGGATAACCGAGGACAAGACTTCAGATCTAGAAAGAGTTATTGGGAAATTGTTAGAACCTAAAATTCTTCTAGATATGGAATCTTGAAACTTGTAACTCCCGGCTGTGAAATTCGCAAACCTCCATGAAAATTTTGACTCAACCTATTCTCGAAAGGTTGACCTATTCTTGGAAGAGTAAAAACTAATAAAATCTATAAGGATCAATCTTTGGTTTTGAATCTCTGAAAATTTGGATCTACAACTTTACCACCTACTACTGCACACAAGAAAAAGGGAAAAATTGTTGTGGAAAGGAGCTTTCCTTGGTCAAGCCTCTAGATAAGAATTAACCTTAAAATGAAATAGATATAAATGAAAGAACATTGACATGTAGTAGATATTAGATCTAAGAAATAGAGTATATCATACCATGTAGATGCAATTATACTTAGAATGTGATCAAGAATGTTGATGCAATAGCCTTGAATCAACACAAAAACCAAAATAAAATCATGTAAGACAAAAAATCATTTAGTAGACGGTGTAATTTGCCACAAATGTTTATTTGAGGGAGATGAAGATCTCCTCCCTTGATTGTGAAACTCCTTTACCTCCTAAGGAGAAGAAGAAGCTAGATCAGGGTAAGGAAATACTTGAATGCTTGGTGATGATGAATGCCTTCAATGAATACTTGTTTGAACTCTTTGAATGCACAATATCTTTCTTTATGTCTTTTTTTTCAGAAATTTTGGATGTGAAAGTGAGAGGAAGAAACCTCATTTCATACACATTTTGGGGCTCAAATTCATGAACTTGCCCAGATCAAACTCCCAAAGGAAATACCCCCACATTGGGACCGAATCCCATTAGAAAACAACCCCCAAGGAATAGGTTGACTTGGGTCGACATATTCCAGGCATAGGTTGAATTTGACCTATTCCCAAGGAGGCCAATTTTTAAAGGGATTTGAGATTAGGTGCTAAAGGGGTATTAGAGGTTGCAAAACCACTAGGAGTTTAGGGTGAATCTTGAGATCCAAAAATGTATGTGAAGGTCCTAAGTGTGAAATGAATTATGTGAATGGATGGAAAATGGGAAATTGAACATAGAAATTAGAGCCAATTTAGAGTTTTGAGCAAGATTGAAGGAGAAGTAAGACCTTGATTTAAATTAAATATGTAATTAGGTGCAATGTGAGATCCTACCATAAGAAACACACTAAAGTGGGCTAAAAATAGTCCCAAAATAAACACTAATGAAGTTCTTACTTTTTGGGATGGTACATTTAGCCCCCACTTTAGTGGGAGTATGAGACAAACTCATGCTCACAGTAAAGGAAGAGATAGAAGAAAGAGAGAATGATGAGAGAGAGATTATCCCAGAAAATTAAAAAGAGATAAGACATCACTAAGTTAAAGGACATAAGCCCCCAAAATAAGGATCCTAACTCCACATCCATGCACAAGGGCATGAAAAAAATAAAAAGGAAAAAGAAAAGACAAAAGACACAAAATAACTAAAACAAACTCCAAATCAACTAGTGAAAGAGACCTCAATCGAAAAAGCCTCATCCACTAATATCCTGTTTGGAAAGCTATTGCGAGAGCACAAGTGATCACATAGGAAGAACGAGAGCATCACCAAAGACAATACCAACTCTATGTTCTAACCTATTGACCATGACATTAAAGAGAGGGAGAGAGAGAAAGGGGTGTGATTACCTTATCCCAGTAAGATTGTGTGTCTTACTGTGAACCACACAAAGTGTGACCACCATGCCCAGTAAGATTATATGTCTTACCATAGACCACACAAAAGATAAAATTGAAAGTTCTAGTAGGTTTTTGTTCCATGCTAGTCTATCCTATCTTGAAAGTTTTGCGCATGAGGTGACTTTGTATGTGTGTGTGTTGTTGAAACCTCATGAATGGATGTTAGTATCCGTTGTATTCATGAAGATTGTTTGTATGTTCACCTCATGGATGGATGTTAGTATCCATAATATGCATAAAGATGGGTTGTATGTGCACGTAATGCATGGATGTTAGTATATGTCATATCCATGAAGATTGGTCATATGTCTCAACTTTGGAAATATCAATTTGTGTGCATAACGTACAAGGAAGGTCGTGTATATGCCCCCCTCCTTATGATGACTATGTACTAGAAATTATAAGGAAGAGAATCAAGGATACCTAATTCTAACAACAAGGATATATCCTTAAATCAAAAAATGTATGCCATGAAATTAGCTAAGAGTGTGCACCCTTATGATATAAGAAAATAGATAATCATGAAAGGATATTCTGCTTATGGGAAGAGACCCTTGAAAGGAAGTGTACCATCTTAAAATGGACACACTCATTATTTAAGACCTTTTAGCTCCCATCCTTTACCAAATTTATGAACCATGCATGGATTGGTGATTGATCCTCCTTTTCTCTTGTTTTGTCCCATATCTTCCACTTTCAACTGTGCAGTCGCTGAGACCTCATGGATGGCTCCTTGTGGGCCAACCCTAGAACAAGTCAACCAAGTTGACCTATTCTAGAATAGGTTGACCAGGTCAACCTATGTTAGAATAGGTCAACCACATTAACCTATTCCCAAATGATTTTAAATGGTAGGGCCAGTAGTGTCTCAGGGAATTAAATTGCAAAATCGAGTGACCTTGTCAGCTTGCTTTATTTTCCCACCCAAAAACTAGTATAAAAGGAAGCCTAGGCACCTCATTTTAACATCGATTGACATCCATTATCATCCATTAACATCCATTAGCATCTATTCACATCCATTAAAATCCATTGACATCCATTTGACATCCATAATATCTATTAGAGATCCATCAATCATGTGAGCAAGTTCAAGCATTCAAGATTCAAGGATCCTTTGTGAGAATTTCCTCTTGAAGATCTAGCATTTTTTTGGCCATCAAGGGAGGAGATTTACATTTAGGAATTCATCATCTTCTTCATTGATGCATGTTTACATCCATGGCTACATGATGTGGTTTTGGTAGATCCATTGCATTTTTGGAGATTTCCTACATCCGCCATTGCAAATTCAACATCTACAACATACATGCAATACAAAATCTTTATTAAGAAGGGTTTCTACAAGAAAGGTGAATACTTACATTTGTCTTATTTCCTTTACATATTTACATTTTAATTTCAAGGTTGATTTACCAATCTAGGGCTTGACCAAGGAAAGCCCTCATCCACCCAAACCCCAAAACAAGCTTTTCTATATGCAGGAGCATGATATCAAAATTACAACCACAGATCTAGAAACTACTTGCTGAGACATTTCCAAAGAAGTTACATTGACTTTTGTACAGTGTCCCAAGAACATGATGACTTCATGGAAAAGTGGCTGGAACATGTTGCACCAGGTCGACCTGCTCCTGGGGGTCTAAGAAAAATAATATTTTTTGGGTTTTCTGTTGTGCTCGCGAATCCATAGTCTAAAGTTCTATCACAGATTCAAATCTATAGTTTTTAGAGAAAAAAAGCATATTCCTCTATATATTTCAAGATGAGTACTCTATCATTCATTTCACTTCTTAGTCTAGACTCATTTTCATATCTTAATTGGGTCGATTGCATACACTTAGCATCTAGATCTATCTCAATTTTCTCATTAAATCAATTGGTTCAATTTCACATTTGCATTTACACATCTTTAATTAAATCCTATATTGCATGAAAGAGGACTTGTTTGTGTACTTCCTTGATGTAATTTGGGTTTAGCATTGGCATCCCTTCATCTTCTTGGCTTTTTCTAATCTAACTTTGGTTATATTGAGTGTTATGTTTGGAAGCCCCTCTTTCTCTTGTATTTTGAGTGTTAGTGTTGAAATGGTTAATTAATGAACTCATCTCACATATTTTATATTGTTAGATTCATTAGTATCCATTTCACCCCTAAACATTTTGGTGAATCCAACGTATTACAACTTCCTTTTGATCTTAGTGCATTATCTTGTGTGTTCACCTTCACTAAACATTTTGGTGAACCCAACATATTACAACTTCCTTTTGATCTGGGTGCATTATCTTGTGTGTTCACCTTCACTAAACATTTTGGTGAACCCGATGTATTATAACTTCCTTTTGATCTTGGTGCATTATATTGTGTGTTCACCTTGAATAAACATTTTGGTGAACCCAACACATCTCCACTTTTTGATTTTGGAGTTAGATCCATTGATCTCCCTTTTTGCATTGGTTTTTTACCTTATTTTGGTGAACCCAATGCATTCCCCCTTTCCTTATTGATTTTGGAGTTAGATTTAGCTATATTTGTGTGGTTAGATCTTTCTTTTTATGCTCTTTATTGCATTGATAATTATGTGGATAGATCTCATTAGAGTTTCATTTTGTGATCTCTTTTATGAGCTTTATTACACTAAGTCCAACCTCTAGCATTCCTGTTATGAGAAGTCGTAGACTCATGTGATATTTTGGTCACGATTTCTCTTTTCTTCCTAGGACCCATGATGATACTAATATTTTTCCTCAAGATCCCATTCTTATCATGGAACATAAATCTTCTCACTCTTCCCATGATGAAGAGGAAGTATTAAGAGTTACTGCTTCCCAAGTTGATAAGATCTCTCATGAGTATGATAAATTAGAAAATTAGCTTGTGAAAGAGAACACAAATCCCAATAATGTTTCCGCTATTGAGGCTATGAATAATATTATCACTCATGATTATAATAACATCTCCATTTTGTGTGGTATATCACACTTTATTAACAGTCATGCTAAGCCTTTGATAGAATGTTCTCAAGAGTTAGGATACATTCCTCCTTCCACAATTGTTGAACCATCTATTCCTATTTCCACTACTATTCCTAGCATTCCTACCTATGTGTTACCTCTCATGACAACTTCTACACAAGTCTCTAATCCTCTAAGTGTTGGTCTTCCTAGCCCTTCACTTCCTTCAAGTGTTCCTCCTACCTCCATACCCTCTTCATTACCTTCATAAAATGAAATTCCTTTTACATATTCCAATCCTCTTGCCATTCCTTCTAATCCTCCACCAAAATCCTTACATTTTCCTTCTACCTCCTATAAAATTTGATAGTACATCCAATATGTCTATGCCTACTATTGTGTCTTCTAATCCTACCATTAGTAGCTTGGTTCAAACCATCGCCGCTTTGCAACAACAAGTAGCTCAATTCACTCAATCTAAGTACAACATCCCTACATGTGACATTGCTAATCCCCTTTCCTTAGATATCCTTCATGTTGTTATCCCACAACATATTGAGATACCTCATCTTGAGACTTATAATGGTAAGGGTGATCTTGTGATTCATGTTAGGACTTTCCAAACTATATGTAGTGATTTTTCTCATGACTATAGGCTCATGGATAAGTTGTTCATGTGTACTTTTACAGATAAAGCTTTGCAATGGTATTTTTCTTTACCTCCTTATTCTATTAATTCCTTTCAAATTATCGCTAATTATTCCATTCAACAATTTCAAAATAATATTTGTCCTCAAATTTCTTTGATTGATTTAATGCATTGTAAGAAAAATGTTAAAGAAAAAGTTAGTGACTTTATTGGTAGATTCAAACACTTGTATGCTCAAATTTCTTATCATGTGCTTGATCATGATATTCGTCATATTTTTATTTTTATTTTGCAAAAAGTAATTAGAGATAAGATTCTCCTTACTGATTATATACTTCCTTTTCACACCTTTGCGCAGTGCTTCACCATTATCATTTATAAGTGAGCTAGCTTGAGATATCTACTCCAATGGCTCCTGTTACTATTGATAAGAGTGACGTTGTCGTTCATCACAAATTCTATAAGCCTAAAAACTACACCAAGATTCACAATTCAACCAACACAGTTGATGATCAAGTGGTTACTACATCCAAAGGTATAGCTACTTTTTATTTTGTGTATCAACCTAATCGTAAGTACACTCCTTTATCTGAACCTTTACCTATGGTGATGATGAAGTTTATTAATTCTAACATTCTTAAACTTCCTCCTATATATCCTATTGATGCTAGAAAACCAATGCTTAAGTCATTTGATCAAAATGTTTTTTGTCAATACCATCGTCAACTTGGTCATGATACTCAAAAGTGTTATTCTTTGAAGAATGTTATTCAAGATCTTATGGATTCCAATGCTATATCTATTGATGTTGAGGTTAATAGTATGAATAAATACATAGCACCTCCTAATCAAAACTTGCATATCTACACCAACCCCTTACCTTCACATTTCAACAAATGTCATTAATCAACCATATTCTCTTGTTACTAACATTAGTTATGATGTAAAGGTAGAAGAATCTAATCATGTGGTTAATCATGTTGAGTCTCAACCTCAACCTTCAATTTTACCTTTGTAGGAACCTAAGTCTTCACGTCATATCACCTTTGATTATTTCAATATGTTTAAAGCAACTAATGGTCCTCTTTACATTACTTCTAGGGTTTCTCATATCCCTTCTCATGGTGTTTTGATTGATCTCTCTTCTTCCTTAAATGTTATCATTTAACAATATCTTTTTAATAAAGGATTGCATAAGGATACCTACAATACATCTAGTTTTTGGATTCAAACTTGTAATTGTTTTCTTTATCATCCTCAAGGCTCCATCAATCTTCCTATGACCCTTTTTGGTAAGGTTGTTCATACTACCTTTTTTGTCATTCCTACTTCTGATCAATTTCAAGTTAAGCTTGGTATTTTGTGGCTATCTTCCATGCAAGTTGTAGCCTCTTCTATTCATAAGTGCATAAAATTTCCTCATAAAGGAGAAGTTGTCACCATTAATAATTCTCTTTATAAACTCCCACATCCTCAAGATTGTGATGAGATAGATTTCTTTTTGCCATCTCTCCTCAAAATACCGCCTAACTATCCTGATCATCTTTATCAATCCTATTAGGAATACAAGGTAGAAAATATTCTTGAGCTTAGCCTTCCTAAGGTTGATAATCTTATAGTTATCGTACCTACCCAACCTATTCCTCTTCCTATAATTCCTCAACCTATAGTCATTCCCTCCTTGGAACCTATGATTTTTGAATCTAATCCTTCAAGTTTATCTTGTAAAACCATTCATAACCAACATGCTATTCAGTGCCACAAGAACTGTCAAGATAAGGCTAAGGACCTTGCTCTTTCTTCTCAAACTAATTTTTCATCTCAACCTTTGCCTCCCTTTGATCAACCTATGTTTGACCTTTGAAGGAAGTCAATCAAAATAACAATATGCAAATGGATGAACACGATAATTTTTTTCATATTTTAGATTCTATTAATCTTGATATGAAAGATACTCTTGATGATGATGATTCTAATGCACATGTTAGTAATGATGAATATAAAAATATTGATATGGATTATGATTTTCCTAACATTGTTTCTACGCAGCTAACACTCACTCCTAGTGAAGACCACAGTGACTCCTAGCAGAGTCCTTGCTTGGATCTGGTAGTGGTTCCTACTGTGTTGGATTTTGTTCGTCTTTCAAGTTTCTCACCTTTCCATAATATTTCAAACCAAGATGGTGAGGGAAAACAACATGCTTGAAGTGGAATTCTATCATATGGTAGTCTTTTTGTGTTCATGTTGTGTTTTTCCCTTATGTTGTGCTCTTTGTTTTATGTTTTGTCTAGATCACTTTAGATGATTCTTGTTTTTCTATTGGCACAAGATGATAAATTAATCGAACATGTCATGCATCTTCTGCTATTTGTACCTCTCTTCTTCTATTTGTCATGACATGTTATGTTGTCTATGTGCTATTATTCATATATGTGCCCTTTTGTAGTCTACTTGGATGTTGGCGACATAGTAGCACCAATTCTTTTTGGTCTTTGTGTTTCTGGCCTAAAAAGACTCTTCTTTGTATCTCTTACGTGTCTTTCTCTCCATTGTGTTTTAGTTCTACTTCCTTTGGGGAATGATGACATTTCATACTTGATATAATATTACATATTATCATATGATCATACCGACCTCAAAGTTAGTGGATCCCTTTGTATTCTCTCTTTTTCGTGTGTTTATTTCCCTTGAAGTGTTCTCTCTTTGGGGCATTTCATAGTGGAAATTTTTTTCATGGATGCATGTATGATTTCATGAAAGCTATTTCTCTCGTTCAGGTATTTTCAATCTCTTTAACATGGGGGCATACACTTCTCTCACTTTTTCACACACACGTGTTGACAATTTAGTTTCCCCTATCAAGCTACTGACAGTTTATGGGGGCTTGGTCTTTGTTCTTTTGGATCTCTCTTTGGACTACTGATAGTTCGAGAGGCCTGATCCTTTCTTTTTTATCCCTCTTTGGATTATGTTAGTTAATAGATTTTCCCTTTTACTTTAATTGAATAAAATAACTCAATTGATTGTATGTAACCCAATTAGGACAAATCTGTCAACAACAGTTGGGATTTGTCATAAAGATCATATCCCTCTGCATGAAGGTGAAACTCCTAAAATAATTTTCAATTAGATTTTCAAATAACTAAATCTAAAAAACTGAAAGAATAATACTTTTGACCCTAAAGTATCAAAGGCCATGACATTCATTCATAACTTTGATATACATCTCATAAACATAATCTAGAATAAAACCAAATAGACCCGGCCAATAGATTGATCTTATAATGACAAGAGAGGAATAATGAAAGCTTTCTTGAAACACATCTATAGTTCAAAGTAATTCAGAATCACATTAAAATCACAAATCAACCCCAACTAAAGTCACATTCATGCACTTAAAATGAGCACACTAAAAGCTGTAATATAGATTCATATTAATCATTAGATTCAAACATACTTCAAACCATAAATTTTTTCAAGTTTTTTGAAAAATAACAAGTATCTGCTAGTACTAAAAATCAAAATTTGGTCAACCCTTACTGAGTCATAATAATCCCTTAAAATAGCTCGTAGGTATAACTATTTTTTAGATGAGTTTTAACTAAAAAAGCTTAAAAGAGACCATCATCCAAGAGTTTGGTAAAAATAGAGCTCTTAACCAATGAGAAAACAATAGAAAAATCATGCATGTTCAACCGGAAGCTAGAATTTTAGATCACGTTCAGGCTGGAGGTGAGGTAGACGACGGTGTGGTACTGCTAGCATTTGTTGAGATGCCATGCATCTTGCACCATTCCAAGTGCGCTATAGAGAAAATTACCACATTTTGATGGTTCAAGACTCCTATATGGGCTATCATTTCTTTCCAAACCTTCTTCTCTTTCTGAACTTGGGTGACTTTGTTCTTATGACTGTTAAGGTGATCCAATAAAATAATAAGCATAGACACAATTTTATCTATTTTGGAAAATCCTCCAGTTGTTAGAGTCTTGGCTTCTTTGGTTAGTCTCATTCTTTCTTCAAAGGATCTAACCATTTCCTTTGAATTATGCATAGTCCACCCATCTTCTTTGAATAATTGCATCTCGATACATCTGAGATCATCACTCATCACCCTACTTAATGCATTCAATTCTTTTGACAGTTTTGTGCTTTCTTCTATGGCGTGTTTGATTATCAAAGTCCTCCATTCCAAGTGTTCCTTTGACACATATAGCATTTCATCATCAAGGTCTGGCACAAGCTTTTCTACTAAAAAATTCATTATGCCATATTTTTGGATGTCTATCACCTGAGCAATCATGATAGACCATTGAAGTATTTCTTTATCCTAGGATCTTATTTCTACTTCAAGGCTAGAATTAGGAACTATTTCCTCTTCATAGATTCTACTCAAATTTATGATGTACCCTCTTCCTTCTCTAATGACATAATCCAAACAATCTGCATAAGCTTTTGCAATCATCCTGTTACACTGAGTTTGATCTTTCATAGTTTGGTGTCAGGTGATTTAGGATCAAATGTCAAGGAGAGTTGAGATGTAGGTTCTATATTCGGATTTTAGATGGAGTAGATGTAATCCACCATTTGTTTTAAGGTGATTTATCATTTCTTTTTTCTCCTTTTCATCCTTCCAAGATCTTGAAATTATCTTCTTCGTAGAAGACTCCAAATGTAACATCAGCTGCTCGAGTGGTTGCCCCCAAATCTACCCTTTCAATTTTAAAATCATCCGCTATAACTTCTTCAGTATTTTATCAGCAGTAGAAATGGTGACTTCTACAAACTAGTGCCTTGTTTTATCATCTGTGTCGATTATCATCTCTATCTTTTTGTTTTTATCCTTTACCTCCTACCAAAAGTATTTGTTGACCATACCATTGTTGGAAAATGATATGGACACAATCTTTCTTTTTTTGTTTATCAAAACTTCCAGCCACTTGGGTGTACTTTGAACCTCTTTAACCGAGGGTGTCTGCAACAAATTTGATTCAACTGTTAAAGTATTATCAAAAGATCAAACTTCTGTAGGATTATTATCTTCAGCTTCCAAATCATCTTCATCTAAAACAATGTGCATTTCACCTTCCATGGTTTCCAACACTTCTTCTGTTGAGTCCAATTCTGCAAATTCTTTATTCCCTATATTTTTCTTGAATCTTTTTCTTCTGTACCTGGTAGTTCTAATGGGAGAGGAAGTCATGATTGTGGTCTTAGTTTTCCTAGGTGGATTATTTTTGGACTTGGTGTTACCTACAATATCAAGATCAATAATAACATCAGAAGAGGTTCTTAGCCTTGGAAATAGAGATATCATGGGGCTCTTCAAGGATTTTTTCTTCTTGTGTATGCATTTTTTCAAATCTGCACTCTCTTAACCATTTCTCTGTTCTTCTAATCACATTAAAGGTCCTAGCTTATAAGTTTTCTTCTCCTTTTTTGCTCTAATAAATTTTAGGTATGGGCTCTACCTGTACTACATTGAGAAAATTAGGATCTAATATCTCCTCCTCATCTTCTTCTTCAACACCTTTGATATTGATAGGTAATCTCATATGAACAATTTGTCTCAATGTCAAACAGAATCACAATCTTCTTCTTACTTTGAATTCATCTTCACAATCTTCCAAGTAGTCTTCTAGCTGGGGAATATGTGGGAATCCCTCCTTCATGTTCAAATAAGATGTTGCAAAACCTTTGTTGTCAAACTTAGACTTGGAAATATAAGTTTTAAGACTCAACCTCCTAATCTCTGTTTCCACATTCAAAGCATCAAAAATGGATTAGTAGGAATAATGACCTAGCTCAATAGGAATGGTAACACCAGAGGGGCCTTTACACTTCAGATGCTTGTCAATATGCACCATCTCCCTACATACTTCTGAGATGACTAAATTATCCAATAGATACCTTGGCAACTTTAGTGGTTCACCCTCAAAACCTCCTACTCTTATGTATGTGAATTTTGTGAACTAGTTAAAATAGCTGCCATATGTACTGATCAATTGAACTGCCTCCTCTGATAACCTTTTATTCAGTTTCCCTTGAAGTTCAAAAACCAAACGGGCAAAAAATATAGCATTCACTCTATTGAAACTCTCAGAGCATTTTTGCAATTGAAGGAGTGGGTGATATTCATAGATTTTCATCTTTGGTACTATGGGTTCATGTGGAAACCCTACTCATTCTCTCATGTTGGCTAAGAAGTAGAAAAGGAAATAGGACATGTAGAAATATCTCATCCCAACAAAAATTGCTAACCCTTCATGCAACCTCTTTGCAATAAGCTCACCCCAATCTAGAAATTTCTTTCCCTTTAACAATATTTGAATATAGAAAAACATCCAGTCTTCCTAGTGAAATGTATGCTAGTTTCCTTTTGTCTTGTTCAACAAAATTACAAAATCCCTAACCTCGGGTATAAAATATTCATGAGTTAGAGGGCGATGGAGTTGTGACCCACCTTTCTACATTTTGCATAGCCAGTAACACACAATGATACTCCAATATTATTTCTTCTTCTTTGAGAAAAAAGAGTAGGACTTATTTTCCAGGCTTCATAAGGACTTTTGTCAGGAATCCCCATAGAATCCATTATAGTCCCCCTATCTATTCTTACCAACTCTTCACTAGAAACCTTACATATGCACCTTTCATTTCTGTCATATCAGTTCATGCATTCTAGCATTAATTCAAGGCAAGGGACTACATTGTGAAAAGTTGTTGCTTCTATTAGTTCACTTTTATTGATCATGTCCACAACTGAACCTTCCTTTAGGTCTTTAAATCTCTCTAAAATATCTTCTATAGTTACATGCAGAAGAGACATAGCTACCATCTCTGGGATTGAACTAACTAGGCTAGAGGTGCACCCTAACTTAGGTAAGGATGGTTTATTGTAGGTCATATTTACTTCATAATAAAATTAGAAAAAAAATAGAGGAAATTATTTGAACCGGGGGATTTTCAAAATCTTCAACAAATGGTAAAATTCAGCAAGATTAGGATTTTAATAAAACTCACCAGAAATCATTCAAATTGTCACTCCTAAGAACAACTATAATTTCTTTCAGTCTCCTATTTCTCCAAGCTCAAAATAACTTAGCGACTAAGGGAGACAACAACTAACCTTCTTTTAAACAAGATTGACGATCTTGCCTAAATCTTCAGCACGTCTGAGTATTAACATAACTGGCACAAATTAATGATGAAAATACATCGTGATTGACATCACATTAATTCACAATCTTTTCCAACCACTTAGGCTCAACTTCTCATGATTAGTTTTCCAAAAAAAGAATTTTAAATTTTGAAATGCCTGGAATATTCCTCCTCTGTACTCCTTTATTTCCATATCTAGCTATAGAGAATTCGAATCCGCCACACACCTTTGACGATTTTTACATTTTGAACTTTGAACCAAGAGAAAATAATAAGTTCAAAGTTCAAATTCAAATTTTGATTTGGACTAGACTCTCAACACATAGATGCAATGACTTCTTTGATTGCTTTAGACCAAAAGACTTTCGCTTGCTCTCTTTTTAAATTTTGAACTTCACTATTTGAACCAAATCAAAAAAGGTTCAAAGTAAAAATTCAAATTCTTGAAAGACTTCCTTGGGATGACTTAGCCAACTTGAAGCCATAAAATCAAAGATGTGCAAGTAGAATTTGAACTCGATGTTTTGAACTAAGACTTGGTTGAAAATTAAGGTTAAAAAAGAATAAAACCACCTCTCAGGGAGGGAAAAAAAATGAAGATAAAGTACTTGACACCAAAAAAATTTGGTGAGGTAACATTGGCTCTGGCTGGGGACCTAGATTGTTAAGGAAAATGGATGAATTATAGGGTCTCTAGTTTTGCAATTGGGCTACAGAGTCAGATTGACCAAAATTTACACAATAAAAGCTTATAAAACTTAAGCACAACAAAACAATATGTATAAGGGGTAGCTTATAAAGAACTTACATTTGATATAGCTTCAAGTCTTGACCATTAAAGGATAGGGGCAAGGGCGTACCATCAAGATATTGTAGCTTGAATGAATTGGGTCCAAGCACTTCGCCAATTACAAAAGGGCCTTTCCATAAAGATTCAAACTTACCATGAGCACCCTTAGGCTCTCTATGCTTGTCCCAAAGAAAAATGTGATCATCTTTCATAATTTTTCTGGGCTTGGCCTTCTTTATCAAAAATCTATTTTACTTTGGCCTGGTAATCTGTGATATGATCAACCAAGCATTCACGCTCTTCTTTTATTCTTAACAAGTACATAATCCTCTTCTCTAATTCATTTTGAAAGTTATTGTCTTCAATTACCTTTTGCAACCTTATCGTAGATAATTACAAGGGAAGAGACAATTGAGCTTCCACACCATATACCAACTTAAATGGAGTCATCTCGATTGCCCTTTTGGGGGAGGTCCTATCTTCCCATAATGCCTCATATAGCTTTTTATGCCAGTCTTTAGCATTTTCACTCTCCAACATCTTCATGATATTAATCAAGTTTTTGTTGCTTGGTTCTGCTTGAACATTACCCTGTGGGTAATAATCTGAGGCATGAGAAAGAGTAATGTTGTGATCATAGTAGAAAATATGTAGTTCTTAAGAGGAGAAATTTGTTGCATTATCGATTATTATTTTATGCGGTGTACCAAATCTCACTAGGATGTAATTTTTCAAAAAATCACAGACTACCGTTGAAGTGGTCTTTTTCACTAGGATTGCTTCGACCCATTTTGTAAAGTAGTTTGTTGTAGTCAAGATATGAGTATGCCCAATAGATGAAGGAGGATTTAAAGGTCCTATGAAGTCAAGGCCCCACTGTCAAAATGGTTCTTCAATAACTATTGGTCTCAGTGGTAAGGTAGCCAATTGTGGCTTCACAGTGAATAACCTATACTTCTCACACTTAGAAACCCACTAGTATGCATCTTTGAACATACCTAGACAACAGTAACAATTTCTCAAAATTTTAAAAGTTTTCATTGTTTACGAAAAATTTCCTCCGCATGCTTCATTATGAAAAGATTTTAATAACTTTTCTTATTGCTCCTTGTCAATGCACCTAAGGAACATTCCATCAAGCTCTTTTTTTGTAAAGTATACTATCAACAATTACATATTTGGCTACTTTAAGTCTTAGGTTATGCTTCTCCTTTGTATTCAAGTGTTTTGGACATTCACCGTATGTCAAATAGTGTGCCACATCATAAAACCAAGGATCTGTTAAGCCAACCAGAAGTTTCAAGGACAAATCATCCTTCTTTTCTTTATTTTCAGCCAGCAACTACACAAACCCTGCCCTCGAACTAGTTTTGTAGGTGTAATGTCCAAATAAAATTCTTTAATTTTGGCTATCCAAGTGGCTCTGTTATTCACTCTAACTTCTTATTGTGTAAGGATACTTTTTATAGCAGTACTCAGTACATACCCCTTAGAATGAGAGTGTAAAATGTAGTATATGAACTGCTTAACTTCTTTGATTACCGAGAATGCCTATTTTTCTATAGGAGAATAATTCAACCCATGTTTCTTCAATGGAATACTCATAAAAGAAATCATGATTTCTTCCTCTTTCTCATTTTTTGGCAACAAAATACCTGATATTGAGTGATCTGAAGCATTGCAATAAATGATAAAGTCTTTTCTAAAGTCGTGATGAATTAATGTTGGGGATTTAGAAATTTATTCCTTTATAGCTTTGAAAGCATTAGTGGCTTCACCATTCCATCTAAAAGTCTACTTTTCACTCATTAGGTTCATGAGGGGTCTTGTAGTCTCTACAAAGTCTGGGACAATTTTTTTGAGAAAACTCACTTGACCGAAAATTGATTTTACCTTAGTTTTGTTGGATGGTAAGGCTAACTGTTGGATTTCTCTTACGTGTTTAGGGTCTACACTTATTCCTTCTTTTGACATAATATGGCCCAAGAGCCTACCTTCAGTGACAATAAAAACTAATTTTTTAGGATTTAAAGAAATCCCATTTTCTGGACATTTCTGTAATACACATTGTAAATCCTTGAGATGCTTATTCCTTATCTATGAGAAAAACGTTAGGTCATCTAGATAAATGATGATAATCTTATTCCTTAAATGACTAAAAGTGGAATTCATGGTTCGTTGAAAGGTAGCACAAGCATCAATTAAGCCAAAATGCATACAGCTGTAAGAAAATGTACCCCAAGGTGTTGTGAAAGTAGTTTTATGTTGGTCTTCTTTAGCTATGCTTATCTGGTTATAACTAGAAAAGATATCCAATAAAGACATCATTTCCAATACTGCCACTATTTGCAAGATGTGATCCATCATCGAGAGAGGATAATTATCCTTCAAACTCGCCCGATTGAGATTACAGAAGTCCACACATGCATATTTCCCCATTATTTTTCTACACTAGGACAATATTTTCTACCCATGTATAATGATGAATCAGATAGATAATACGGGCTTTCAACATCTTGTCAACTTCTTTGAAAATGACATCAGCTACCTTAGGATTGTAGTTTCTTAGTTTTTTCTTAAAAGGATTAGTTCTTGGTTTGAGTGGTATATGGTGTTGTACTTGACCCTAATTAATTTTTTTTAGGTGATCATAAGACTAGGCAAAGACATCTTTATAAGATTTGAGTAATCGGATAAATATTTATCTTTTCACAAGAGTACAATGGGCCTCTAAAGTCACAAGTCTGGGTTCAAATTCTTCTTTGATATTTACCTTTTCAAAAGCACCCGGTTCTAAACCTTCTTGAATCGTATGACTACCGGTGTAACAGTCCCGTCTATCAAATAATTTCTCAAGGGATACTAGCCCCTTTGGAATCATGTTACCTTTTAACTGAAAAACCTCTATCTCTGGGTCATTTTCTGTATCAGCAAAAAATTCATAAAATTCAGATTTGGACCCTTCAAATTATATTTTGGAAAACATATCTAAGCACTACATAAAGAGATTTATTTTCTTTTCATCATGAAAGACCTGCTACGATTTTGATTTTTCTAGGACACTGGGCCGATGAATCAATTTTATCTTATATAAATTATCACTGAAGTCAGGATGCAGTATCATGAGAGAGGCTGACCTTGCCAAAGCATCAGTCTGAGAGTTGAACTCTCTTGGTATTGCCTCAATAGAGAAAGCTTCAAAATTTCAATTTCATCTCATACTCAAGTACGATAATGTCTCAATCTGTCATTCTTCACTGCAAAGATATTTCTTACTTGCTTAACAATTAGTTCTACATCCCCAATAGCCTTCAACATCTTGATACCCTTCCTTTTTTGCTTCTTCAATTCCCAGTAACAGAGCTTCATATTTTGTTGTGTTATTAGTGTTACCAAATTCTAATTTGAAGGCAAATGGGGTTTTATCTCCCTCAGTTGATATCAATACCACACCCGCACCCAAAATAGTATTAGAAAAACTTCCATCAAAATCCATGGTCCATAGTGTTTGATCTTCTAACTGTACTCCTTCTTCCACATCAACTTTAGGAAGAATTACATAATTACTAAATTCAGATTCTTCATACAAAATATGGGATCTAGGATCTTTAGAAGGAAAAATAGTGTATTTTGATTTGGGTTTGGGTCAGAGGATGACCTTCTCCTTTCCCACTGAGATGTTGGCTTGAGACTAGTCTATTTTAATTTCTCCCCCAAGGTCTTTACAAAAGGTGTGAGTTAAAAGCATACCATAACTCGTAGGGATATCAATGACTAAAATTGTTAGTTTAAGTCTCTTTGTGAGATGAGCAACTAGGACTACTTGGGCATCTTTAATTTGACCTAACAGAGGCACTTTCTTTTAGTCCATTGAATAGAAACAACTAAAATTTTTGGTGAGGGGAAAGTCTAGCACTTTAGCTACAGAAGAGGGCATTATGTTGTCAGATGCACCGGAATCAATAATATAGTTTCTTAACTTATGACCATGGATAAACAGGGATACATAGAAAGGCTCAGGCTTGGAAATGGATTGAGAAAATTTAGCTGTAATATCATTTTGAGGATGTGGTTCAACAATTTTGGGTAGGCTTAATGAGATGGAGGAGGACAGTTGATCCAACTATGCATTTACTTGCCTTTCATTGGTTGTTTGTGAATCATTTCATTTAACATATTCAATAAGTTTATCCAATTCCCTAGGATTTAATCTGAAATACTCAGCTGGTGATATTTGGATTTTAGAAGATTTACAAAACTCAATAATATCAAAGAGGATATGGATCAAACCTTTTCAAAATTGGAACCTCCGACAGATTTGAACTTTTAATTTTTGAATGGCTTGGGGTTTGATTCAAAGTTTCATTTTCCTTGTTAACTAGCTTCAGAGGTCAAACATCAGGAGATGATTTATACCATCTTTGGTTTCTCATTAATACCAAACAAGAAGGCTCTTCCAAAGTCACAAAAATATTAACATCCCTCTCAAATTCATATTCATATTCAAGGTAATAACTTACAAAGTTGCTAGACAATTTTGGACTAGCCTCATCTTCATGCACCTCTTCTACCATTTATTTTTTATTGTTCATCTGAACATATCGTACCATTTATGGATAGGTATTGCCATCATGATCATTTTTCAAATGGAAAATGCACATACTAGTTTTTCTAGCTAAATTTCATTCTAAAGACAACCTCTGTTGGGAAGCAGGTAATGCTAACTACCTTCTAGAGGTTCCAATAGGATGATTTGGAAACCTTCATGGAATATGCTGGTACGGAGTATTAGTTTTAGGTAATTGCTTCTTTAAGGCAATCATATCATTCACAAGCCTTTGGACAACATGGTCAGATGAAGTTGATGCTTGTGAATGGTGAATTTGAACCTCTTTTCACCACTTTCCTGCAGTGATAAGATCATCTCCCAACTCAATTGCTTGGGTTTAGGCAGTATTCAAATCGGTTGGTCTACTTCTGCAAATATGAAATCCAATATCTGGGGGCATGGAGTTCACAAAGAAACATTACTGATTCTCTAGAGTTGGTCTCTTAGCTCTTGGGATCTTATGTATAACCTTATTGTATTTAGCTACATAATCCCACATTGGCTCGTGTATTTCCTTTTTCATTTGGTTCAATTGAGACAATAGAGAGTGCTCATCATCAACACTTTTAAATTTGTTTTCAAAGGTCATTCACATCTCAATCCAATTCCTTATAGATGCTGCTAGAAGATGATAAAACCATTCAACTTTACCTTCAAACAAGGGCTACACAAAAAGCCTCATGACAACATCTTCATGTTGCACTACTAAGACATCGCTAGCTAGATTAAAGGCGTTCAAATGATCATCAACTGAGACTTTCCTATCTCCAATGAATCTTCCAGTAAAACATCTTTGGCACCTTTGGGTAAAGCATGATGTGTGGCCAGATTCAAAGGTCCTACTACAATGACCCAATGATTAGCATCCATTGTGTTAAATATAGAAGATAGATTAATATCAATGGATTAGGGTTAAAATTCAAAACAAGTATGTGTCCCTGAAAGGACTAGGGAATGGTATGTCGATGAAGTTGTTGATGTCTAATTTGGTTTACGCTTATCAATAGATTTTTGAGCTAGGGTTATATCAAGGGAACCAATGAGCCGCTTAGGAGCTTCTAAGTCTTGATCTACCAAGCCTTGTTTTTCTTGAGATCTGGTGAAATGTCTAGACTCCAGTCTAGATAGGATAGAGATCTAAGACTAGATTAATTATTTGGACGTTCTTGGTTCTCGCAAGGTTGGGGTAGGTTCTGACATGGGTTATGTGCTCAGTTCTGAGCATCTCTTATTCTCTGTCTCTCAATGAGGAACCTAAAATTTTCTGCAATGTCTTCCTCTCTTTCAAGAACTAAGTTATCCTTTCTATAATCTTTAGGATTTCTTCTCATGCACCAGGAAACTATATAAAAATCACTAATGATATATTCTTAAGTACCTCGAAAGCCTAAGTTGGGCTATAAAATAGGTAAGACATTCTCATGGGGTAAAACCATTTTTCCCCATAGATTTGTGACTATTTTTTTTAATCTTAAAAACAAAGATCAGTTTGTTTCCCCAACGGAGTCACCAAAAATATGTTAGTTAACAACTTTTCCCTTTTACTTTAATTGAATAAAATAACTCAATTGACTATATGTAACCCAATTAGGATAAATCTGTCAACAATAGTTGAGATTTGTCATAATGATCATATCCCTCTGCATGAAGGTGCAACTCCCTCTAAAACAATTTTCAATTAGCTTTTCAAATAACTAAATCTAGAAAACTGACAGAATAATACTTTTGACCCTAAATTATCGAAGGCCACGACATTCATTCATAACTTTGATGTACATCTCATAAATGTAATCTAGAATAAAACCAAACAGACCCAACCAATAGACTAATCTTATAATGCAAAGAGAGGAATAATGAAAGCTTTCTTGAAACACATCTACAGTTCAATATAATTCAAAATCACATTACAATAAAAAATGAACCCCAATTGAAGTCACATTCATGCACTTAAAATGAACACACTAAAAGTTGCAATATAGATTCATATTAATCATTAGATTCAAACATACTTTGAACCATAAAGTTTTTCAATTTTTGTGAAAAATAAAAAGTATTTGCTAAGTACTAAAAATCAAAATTTGGTCAACCCTTATTGAGTCATAATAAGCCCTTAAAATAGCCCATAGCCATAACTATTTTTTAGATGAGTTTTAACTAAAAAAACTTAAAAGAGACCATCATCCAAGAGTTTAGTAAAAACAAAGCTATTAACCAATGAATGAACAATAGAAAAATCGTGTAGGTTCAATCAGAAGCTGGAATTTCGGATCATGTTCAGGCTTGAGGTGAGGTAGACGACGGTGTGGTACTGCTGGCATTTTTTGATATGTTACGCATCTTGCACCATTCTAGGTGTGCGGTAGAGAAACTTACCACAGTTTGATGGTTTAGTACTCCTATATGGGAAATCCTTTCTTTCCAAACCTTCTTCTCTTTCCAAACTTGGGTGACTTTATTCTTATGAGTGTCAAGGTGATCCAAGAAAATAATAAGTATAGACTCAATTTTAGCTATTTTGGAAAAGTCTCCAACTGTTAGAGTCTTGGATTATTTTTTCAGTCTCATTCTTTCTTCAAAGGATCTAACCATTTCCTCTGAATTATGCATAGTCTACCCATATTCTTTGAATAACTGGATCTCGATATATCTAAGATCATCACTCATCACCCCAATTAATACATTCAATTCTTTTGAGAGTTTTGTGCTTTCTTCTATGGCATGTTTGATTATCGAAGTCCTCCATTCCAAGTGTTCCTTTGACACATATAACATTTTATCATCAAGGTTTGGCACAAGCTTTTCTGCTAAAAATTTCATTATGCCATATTTATGGACGTCTATCACCTGATCAATAATGATATACCATTGAAGTCTTTCTTTATCCTAGGAGATTATTTCTGCTTCAAGGCTGTACTTAGAAACTATTGCCTCTTCATAGATTATACTCAAATTTATGATGCACCTTGTTCCTTCTATGATGATAGAATCCAACCAATTTGCATAAATTTCTGCAATCATCCTATTATGTTGAATTTGATCTTTCATGGTTTGGTTGTTAGGTGATTTACGATTGAAGGTCAAGGAGAGCTGAGATGTAGGTGTTATATCTAGATTTCAGATGGAGTAGATGTATTTAAGACCATTTTCATTTATTTTTTCTCCTTGTCATCCTTTCAGGTTCTTGAAATTATGTTCTTCATAGAAGACTCCAAATGTCTAACATCAGCTACTCGAGTGGCTGCCCCCAAATCTACCCTTTCAATTTTAAAATCATCCGCTGTAACTTCTTTAGTATTTTTATCAGTGGTAGGAATGGTGACTTCTGCAAACTAGTACCCTGTTTTACCATCTATGTTGATTATCGTGTCCATCTTTGACTTTTTAATCTTTAACTCCCACCCAAAACATTTGTTGATGATATCATTGTTTGGAAATGATATGAGCACAATCTTTCTTTTTTTGTTTATCAAATCTTCTAGCCACTTGGGTGCACTTGACAACTCTTTAACTGAGAGTGTCTGCAACAAAGTTGATTCAACTGTTAAAGTATTATTGACAGGCCAAACTTCTGTAGGATTATTATCTTCAGCTTCCAAATCATCTTCATCTAAAACAATGTGCGTTTGGCCTTCCATGGTTGCCAACACTTCTTCTATTGAGACCAATAATGCAAATTATTTATTCCCTATATTTTTCTTCAATCTTTTTCTTCTGGACCTGGTAGTTCTAATGGGAGAGGAAGCCGTGATTGCGGTCTTAGTTTTCCTAGGTGGATTATTTTTGGACTTGGTGTTACCTACAATAGCAAGATCAATAATAACATCAGAAGAAGGATTCTTATCCTGGGAAACAAAGATATCATGGGGCTCTTTAGTGATTTTTGCTTCTTGTGTATGCAGTTTTTCTAATTTGTGCTCTCTTAACCATTTCTCTGTTCTTCTAATCACATTAAAGGTCTTGGCTTGTAAGTTTTCTTCTCCTTTTTTGCTCCAATCAATTTTAGGTATGGGCTTTGCTTGTACTACATTGAGAAAATTAGGATCTAATATCTTCTCCTCATCTTCTTCTTTAACACCTTTGATATTAATAGGTAATCTCATATGAACAATTTGTCTCAATGTCAAACGAGACCACAATCTTCTTCTTACTTCAAATTCATCTTCACAATCTTCCCAGTAGTCTTCTAGATGGGCAATATGTGTGAATCCCTCCTTCATGTTAAAATAAGATTCTAAAAACATTTGTTGTCAAACTTAGACCTAGAAATATAAGTTTTAAGATTCAACCTCCTAATCTCTATTTCCACATTCAAAGCATTAGAAATGGATTTACAAGAATAATGACCTAGCTCAATAGGAAAGGTAACACTAGAGGGGCCTTTTCACTTTAGACGCTTGTTGATATGCAAAAACTACCTACATACTTTTGAGAGGACTAAATTATCCAATACATACCTTAGAAACCTTAGTGGTTCACCCTCGAAACCCCCAACTCTTATGTATGTGAATCTTGTAAACTGGGTAAAATATCTTCCATATGTACTGATCAATTGAACTACCTCCTTTGATAACCTTTTATTCAGTTTCCCTTGAAGTTCAAAAACTAGACGGGCAAAAAATATAGCTTTCACTCTATTAAAATTCTTAGAGCATTTATGCAATTGAAGGAGCGGGTGATATTCATAGATTTTCATCTCTGGTACTAGGGTTCATGTGGCAACCCTGCCCATTCTTTGGTGTAGGCTAACAATTAGAAAAGGAAAGAGGACATATAGAAACCTCTCAACCAACAAAATTTGCTAACCCTTCATGCAACCTCTCTGCAATAAGCTCACCCCAATCTAGAAATTTCTCTCCCTTTAACAATATTTGAATATAGAAAAATATCCAGTCTTCCCAGTGAAATGTATGTTGGTTTCCTTTTACCCTGTTCAACAAAATTACCAAATCCATGACCTCGGGTATAAAATATTCATGAGTCAGAGGGCTAGGAAGTCGCGAGCCATCTTTATGCATTTTGTGTAGCTAGTAACGTGTAATGGTTCTCTGATATTTTTTCTTCTTCTCTGAGAAAAAGGAGTAGGACTTATTTATTGTCCAAGCTTCATAAGGTTCTTTGTCAGGAATCCCCATAGAAACCATTATATACCCCTATCTATCTTACCAACTCTTCACCAGAAACCTTATGGATGCACCTTTCATTTCTGTCATATCGGTTCATGCATTCTAGCACTAATTTAGGCCAAGGGACTATGATGGGAAAAGTTTTCACTTCTATTAGTCCACTTTTGTTGACCATGTCTACAACTGAACCTTCCTTTGGTTCTTTAAATCTCTCTAAAATATCTTCTATAGTTACATGCAAAAGAGATGCATCTCCCATCTATAGGATTGAACTGACCAAGATAGAGGTGCGCCCTAACTTAGGTAAGGATGGTTTATTGTAGCTCATCTTTACTTCGCAATGAAATTAGTAGAAAGAAAAATAGGAAATTATCTAAATCGAGAAATTTTTAAAATCTTCAACACATGGTAGAATTCATCAAGATCAGGGTTTCAATAAAACTCACCAAAATTCACTCAAATTATCACTCCTGAGCACAACTGTAATTTCTTTTAGCCTCCTATTTCTTCAAGCTCAAAATAACTTAGTGGCTAAGGGAGAGAACAACTAACCTTGTTTTAAACAACAATGCTGATCTTGCCTAAATCTTCGGCACACCCGAGTATTAACAAAACCCACACAAATTAATGATGAAAAGATGTCATGACTGACATCACATTAATTCGTGGTCATTTCCAACCACTTAGGCTCAACTTATCATGATTACTTTCCCAAAGAAGAATTGTAAATTTTGAAATGCCTGGAATATTCCTCCTTCGTACTCCTTTATTTCCATACTAGCTATAGAGAATCCAAATCTGTGACACACCTTTAATGATGTTTACATTTTGAGCTTTGAACCAAGAGAAAATAACAAGGTCAAAGTTCAAATTCAAATTTTGATTTGGACTAGACTCTCAACACATAGACGCGGCGACTTCTTTGATTGCTTTAGACCAAAAGACTTATGCTTGCTCTTTTTTTAAATTTTGAACTTCACTATTTGAACCAAACCAAAAAAGGTTGAAAGTTCAAATTCAAATTTTTGAAAGACTTCCTTGGGATGACTTAGCCAACTTGAATCCGAAAAATAAAAGACATGCAAGAGGAATTTGAACTTGATGTTTTGAACTAAGACTTGGTTCAAAATTAAGGTTCAAAAAGAGTAAAGCCACTGCTCAAGGAGGAACAAAAAAAAGGAAGACAAACTACTTGACACCAACAAAAATTGGTGAGGTAACAAATTACTAATAGCTTGGGAGGCTTTATCATTGTTTGATCCTTCTTTAGACTATTGGTAGTCTGGGAAGCCTGATTATTTTTCTGATCCCTTAAGGACACACACATCCTTATGCCTGGGTCATCTTTCAATTCTTCTTCTTGGGACATGGAGTTCCCTTGAGGATGAATCCTTTCGATGAGTTGACTAGCATACCACACACACTTTCTAGACTATTCAATTCATCTTTGATGGGTTGACTAGCATGCCACACACTTGCTAAACCATTCAACACCATCTCTTGTTGCACCCCCTTTATTTTTCCTGTGTAGTTCACAATAAGGAAAAAAAACCTTATTGGGCGAGTTGGCTACACTTTCTTGTTTGTGACATCTCTCTTATTTTGGCTTTGGATATGATGAAGACTCAATTCTATTGGGGGATTGAAGGTTTATTTGTCTCCTTAGTTGTGATGAGATTAACTCTTGCTTTTTGATCTACTTTACCGTGAGTTTGAGGCAACTCATACTCTTGCTAAAGTGGGGGCTAAATGTACCATCTTAAAATGGATGCACCTATTCCCTGAGAATTTTAAACCTTGAGGTCAATGTTGTCTTAGGGAATTAAATTACAAAATCAGGCAACCCCATCGGCTTGCTTTGTTTTCCGCCTGAAAACTAGTATAAAAGGAAGCTTAGGTACCTCATTTTAATGTCCATACACATCCATTGACATCCATTAGCATTCATGAACATCCATTTAAATCCATTAACATCCATTGACATCCATAATATCCATTAGAGATCCAAAAATCATGTGAGCAAGTTCAAGCATTCAAGCATTCAAGATTCAAGGATCCTTTGTGAGCATTTCCTCTTCAAGATCTAGCATTTTTTTTGCCATGAAGGGAGGATATTTACATTGAGGCATTCATCATCTTCTTCATTGATTCCTGTTTACATCCATGGCTCCATGATGCTGTTTTGGTAGATCGATTGCATTTGTGAAGATTTCCTACATCCATCATTGCAAATTCAACATCTACAACATACAAGCATTACAAAATCTTTATTGACAAGGGTTTCTACAAGAAAGGCGAATACTTACATTTTTTGTATTTCCTTTACATATTTACATTTCAATTTCAAGGTTGATTCCTCAATCTAGGGTTTGACCAAGGAAAGCCCTCATCCACCCAAATCCCAAAACAAGCTTTTCTATGTGCAGGAGAAGAATATCAGAATTACAACCACAGATCTGGAAACTACTTGCCTAGACATTTATGAAGAAGTTAGGTTGACTTTGCTATAGTGTCTCGAAAAAATGGTGAATTCATGTAAAAGTGTCTAGAACATGTTGCACCAGGTTGACCTGTTCCTGGGGGTCTGAGAAAAACAACATTTTCTAGGTTTCTATTGTGATCGCAAATCCATAGTCGAAAGTTTTCTCACAAGCTCAGATCTATAGTTTTTAGAGAAAAAGACACATTCCTTTATATATTTCAAGGTGATTACTCTATCATTCATTTTATTTCTTAGTGTAGACCTATTTTCATATCTTAATTGGGTTGATTGCATACACTTAGCATCTAGATCTATCTTACTTTTCTCATTAAGTCAATTGGTTCAATTTCACATTTGAATTTACACATCTTTAATCAAATACTACATTGCATGAAAGAGGACTTTCTTGCATACTTCCTTGATATAATTTGGGTTTAGCATTGGCATCCCTTCATCTTCTTGGGTTTTTCTAATCTAACTTTGGTTATATTGAGAGTTGTGTTTGGAAGCCCCTCTTTCTCTTGTACTTTGAGTGTTAGTGTTGAAATGGTTAATTAATGATCTCATCTCACATTGCTTATATTGTTAGATTCATTAGTATCCATTTCACCCCTAAACATGAAGAGATATTGTTTACAAGACATCTACCTTCAAGAGGAGTTCTTAAATAAAGATAACATCTTCAATACAAAGAGGGTAAGGAGAACAATAATCCACCCATGTAGCCACCCGTTATTAGGTGAAATAGGGATTCTTGATGAAGGATGACAAACTTTGAATCGCATAGCAAGGGAAGTTGTTTATAATGAATATAGTTTTACAAATAAAGAAGAGGTTGTGATCAAGGATGCACACCTCTTGTACAAGAGAGAATACAAAAAAAAAGAAACTTTTTATAGGAAAATAATGTCACGTGATAAAAAAAATCCCATTGTACTAAGGAAAGTAGATCTTTAGACAAAAGAGAAAAATAATGTACATGAAATCTTGCCCCCCAATCGTGAAGGTGAGATAAAATATATAATACACCCTTAATAAAAGTCACTTTATAATAGATACACCATTTCAAGCAAGATAAGAAGCACATCAAAGAGAGCTTGTAATGTAAAACAAACATATATATGATAGAAAAGACATCATATATAAAGTAAGCAAGCTATCAAGGAAAGAAATGAAATGATGAGGATGATTAAATGATAGATATACCCTCTGAGACATGAAAAGTATTGTTAATCAGAGATGTCAGGGTCTTGCGTGAAACAAAGTATCTCATGCCAAAAATAATGTACTATCATAAAATAATACAAATCCATAGAGAAGGATGAGAGAAAAGAAAGATGTCACATCATTTCTACTTAGTGTTGACCTCAATTATACAAGATATGCATTTCCAAGTAAGGAAGAGATTGTAAGGAGGATACTAATATCATGAAAGAGAAAGATCTTAAACAAGAAGTCTGTAAAAGGGAGGACACCATAGTATAAAAGAGATGAACAAAAAAGAGATAAAGGATCCTTTGAAGGATAGAAAGAAAGAAAAACCCAATATATTCCTTAAGTGTTAGATCTTTTATAATAAACATGCACTTTGAAGAAAGCATAAGGTTGCAACTTGGGAGGTAAATTTCCTAACAAAGAGAACATCCTTGTGTAAAACAACAAATCCATGCAAGAAAGATCATCATACTAAAAAATATGCAAGTCAAAAAGGGATATTGGATGTATTGGAAAGGAAGAGAAAAAGAGGAAGGATATATTATTCTCCCTAAGTTGTTTTCATTTATAATAGATGTGTGTTTTGAATCAAGCATAAGGTTTCAACTCGAGATGTCAATATCTTGAAAAAGAGAACTTCCTTATGTAAAACAAAAAATGCATGCAAGAAAGGATGTCATCTTATAAAAGAAACGAGTCATCAAAAAGAGAAAATGAATCCTTTGAGATATAAAGGCGAGTGAAATAGGACCCTTTCCCCCCAAGTGAGGAGACAAGGAAAAAGGACTATTATGTTGCTCAAAAAGTATGATAGTGAGCCTACAAAGGAGCTAGCAATGTCACATAGTGAGGAGCAATACATAGGGATGTAGATATATTAGGTAGAATGATCATGAAAAAGGTGCCATTCATAATTGCATGTCATTTGAACCATACTGCAATCAATAAATTCTTGAATTTTACACTTCAAATCATAACATTCACTAGTCTTATGGCCATGAATTTAATGAAATATACAAATGGAATAAATTTTTTTGTTTATGTTTTCTATTTTTTTGCTTATTTTTCAAAGAGTGATTAAGTTGGCCTTAAGAAGCTCAAACAAAATAGTCTCTTGTAGTAAGGAGAAAGTGGGAGAAGAATGTATAGATTGAGTAGGAAAATGAGAAGGTTGGAAACCTAAAGTTTCTTGCGAACAATAATGCTCATCATGAAGGTTTGATGTATTAATAAGATAAAAGGCCCCTTTAGGTGAAAGGGGATTGAAATTTAAAGAGGACATATCAATATCAATACATTGATCAAATGGAGTTGTTTGATTCTCAAATTCAAGGGTCTTATTCCTACTATGGAATGTTGGTGTGAAATCTAAGGTTCCCCAATAATCATCTTGAAGAGTTGATGGTCCACATATTTGTATTGGAGAAAGAAGTGAAGAAGGAAATGGAGATTGAATAGAGTCAATTTGATTAGGATCCTTGTGTTCTAAATTTGGGTTTGTATAAAGAAAGTAATCAAGGATATTATCATATTGAGGATTGTTATATATGTATGGAATGGTATGATAATCAGGTTCCATAGCACTTTGTACAAAAATCCCTTATTTGTTTTGAGAAGTATCTTTAATGGTATTAAATTGATTGGGTTCATTAATCTCAAAGGACTTCTTAAACAAAGCATCAATGATGGTGTCCTCTACTTATAAGCTAGGTATGTTTAGGAGAAGAACAATCATGACTCATTAGTGATTCATCTCTAGAAGGAAAATGATTGAAATGGATAGGAGAAGAAGTGTCATTAAGGGAATTATCAATCATATCACCCTTTTTCATCACAAAATAATCCTCTTGCACAAAGGTAGTCTCATGGGGGAGATACAGATCAAGAGAATAATCAAAATCATTCTCCAATGGCTCATCCCAAAGAGGGATATCATTGAGAGAAGACTTAAAAGTAGGTTCTTGCATCAATATGTCCTCATGAGGGAGAGAATCTTTGGGAGAGGAATCATTAATTGGTTCATAAAGGGGATTATTGTAAACCCTAAACCCTTATATTACATTAATTATCTTTTAGCAAAAGGACATTTTAGGAGTTTCCAGAGGAAGATTTAGTAGAGATGAAGTCTTCAAGGGCTTCATCTAACATAGAAAAATCTTCACTACTAAATGGCTCATTAAGGTCTTCAACATCTTGACAACTAAACGAATCATGAAAGGCTGAAAACTCTTGAATAAATAAATCAGACATGTTGGAAACAAGCTACGAATACAATTTATTTTTATATTTTCTCAAAATATGAATGCAATGAAACTAAAGAAAGGATAAAGGAAAAGACAGCTATATTTTTGTTTTGGTATTTTTATGATTTTACAATGCACACAAATAATAGATCTAACTAACCACACAAAAGGTAAAAAGTAGATTCTAAACGCCAAATCACAATGTTTTTGTTCCTTTTTGAAAACCAAACACATGCAAGATCTAACTATCCAATACAAAAGGTATAATGCATTAAAGGGTCCGATTCACCAAAATGTAATATGGAAAATGGAGATCAATGGTAGAGAACCAAATTTTATATACATTGGAATAAAAAACCCACCCTTAGACCAAATATGGCCAACACAATCCAAAATGATGAAGGGGTGCTAATGAATGATGTAGGAAAAGGGTGATTTTGGGTATTCCCTGTACGGACATAAATGTATGATTATGATAAAGGTATGCTAGAAAATTAGGCTATGATTAAAGAAATAATTACTAACAAGATGTGAGATAAAATCTAATGTATCAAAGAAAATGCAAGATGGAAAGAAGAAGATTGAACTCACCTTGAGGGATATGAGAGGACAAGACTTCAGATATGGAAAAACTATTGGAAAATGTCGGAACCTGAAACTGTTCTGGATCTAGAACCCTGAAACTTGTAACTCCCGACTGTGAAATTTGCAAACCTCCTAGACAATTTCGACTCAAGTTGACCTATTCCCAAAAAGTCTACCTATTCACAAAATTTGACCTATTCTTAGAAGAGTTAAAACTGATAAAAATTGTAAAGGATCAATCCCTGGTTCTGAATCTCTAAAAATATGGATCTGGAACTTTACCACCTACTTGTAGACACAAGAAAAAGGGGAAATTGTTGTGTAAATGGGATTTCCTTGATTGAGCCCATAGATAGGAATTAACCTTGAAATGAAATAGATGTAAATGAAAGAATGCTGCCATGTAGTAGAGATTAGATCTAAGAAATAGAGTATATCATACCATGTAGATACAATTATACTTAGAATGTGATCAAGAATGTTGATGCAATAGCCTTGACCCAACACAAAAACCAAAAGGAAATCATGTAAGAAAAAACCTCATGTAGTAATTGTTGTAATTCACCACAAATGTTGATTTAAGGAAGATGAAGATCTTGATGAAGATTTCCTCCCTTGATTGCAAAACTCTGTTGCCTCCTATGGAGAAGAAGAAGCTAGATCTATGGAAGGAAATACTTGAATGCTTGATGGATGATGAATTCCTTCAATGAATTCTTGTTTGAAATTCTTGAATGCACAATAGTTTGCTTGATGTCTTGTGTTCTCAAATTGTGGATGTGAAAATGAGAGGAAGAAGCATCCTTTTATACACATTTCGGGGCTCAAATTCACGAAGACGACCCGAATTAAACTCCAAAAGGAAATACCCCTACATTGGGCTTGGAGCCCATTAAAAAATAACCCCCGAGGAATAGGTCAACCTGGGTCAACCTATTTTAGGAATAGGTCAAATTCAACCTATCCCCGGGGAGGCCAAATTTGAAATGGCTTCGGGGTTAGGTGCTAAAAGGGGTATTAGAGGTTGCAAAACCACTAGGATTTGATGGCGAATCCTAAGATCCGAAAATGTATGTGAAGGTCCCAAGAGTGAAATGAATTATGTGAATGGATAGAAAATGAGAAATTGTGCATAGAAATTAGAGCCAATTTAGAGTTTTGAGCAAGATTGAAGGAGAAGTAGGACCTTGATTTAAATTAAATATGTAATTAGGTGAAACGTGAGATCCTACCATAAGAAATATACTAAAGTGGGCTAAAAATGGTCCCAAAATGAACACTAATGAAGTGCTTACTTTTTAGGATGGTACACCATGTTTCATGAGTAATGGTTCACATGAACCCATGTTTCAACAGTTGAATCCTAATAGCATTATCACAATTTGATTTATTGTGTCCAAAATATCTCCTACTTATCAATTGATGAACTTAAGAGGATTTCTGATGAATGGTTCATAAGGCACAACACTTTCCAAAGGTTTTGCAAATGAGGTTGAAATAAGAGTGGGTTTAACCATGGAGGAAAATTTGTAGTTAAGCGTGCTCGAGTTGGAGTAGTACTGGGATGGGTGACCTCTCGGGAAGTCATGTTGCTTCACCTCTATGAGCATCACCTAGATGCAATGAGTGCTAAGTGTTCCATTCATTCTCATGAGAGATGGGTTCATGTGAACCACTACTCATGAAACATGGGTCAATGAGTTTGACTTAAAAAACTACATAGTTGAATCTTGATAGCAATATCACAATTTGACTTGTTGTGGAAAATATCTCCTACTTATCATGGTGATTCTTCTTAATAGGTTGATTCGAAATGAAAACTGTGAATATCTTCAAGAATGGATGTTCATGTATATCAATACAATATGTATTGACAATCAGTTTATTGATATGGGACAAATGATTAGTAATAACCTCCATAGTTAGTTAACTCAATTTGAGCTCAATCAATGTTTTCATATGTCCTCATATCTCATGTATGCCATTGTAAGCTTGAAAGCTTTGTTTGGGCTTGATTTTTAGAGAGAATATGGAGACACAAATCAAATATACAATTATTACCCATAGTTGCAGTTGAAGAAAAGTTATGTGTACTTTCGTAGAGTTAAAGATGATGCTCACTATTAGAGTGTTGCAAGGAAAAAATGGACTTAGGATATCATCTGAAGTGGCTACCCTTGTCTGGAAATATGGGAGTTACTTCATACAATTCCCTTGCCTCACTTATATCCATATTAGGCACTTTCATGGCGTCCCATTCATGCTTCCCTAGTTTGTAGATGATAAACTTGTGATGAATGAAGTTTGCAAGCAGATTGGATAAGTTTATAAGAAGTGTCAAAATAAAAGAGTAGAACTTATTCCTTTCTCAATTGATATGGGTCATTACAATTGCAATTCTTCATCAGATGCACAAAACATAGAAAGATCTATTGTCAAACTTACCCTACACTTTTACAATGAGAGGTTTCCATTTGATAGTAAGGGATACGTCAAAGACGTTTTAGAGCTTGGAACAGGATATTGTCACTTCCCAACAATGGAAGACTTATGGGAAGACTGTGAAGATGACTTTGAAGTGAGAAGAAGGGATTGGATGAGATTCAAAGTTAGAAAAATAATTAATTTCCAATTGAGAAAGGATGTGACCAGTATACGCAGGGATTAATCAGTTTTGGTTGATCCGTTCTACTTCAAGAGAATTCAGTTTTTGACATTACCCTACATTAATTGGTCACTTCAGGAATTGAAATATTTGAAGGAAAGAACTTTCTATGCTATAAAAAGGATAGAAAGATGGTTTAGGAAGAAATTTATAGAAGACACAACCACTAGATCAACAAGAAAGACTAACTCCTCTAAAGAAAATGATTCACATGAAGGCACATCCAGGCCATATGCTCATCATATTTCATCTCCAACTACTAATTTATAGAAAAGTCCTCAAGGTGGAGGTGATGAAGAAGATCCTAATAAAAGAATAAACCTTGTTGCAATATGTGACATCAATCCCATAATCAGGAAGAAGAGGTCAAAACCAAAGGAAAAAGATATGAATCCAATATAGGAAATGATGGAAGAAGGTCAAGAAACAATTTCATTGCCTTCATCATTTGTTGACAAAATGATTCACTCTCTTTCTTCTCCTACAATAACTCCTTGTGATGTCAATGTGTCTCAAGAGGTTCCAGTTATAAATATTGAGAATGATCAAGCTATTTCACCTATGGTTTCAAATATTCCTACAATAGTTGAACCTCCCACATCAACATTCTCTACATCTTAGCTCCAACAAAGTCTAGAAAAGGAGAAAAAGAGGGTTATCCAGTTAGAAACACCAAATATGGATGTAGTTTCCAATTTGGTTTATAAAAGTGTGAAAGTGAAGAAAACCAATGTAGATTCCAGATTAGTAGCGAACCTTTCATCAGGAAATTTGTTCGTTGAAATTGCACAACCTACTACACTAAAAGATATAAATGAAGCTAATGAAGCTAATGAAGCTGATTTTAATGTATCTCAGGTAGATTTGGGTTGTGTCACACGTGAAGGAGTTGTTCATAAATTTCAAGTCTTCATAGCTGTTTTGGTAGAGAAAACAAACAAGGATAAACAAACTAAAGATCAGCTCAAGCACCAAGTATGAGCTCTAATGTATAGTTAGACAAGACTAATGTTTGATATTTTATGCATTGTATCAAAAGGACAGAGACAGGAGAAGGGTGGAGAAACGCCCTACTTTTTTCATGAGATAGGGCTTCTCCCTAGCCATGGTGGTTTGTGTTTTAGGTGAAGTCTGAGTAGGGGAGGGGGGGGGGACTTACTACGCTTGGGGTGGGGTTTTATTATGTTGTCCATGGGGTTTGGCGTGGCTATGGTTTGTTGTGGGCATTTATGTAGGGGTTGCAAGGGGATTGGGGTTAGGGATTGTGTAGTGTGAGTCAACGTTTCATTATTTTTGTTTTTTGCAAGAATGGAGGAGCATAGGGTTTCTCATTCTTTTGTGGTTGTTGGTGGTGGGAAGCCTCATGGTTCTTCTTTGAGTATGCATGCAATGTTGTCTACCTCCTTTTATGTGGGAGCAGGCTCTAAAATGCATAAAGTGAATGGTTATCTTCTGTGAAGCCAAGATCGTCCATTTCTTGTCATTCCTCCTAAATTAGTTATGGAGGATGTAGCTTATTGGAGTCAACATGCACTCATTTTTAAATTTCTTGGAATTTGCATTCCTTTTTCGGGCATTGGAATCTTGGATACATCATTCATGGAAAGTTGAGGGAGATATTGAGATTATGTTAGCTACAAAAAAAAGATTTTGTGGTTGTTTTTACTTGCATGTCTAATCGGAAACGTGTTTTTAGGGAGGCCAATATTTATATAATCATGTAGGCTTGTTTGTTAAACCCTAGCATGCAAGTTTCAATTTGACAGGGGAATTTAACTTGAGGGTTTCTATTTGGGTGCGTCTATCATGGCTCCCTTTAGAGTTTTGGCAAAAAAATATTTTGCGACATATTGTTGCTCTTCTTGGGAAGCTTGCTACAATTGCACAATAGACTCTTGATAAAAAGCTTATTACTTTTGTCCATATTTATGTAGAAATTGATTTGGATAATCCATTGTCAAATTCTTTGGAAATTAGTTTATGCTCTTCTACATGGGTTCAACTATTAGACTATGAATCCCTTCCTTTCCTATTTCGGCTATGTCATGAGTATGGTCATCCACAACGTCAATGTCCTTGGGTTAATAAGGGGGTTGGTGGTTTTGTCAATCAACTTAGTGGTTCCCCTTATTCATCAATTCTAAAGGCAAATAAATGGGGTAAAGGAAATGCCCCTATGAAAGAAGATGACCTTGATAAGGATGGTTTCACTCCTATTAAGCCTTGGGCTAAGGGGAAAGGTCATAAGCGGTCCTACAGGGATCGACAAATTGATGAGAGCTTTAATCAATTTGAGGTGCTAGATTCTCTAGTCTTAGAGGAAGGGATTCCACTAGATGCCTCTTCGGGGGCACCTAGTATAGTTGTGGTAGATATGTAGTAGGAGACTACTATTTTTCCCTAGTGTTTGTGCAGAAGCAACAAGATGTGTCCCCTACTAGCCCTAGGGGTGGAGCTTTAGGTGTTCCTGAAGATTTGCAAGATGGTGGCAAATTTGGCTAAAGAGTTGTGGACATTTGGTAAAGGTAAAGAGTCTTCTTCACCTTTGGGTTTGCAACAAAGATCCCTCAAGAAAGTTTCTTTTGACTCTCCTTTGAAAGGTGGCGAAAAAAAGGATTAGGAGAAGATTAAATTGACTAGGGATTTTTTGGTCGAGTCTAGATCTATCAAGCCCATTGAGGCACACTTCTCTCCCTCTCTTTAATGATTATTCTCTCATGGAATGTTAGGGGTTTGAATAACACCCCTTGACAAAAGGCTATTCATAAGTTGGTAGTAGTTCATTCTTTGACTATCCTTTGTTTTCAGGAGACTAAGATTTCCATTGGCTCCATGCTTTGGTGTGCTTCTACTATTTGGCATGATGGTCAATGTCAGTGCATTGGTTCTTTGGGATGTTCTAGTGGTCTTGCTCTCTTTTGGGATCTGAGAAAGATAGTCCCCCTTTGGTGAATCTCTAGCCACTCTGCTCTTTCTGGTTGCCTCTAGTATGGAAACAGGTGAGATTATTATGGTTACTAATGTGCATGCTTTGATTGATTTACTTGGAAAAACTTTTATTTGGTCTCATATAAGGTATGTTAGAGCTTGTGCTACTTTGCTTCCTCAGGTTCTACTTGGTGATTTCAATTTAGTGTTAAGTTTGGAAGAGAAGGGGAGCTAGGGGAGGAGGGGGTTGGTTCGTTTGGGCCCCTCTTTTGAACTCTTTCATGAGAGTGTGGACCTTCATCTAATTGATATTAAATCAGCTAATGGACTCTTTACTTGGAATAATAGAAGTGGTGGAGAAGATGCTATCACTGAATGATTGGATAGATTTTAGGTCTCTTTTTTTTGGGTTAGGGGTTGCTTAAGTACTACGTCTAAATTTTTTGATTGGAGGAGCTCTGATTATTAGCCAATCAAATTTTTAGCTTCTTCTATTATTTCTCCTAAAAAGCCACCTTTTAAGTTCTAGTACATGTGGCTTCCTGACTCTTCCCTCCATGATTTAATGGTCCAATAGTGGAGGGATGGTGGTCCTGCTTATAGTATTTCTATGTACTCTTTGTTAAGGAATTGAATTTGTTAAATGACAGCTTAAGAAATGGAATAGATTTTGTTTTGGTAATCTTTCTGCTAAGAAAAGGGAGGTTCAAGCTTGCCTCGATGTTATCACTTGTCAAATTCAACATCTTGTCTTTTTAGAAGATATGGGCATAGAAAACTCCCAAGTTGTTAGGAAATTGGAGGGATGGAAACTTAGAGAGGAGACTTTTTGGAAGGAGAAGACTAGGGTTGATTGACTTCAGGAAGGGTACATGAATAGTAATTTTTTTCATAAATCAGTGCAAGTTCATCGAAATAAGAGTTATATATCTTCTTTGGTTAATTATGAGGGAATTCAATTGTCCTCTTTGCATGCCATGTCTCATGAGGCTACTCAATGTTACTTTTCTCTCATCTCAGATGATTCACTTCCCGCTGAAAATGAGGAGAATATGATACTTTCATTTATTCCCCCCTAGTCACCAATGTTATGAATTGAAATCCCTCATGTGTCTGATATCTTTGTTGAAATCAAAGGAGGTTGTTTTCAGGATGCATAAGGGTAAAACTCAAGGTACCGATGGGTTTCCAACCAAATTTTTTTAGGAATTATGGGATATTATTAATGTGGATTTTTTAGAAGTAGTTCGTGAATTTTATGTCAGTAAGCAGATGATTGGGGCCTTGAATTCTACTTTCCTTGTTCTTATTCCTAAAAAGGAAGGTGATACTCATTTGGACTTTTTTCGTCCTATTGCTTTGTGTAATGTGGTCTACAAAATTATTTCTAAGTTGATTGTTGGGAGGCTTAAACCTTGGCTTTCCACCTTGATTTCAGAGGAGCATGGGAGTTTTGTTGCTAGTAGACAAATTCTAGATGGGGTGGTCTTTGCCTTTAAAGTCATCCATTCTATGAAAGTTTCCAAGGAGAAACCTATGTTTATCAAACTAGATATGCTAAAGCTTATGACAAAGTTAAGTGGAGCATTTTGTAGAAAATCTTCATTGCCTTTGGCTTTAGTTCAAAGTGGGTTAGTTGGACAATGAGTTGTGTTACTTCATCCTCCATTTGTGTTATTCTAAAAGGGGGGCCTTTTGAGTTTTTTGGAGCCTCTAGGGGTCTTCGCTAAGGAGATCCTCTTTCTCCCTGTTTGTTTATTATTGTGGCTAAGGGTCTTGGTAGATTTATTAAGTCTCGGGTCTCCCAAGACCCGATTCATGGGTGGAGTTGGGGTAATGGGTTGCCTAAACTTTCTCATCTCCAGTTTGTAAATGATATGGCTCTTATAGGGATTTCTCGGCTGCATGACGCTAAGTCCTTTAGGCGAACGTTGGATATTTACTTAGCTGCTTTGAGTTAGAAGGTCAATGAGCATAAATCTTCAATCTATTTTCTCAATACTTCAAAGCTTGTTCAAAGGAGGATTCCTAACATCTTGAGGTTTCAGATTGGGTCTCTCCCCTTGCTTTACCTGGGCTATCCTATTTCTATTGGTAGACAACCTCGATTGTTCTGGTAGGGCTTTCTTGACAAGTTGCATCAAAAAGTTAACATTTGGACTCATCGGTGGCTTTCTATTGCTTCTCGCATGACCCTTCTTCAATCAATGATTCAAACTCTTCCTATTTATATGGGTTTGGTCCAGAAGGCCCCTGTGTATTTTCTTAAGGAATTTGATGCTCTCTCTCGCCAGTTCCTTTGGAGTGGTAATTTGCAAAATTCTAAGTGGAGCTTAGTTAAGTGGGAATATGTGAGTCGGCCAAAGATGGAGGGGGGTTTGGACCTTCCGTCTACTGTTTTGAGTGGGTAGGCTCTTGCAGCCAAATTATATTAGCGTTGGTGTACTAGTCAAAATCAGCTCTGGGCATGCATTCTTACGCATAAATATTTACATGGGGTGGACTATTTGGTTGTTTTTTGCTATCCTTTAGAGGGCAAGGGATCTATGGTTTCACATACTATGAAAATAAGGGCTCGGCTGGTTAAGAGGGGCCTTTTTTGCATTTGTAATAGGGGATCTAAAGCTCTCTTTTGGATGTTTTCTTCGGATGGTCATCCTCCTCTTTTGTCCATGTATCCATAGCTCTAGCCCCTCTGTGATTGTTTTACAACAATTGATTGGGATAAGGTTGTGCATTACAAGAATGTTAAGAATTTTGGCCTTGTTGGTTATAAATGAAAGAATTCTTCTGATTATCCGTTTGGTGGCCGAGAGAGGGACCAAAATGATTCAGCTTAGATTCTTGCTTCTTGAGAGTGCAATTCCTTGGTAGGACCTTATATCTTGGCTTGGGGTTGCGATTTGTTTGGTAAATACTCCGTTTCAGCAAGGTACTCTAAGCTTAATAAACAACTATTTGGAAGTGTTGAGGTGCCTTGGTGGAAATAGGTTTGGAAAAAGATTTCTTGGACCAAATGCGATTTTTTCATGTGGTTAGTAGTTCAAAACTGTTGTCTTGCCTGGGACAATTTATGCAAGCGAGGCTTTCATGGC
Source organism: Chamaecyparis obtusa (assembly GCA_027943335.1). Taxonomy (NCBI): domain Eukaryota; kingdom Viridiplantae; phylum Streptophyta; class Pinopsida; order Cupressales; family Cupressaceae; genus Chamaecyparis; species Chamaecyparis obtusa. The sequence continues at coordinate 292,777 of BSBK01009146.1, forward strand.
TCCTCAAGGTGTGTCTTGTGTTGTAATAGTGAGGAGTTTGTTTCTCATCTTTTCTTCCAATACTTCTTTGCCAAGGAGATTTGGCATTTGTGGTGGGGCGTTTGGGGCAAAACCCGTTGGCATGTCTCCTCTTTGTATGGGTTTTGGGCCTATTGGGGCCAATTCCCTACTACAACCTCTTTTCTCCAAGTTGTGTGGGCTCTTGGCCCTTCTTTTATCATTTGACATATCTAGCTAGAAAAAATTGGAGGATTTTTCAAGATTCTAGTATGGTTGTTGCTCATTTGTAGAAAATTATTCACTCTCTTCGTGAGACTATGTGGCTAAGTGTGAGATGACTGGAGGAGTGGATCCTTGGGATGTTATTATTTGCAATTGTCTTCACTTTCCTCTTCAAGGTGTTGCTCTGGGTGTGTGGGTCAAGTTAGAAGGAGTACGTGTGGACATCCTTTGCAGAGGATCAATCAGGAGGGTCATTGGACTCCCCCTCGTGGAATTTTCAAAATCAACACTAATGGCTCATCTCGGGCAAATCCAAGTCATGCTGGTATTGGAGGAGTTAGTTGAGATAGTTATGGGGATATTCAGTTTATTTTTTCTATTTATAAGGGTGTTCATATTAAAAATTTAATAGAATCTCTTGCTATTTTGTACGTTGTTGAGCGATGTGCTCTTGGCTGGCATAGGATTATTTGTGAGTCTAATTCTTAGGTGGTAGTGTCTCTGTTAACTCGATAACAACTACAAAGTGTCAGTTGGCACTTAGCTTTGGTCATTCATCAGATTCTCCATTTGTGTAGCTCACTGGGATCTGTTACTTTTACTCACATTCCTAGGTAGTGGAATGGTGTTGCAGATTGTTTGGCTAAATGGGCTTTGGATCATATTCAAGATTGACATATTTTTGATAACAGGCAATTACCTCTTAATGTCTCATTTGTTAGATCAACTAGTAGACAGGGACAAGGTTCTAAAGTGCTCTCTTTGTTGGACACTCTACTCTCTTCGTATTTCTCGTGTTTGAATAATTTTTTACCCCTCTTTTAAGAAATAAAAATAAAAATTGAGCTCTATCTTCATGCCTTCAATCAATCGTGAGACTTCCAGCTTTGACTCTTGAACCCACTTCAGCTAAAACAATTTCCAATCTCGAGAGAGTAGATAATAAAGATACCATAGAAAATACGAAAGTGTCAAACGTATGGCAAGATGGTTGATGATTGGATAATCCACATGAAGATACAAGCTTTTGATTTGTTCAATGTAATAAAACAGTGTATACCAAGGCAGATCGGTTGGAACAAGAACTTTCAAAAGAGTTAGGAAACATCAAAGAACAACATATGTTTTAGAAGGAGACCATGAGTAATCGTAAAGAAATAAAGGAAATGGACAGCAATATGTTAGCATCACTCAAATTATTTGTAAGTGAGGAAGAAAATCAATCTAACATGTGGCTTGAAAGCATAGAATAGAAATGTATAAGCATGAATCAAATGACAACTAAACAAGAAAAGTTGTTGAGCACTACTTGTAGGTAGCTAAAGACCAAAGTGTTGAGTGATTCACTAACAATCATTGAGGACATAAACAAACTCGGGATCCAGATGTACAAGTAATATATAAATTTTTTGAAGCAAGGATCAATTCAGAGCTTCATAACAAACAACATTCAAGTGCTGATGTGATGATAAGCTTTCAGTGGCTCTGGCAACATGTGTTTATCACCTTCCTAGCTGCAATAAAGAATTGGATGAAGTTCAGCGACAGCGAGATCACAACAGATGCAAGTTAAAGATGAAAAGTGTGGTCATTCTCAAGAATAAATCCTTAACTCAAGTTATCAGATTATTCAGAGCATATAAAGAAAATTCTTCACAACTGCCTGCAAGTCAAGGAGCTTCAACCGGAGACACCAACATAAGTACCTAGAACATAAAATTTAAAGGCTACTTGTCTCATTATAGTTTGTTTCTTTGTGCAAGTTGGATAAAGTTGCATTTTTTAGGTATTTATGTAAATATTACAATTTTAGTCAATTTTGGGTTTTAATTAAGATTTTGGCTTTCCTTGTGTTAAATTTAGGATTTGGCTTTTCATTTTGTATAAGTTAGAGTTGGTCGTAAAAGTATGAATAACTTCCATACTCTAATTTAGTTAATTACTAACCTTAAACAAAGTTATGGTAGGAGACCTTTAAATACAAGAGAGATTGCATGTACTGGGACTTTTGACTCTATGATTTTGGGGCAGCATTTTCATTGAGTGAATCTAAGACAATTTTTGGAGGTGTTTCCAATTTTGTGAAGCATTCATATGTAATCTTTTGTGTTCATCGTATGAGAACATAATCATTTTCATGTTTTACTCCATTTCATAAAGACAACTGTCATAAGTGAATGAGTTTAGTTGCAATATACTCTTCTTTGGTATCTGTGAACTGTGTATATTGTTTACAAGTCATATTTTCATCATGGGGTATACTTGTGCGTAGTCTTTGGTTCTCAATGGTGAAACTTAATAAAATAGTGTCTTTCCAATATAATCTTGATAATCTTTGTATATCTATTATCAAGAATCAACATTTTGTGAAGTTCCTTTTCTGTTCCCATAAGTTTATTTCAAAATAAAAAATAATTATATCATATGAGGGAGCTGCCCCTCTCAAGCACAGAGGAAGGTCATATTCAAGAAACGATCTCTCCAACTGTTGTAGGTGATTTGTCACTCCACCACTGGGCACTCGGTCAAGAGTTTCAAAATGACAAATCTGTGTATGCATGCGTATACATACACATGTATATGCAGGCATATATGTGTGTGTGCGCAAGTGTGTGCGCGCACGCACATATCCATGTGTATATATGTATATCTATACTCTTATATGGTGCACCCTGCGGCTTGAGATGTGTGTATGTGTAGTGATATACATGAATATGTGTTTGCGTGTTGAAATAAAAATGTGTCTGTGTAGTACTCTCTCTCACATCTTAGACTCTGTATACATGTATTGTGTATATATATATATATCTAACATGGTGCATTGACAACAGTGTATAGATAAATATATATTTCCGTTGGATAATATTGTGTCTATTATATATGTGTGGGCGCATACATACACATATTCACACAGGTGCACGAAATGTGTGTATACAGAGAGAGAGTTGTAGGTACACCATCTGAGATCTCAATCTCTCAGATTATAAACAAAGAAAGAGTCAGAACACCACTGTGTTAAACAAAAAGGATAGATTCCTGCACACAGTCCATTGAGCAGGCAAGATTAAAATAGATTACTCCCTCGGATGCACAGAATACATAAGGCTAGATTCCTGTCCATAAAACCGACTCCCTCGGATGCACAGAAGAAGATACTAGCACATTTAATATATTGCCTTTTGTTCCTTACCACAGAAATTATTCAGGTCCTTCCACGCTTAAAAAAGAAACTAGCAGCCAAATATGTAGTCGAGTCAAAACTCTTCAAGATAAATGCAAGGTAAAGTTTAAACCAACCATTGTTACATACTTTTGCACTGTTAAGTCACTACAGCAGATTTTGAATTCTAAAATTTCACTTCCAAGAACTAAATTTATTTGTCATTCATACAAATCAATTTACTCAATGGACCGTAAGAGGCCAGTTAAGTAGCAGAGATATCATGGCATCAAAGGGAAAATACGCTTCATTGATAAGATATGCAAAAAGTTGATTATGTAAAAATGCTGGTGCAACAACCCTCAGTCAAAGGCATGGTCTCACAAAAAAGTTTTTGTGCCATCAATGCATATATTTCAGTTCAACATTGTGCACATCCTATTTCATCAACAGAGATGTTGGTTGCCTATGCATTAGGAGGTAACTGTTGATCGCCTATGGACTACGAGGAAGAGGGTAACTAAACCATAAAACATATCAGTGCCTACAAGATCACAAAGCTCTGCTAAAAAACACACATTAATAACTAAGAATCCCTGGCGTTTGTTCCTATTGTATACTATACAGGAAAATTCAAAAGGTCGGTGTATAGTATTGATCCGCTGCACGGTGTTCCGCCCATCATTGCCCTTCAACAATAGGAATTTTCTGGTACTCAAGATGGTCTCTGAATCTTTGTGGAATTATGCATCTACCTCCAAACCTTTGCTGCAGAAAAACAAGAAGCGCAAGGAAAAATGCTCCACAGGGAATCACAATATCCCAGGCAGTCGAGTAAAAGTCCCATACTGGATTGGCATAAAAATAAGAACTGCTGTATTCTGGTATATACCGAATAACACGGTATGCATCATACACATGTGGCATGGACCGTACCACTGTTATTCCAATGTAAAAGTAGGGCACCAATACTGTCTCCCTTATATCCCAAAAAAGGTTTCCCAGAATTTGTGGTAGCAAGAAGCCATCAAGGATGAGGCCTGCATACGATCTCAAATCTTCCCAGAGAGAATGATAGGCACGTCTTTGTAAGAAGCGCACACTAGAAGAGTTTGATTGCCCCATCCAATGTACAAGACAAGCTATTAGTCCTACCAATGCATACAGAGGCAGACAAAAATATAAAACCTTTTTCTCCCAGAACCATGCACTCTTTTCACCTGCTGCCTTATGTCTAGCAGTCCAAGCTAGCTGAAGAAGTCGAAGTTGCAACAAAAAAGCAACCATTGTCATGACTCTAACAACCACTTCATTCACTTCTAGCCACCCCCCACTTGACTGTATGACATTCCTGTCTTTCTGGTTCATGAAAAGTGCTTCAAAGTTGAGCACCAAAGGGATCATGTGCCCCAAGGTGAGCACAGTGAGCATCAATAAAGAAACAAATGGCAATGAATTGGAATGCTTCCTTATGTATAAGAGCTGGACCATGATAAAAAGAGCCGTAAATGAGAGTGAAGTAAGGCCCATCACAATTTCCAAATCCTTTCTCCAGATGGCTCCTACTGCCTGTCTTCTGTACACATTGTATGAAGACAATTTCATTGGCTTAAAATAAAGGGTATCACTCTCCTCCCTGAGACTTTTGATATTGCCCCTAAGACGTTCTTTGGAAGAATACTCTGGATTTGTGGGAGCATATTCCACATCTATAAGAATTTCACAGTCCTTATCTCCATCAGGGCCATTTACCAGGGAACTGACATGGCGACATCCAATCATACAGAGTGCTCCTGTTTGAGGTTCATAGATGCCCTCAGCTGATATAGAGTCCATTTCTTGACCTGAAGACTTGGCAGGAAATCCATCTGGGGTGTATTGAATGGGTTGCCGAAATTGTAAATTGTAGCTAATATTCAACTGTCCCCCATAAACAGTAGTGTTTGTGTGTGTCCCAACAAAATTATTTCCAATAGTAAAGGGATATACCGAGCCATAACTTTTCTTCTTGTCAGAGTCCTGGACGGAAGCATCAAAACCTAGATCATCAAAGATGTTTCCATCTGGATACTTTCGTCCTGTTTTCTTTCCTAGGGATTTCTTCCTGTCCGTGAAAAATTTACTGCACTTATCTTTCACCAGATCAAGTTTTGAATACTTATATTCCAATCCGGGCGAGCTCCTGTAACCTCCCAACATGTCATTCATTGCAGAAGGTCCTCTGAAAGTGAAATCTTTAAAATACATGGGGTCATCCACCTTCTTATCACTTTGCACATAACCAATAACCAGATAGTTACTTTCAACAGTGACAGTCACGGGAAACTGCATTGAAATGCTGATGCCACAATCCTTTTCAGTTGGATTTTTTCCTGTATCCACGATCCTGCAGGCCACCATACACAACTGTCCCTTTTCCTCATCCCACTGACCTTCCCCAATCAAAATATTCTCTGGAAGCACATACCTTATTGGATTTGAAGAAGTAGAAAACCCAAAAATCCCATGCACTTTCCCTTCATTACCACACTGCATATGCTGAATAAGCATATGATTAGGAATCAAACTTTTATTACTCACATCAAAAGGACTACAATCACGCCCGCCGCAAGAATCATTCCACTTCAACTCAAGCAGCCCTTTCAGCGAGTACCACTGACAAATATCACCACCCTTAGCAACAGACAGTTCCCCCTTGAAAACATCTATATTGGCATCCAAAGCATAAGGTGTCCTAGCAGAACAAACTCTCTTGACATCCTCAAGCTTAGTATACTCATAAGCCCTATCATAAACCCCAGATATCCGGATGGAATTAAAGGCATTTTCTTTCCCTATGCTCTCCACGATCCCAGTGACCAAACCGGTAAGAATTGTACTAGTTCCAGGATAAGAAAACTTTACAGTAACATTAAAATCATTGCTAGAGCTATTAGACCAGTACCTGTAACCAGATCCGATCAAACAAACTCTGTGCGTCAAATTCGACCAGAAACCATCTCCATTGACGGTAAAATCACCAAGCCTCGGCCTAACTTTAGGCAGGCGAGTCCTTCCAAAGGGCTTCCGAAACCTTCTATTATCCATACCCATCGAGAACCTTCTGCTCTGAAAATTCAATCGCCCAGAGATCTTGAAGACCCCTTCCTGATCAGTTTCCCGCACACTGGATACAGAAAAAGAAACAAACCTCGATTTGGGATTCCAACTGTAAGCGGAGCTGTTGAATAAGGATTCCCCACCCTCGTAACGAGCCCGGCCAAACTCCAAATCCTCTATTTGAGTATAAGGTGTTAGAAAATTATTCTGCACTGAATTTGACGGAGGAACGAATTCTCGGCAGTATTTTGAGTACGATCCATCATGCTCTTCAGCCTTCACAGTAGTTTGCAGGATCAGCAGAAAACAAAGAAGGGCTGACGCTAAAGAACTTTTGAAGGAATAAGCCAGCTTTGAGCTTGAATTGAAGCGCAGGAAATGATCAAGCATACCCATGATTGAGAATTCTCACAAAACGGTCTAAATGGGGAACAATTGCAGGCCTCCTAATCACTAGATTCTCTTGAATGGCAAACAATTGTGCCTCTCTTATTATACAGAACACTGGACTTGCAAATTGAGAGTCAACTGTGGGTTGGGTCTCTGGTAGAGTTTTCTTTCTTGTAAAGACCGGCAACCTTTCACAATCGGACAAAATATTAAATGGATTTTGCTCATGATTTCCTGTTTTTCCAGGAAATAGGGTTTCTAGGTTCTAGGAAGGGTTTGTACTGATTAGGCACCACCGTGTTTTACAAGGTGTGTTGGTCTATTTATTTTATTTTAATGTTTTCCTTGTTCACAAATGTTTTTATTGGTTTGTCCTGATTGGGCAGCGGGTTTTCTGAGAAGGTATGTTGGCTCATTCATTTGTCATTTCCATTATTATTAGGTTGAGTTGATTATCATCTAATTTGGTTGACCCAGAGTCTTGTGAGGAGGGATGCATTAAGATTGGAAAGGATGCCACATTAAAACCCAATGAAATTAATGTTTTCAAGGATGCATTCTACTTCATTTTATATTTTTCATAAGCATTTATGTGTGCTTGGTATATAAAAACCATACCGAATGACATTTTTATCATACAATAAGGGACCCACATCCACAGTGAATAACGACAATGTCTATTTAGAAATTTATTTGCATTTATTAATTAATTTAAAAATTATAATACAATATTTTTGTGAATTTTAATTTATTTTAAAAATACAAATAAATTGTCAAATCAGGTGCATTTTGGCCTCTACATAGTCCATGGTAAGGAGTAGAAAGAACGAAAAATGGAGAATTATTTAAAATCTAACTACTTAAAATCTCTTTCCCCATTGTAACTTTTTAGAGGGAAATGGTGGAACATTTTTAAAAAAAAATTCTAAAGAATGATTTTTGAAAAAATGATTTGTTTTGATGTTGGTTTTTAAGGTAGTAACCTAGATTGACAACATGGAGTGAATGGGTTGAGCGTGTTAATAAAAAAATGATTGAAGGAAATAATAAAATAGTTAGCAAATGAAAATAATATCATAAATTATTAAAATTTTAAAAACCAACAAAGATAAAATTAATTAAAAAATATTAATAAAAGATGACATTATCAACTTCTTCCAATAGTATGATTGTTTGTGCTAATCTCAAGATTTAATTAGTCTCTACAATAAATTAAAAAAGAATGTAATTAGACTTACTAAAGTTCAAACCTAATTTATTTTGTTTTGCAAAGCAAACCTCATTTATGTTGTTTTGCAAAGCGGACCAATATATCAAAGACTCAAACACTTCTAATGAAATCTTCAAAAGAATTGGGTTAAGGTTACAACCATTTAGAAATCACTTTTTTTCTTTTGACACTGTCTAAAGATTAAGATTTTTTTTTCAAATGTTTTAAACTTTGAGGATCAAAATCCACAAGATATCCATTAACAAGAATATACAAATATGAAAACAAAAATATAATAAAAACAAAATTAATATATTTAAAAATCTATGGAAAAATTGATATGTATGTTAAAAAATTGTTGAATTGTAATTGAAATATTTGAAATTAATTTAATTTGGCACTATGTCATATCTATAATATTATTCATTGTCATTCACAAAATTGATAAGATTACAATTTAATCACAAATTTTTTTATAATAAAAATTAAATGACTATTTTAAAAATCAACCAATTAAAAATAGACATTACAAGATATGACATATACAATAGTAATCATGTCATTCAAAAAATTTTAATATTTTATGTGATGAATGATTAAATTATTAAAAGAAATGAATGCATAAGTATCCCTCCCTTAGAAAAAATTGAAGAAGCGATAAAAAATCAAGGAGACAATATATGAATTAAAGAAAAAATATTAGAATTCAATTTTAAATATTTTAAACAATATAAAATGTTATATAATATAAAAATTAAAATTTAGTTTTTTTTCACTTTTTAATTTCCTGTTTAAATTATTTTATTTTATTTTTATTTTCAACACACACACACACACACACACACATATATATTGAACACTTTTGGCTTGAGCTATGAACGAGTGGGGTTACATTTGGGAGACCTCATCGCATGGTGATTACATTGCTAGTGCTAAGGCATTAACGTCTCTTAGATTTGTCTCATGCTAATTTTTTTCCTAATTGCTCTTACTCCTTATGACTCCCTTCCTTATCACTTTGTACAACCTTATGTCTCCCCTCTTTATTGCTTTGTATTCTCCTTATGTCTCCCCTCTCCATCCACCTTATCACTCCACCTTTTTACTCCTCATCTCTTTGAGCTACTCCCTTATATCTCCATTCTCTCTAACCAACCACATGTCCACCTATCTCTATGGCTATAATCTCCTTATTCCTCTTTCTTTCTTGTCGCAATGTCTCCTCGATGTGTGTGGGGTCAACACGTAGAGAGCCTAGGATGAGGGTCAACATGCAAAGGGTCTGAGCACCAACTACAACCAATCAGTGAACATTGTGGTATGTGCAAACCTCCCATTAATGACAGTGAACACACAGGCAGTTACAAGCTCCATGTTAGTGATTGTTTTGGGTACTTTCAATGGCTATGACAAGGTACATTTTCTTAGAAAGTTTTGAACTTGTGATCACCCTATTGACAGGGTTCATGACTACTATCATGCTATGGGGCCATCCCCTTCAACTTGAAATTTTTTATTTGCAATGTAGAAGAAAAATTTATATGAATTTTTTACTTTTTGTTTTTTAATTTAATATTTATCTAAATAATATATGTTATATGTGATAAATATGCACCAATATCTTACATATATCTATCTAAAAGATGCTAGATATATTATCTCTAGGTACTTGTCTACTTTTAATAATAATTTAAACATGGGCACCTCAAAATTGATATTATATCATTCCTACTTTTTTTTTAATACACACATGGATATGCATGTGTGTGTGTGTATACATACATACATCATATTAAGGGGGGTGAAGAGGAGGAGACAACCATTTTTAGCTTCTAAAAAGTAAAAATTCAAAGATAATGGGGTTGTAGTTAAAATACATACATCAGTATAGAGGATAAGATAAAAAATAATATGAAGCATGCAATCACATAAGGAAGAGGCTACTGCCAATAAAATTGACATCAATTTTCTACAATACCGTCATTAGCCACACAAGCTAATAGGGTCCCTTTAAACAAGGGCACTTGGTAGGAAGTACATAGGAGATCACCATAGATAAACACATGGCAAGGTAGACAAAAGGGGCCAACACAAAGGATGAAGAATTGGAGAAACCAATGTTTGAATCCTAATAATGGCTTTGTGAATACTGGGATTGGGAAGGGTCAACAAGAAAATAAAGAATAGAGAATAAAATATGATGCTAGGGTTTGGACTAAGAACAAAGCATTTACTATATAGTCCAAGATCCTTAAACCAACTTGGGAGCATCTCTAGTGATGTGATATATTTGTCAAATGGTGCAAAAAGAATTTCCCTATAAGGAAGATAGCAAATTGGTGAATGGAAACTTTCAAAGGTTGGATAAGCATCAAATCCCTAGGTCAAGGCTTTTTCATTGTTGAGTGTGTTAATAAATTCCTTAAGAGATAATTTTTTTTGGAAAACCCCTCTTTTTTTAGGTTTTAATTTTTATTGTATTGATTGGGGAATGGATTTTGATTTGGAAAAATACATTCTACACGAAACTCCCAAATGGATCAAATTAAAAAACCCACCTTTGGAATAGTTGGGAATGGAATCCCTAGAAAAAATAGGAAATGAATTAGGAAATTTCATTAGGGTAGAGGAAAAATTCTTCCATAAGATAGGTGCAAATCCTAAGATTTATATCAATATGGACCACAATCTAAAAACACTAGACACCCTTGAAATAATAATAGAGAAAGACATATGAGTTTAATCAACCACTTTTAATGAAAATCCAAATGGAGGAAGATGTATATTATGTTAGAGTAATAATTTGTTTTATTATTAATTGAATCATATTAATTTAATTATTAAGTCACTTACTATCTCTTTCTACTTAAGCTAAACTTTAGGCATATAATAATTAATTGTTTTATTAATTATTATTATGCAACCTAGGACTCCCCACCCTTTTAGGGTTTTAGATCTCCTTTATAAGGATTGATCTTCTTTGTTTTCAATAACAGAATAGATAATACATTGCTGCAACTTTTGTTTTTGCACATCAAGGATGTCTCCTCTCTCGTGGATTAATGCGTCCAAGCCTCCATAGTTGTTTTATTCTCTCTTCTTTCTGTGACAAGTGTTTGCATGTAGGTGTTCTTGGGATTTGTGGGTTGTTTTCTCATCAACTCCAACAGGGCATCAGAGCTTTAGATCTTCATACCCCTGGACTCTTCTTGAGAGATTCGACCTTGTTCGTTAGATCTATGTATTTAGAGGATTTTCTATCGGATCCAGGTGGACCTCTTTTTCTGGTCACTTTGGGCTCAAATGGACCTTGTTGTTATGTTCAAAGCACCCAAGAACCCCTATTTCCATATAAATTTATCCAATTTGGACAAAGTTGGAATTTTTGCAAAAACAATTTGCATACCAAGGTTGTACAACCTTGGCACACATCCCGAGGTGCACATGCAAAAAAATATAAATAAAGAATTTTTAATGGGCAGTGCGCCAGGCACCACCCAATGGTCACTTCCCAATGGTAACTGTTGGCGGGCCGCAGTTACGCCACGGTCACCGCCGAGTAGGCAGCCAGTGACTATGGCCACTGGTAACCGCGGGCATGACTGCCAGTTCCAGCAGGTAACCACCAGTGGTAAGCCCAACATGCAGTGCCCAACCCATGGTCACATGGGAGGTAGTCAAAACCAGGAGCTTAATTCCTATCCGCTCCAACCACTAGCCCCTTGTCACCACATGACCAGGGGCCCAAATTTTTTGATCCTAGGGGCCTATTGTTTTTTGCGGTGATGGTCATTTGGCCGTCAAATTTAGGCTCATAAAGTGTTGATGTCAACACATGTCAGCACCCTTTGCACACCATTTTGGGCCCTCCAGAACACCCATTGGTTTTTTGCTCATAACTTGACCATACAATGTCAAAATCAGGCAAATGAGATATCGTCGGAAAGCTCTTTGTGAGCTCTATCTAGATATGAAGGTTTTAATTTCTAATTTTTAATTGTTGATATTATTTTTTACTATCAAAGCTAGAAGTTCTATTTTGCACTCTGGGAGCCATAGCTTGCCCATCCAGACTCTATTTTTGGAAAATGATATATCATTGGAAATCTTGTTCTATGATCTTTCTAGTTATATGAGTCATTTTTCCGGATTCTGATCCAGGTATATTTATTCATATTTTTGCATTTCTGCACTTTGGTGAATATCTTGGATGTTTCAAGTCCTGGGATCTCTTCCTTTTGTGGGATGGCTCATTTCAAGTTGTTCTTATTTTAGCAACCTTTTGTAATCTTTGATCATTGTATACATCTTTTGTAAGCATTCTTTTATGCAAATACACTGAGATTGTCATTCTATTGCATGCTTGGGATATTGGAAAATTTTTTGTTATTTTTACTCATACTCCATTATAAAGTGCCATGGGGGGTTAGATGTTTGCATTTTTTTTTCCATCCACCTTTGTCAAGTGAGCATTCCTCCAATGACATTAGCCTTAGGATGTCTTTATTTGTATGTGTACTCTCTTTGCACCTTTGATGTTCCTGGTTCTTCATGATGCAATTCTTATTGGAAATCTTTTTCAGTGTACCTGTCACCTCTCCCTTGTCAGCATTATGGGGGGGTTTCTATTGTTGGTTCTTTTGCTTCCTTGGTTTGATGGAGTGAACTATGTATTCAGTATTTGTTCCTGTGTACTAGGCAGATGCAGTGGCTGGGTACCTATGCATTTCAGTGAGATGGATCATTTACCATATGGACACTCTTTCTTTCCTATTTTTGGAGGCACTCTTCCATCTTTGATTGATCAAATCTTCAAAATTTGTCATTTTATACCATCTGTATCTTTGACTTCAGGTGTTTGCCTTTGTTTTCCTCTTGATTCAAGCACTGTCTTTTGATGACACTCATGTAGATTACAGTCTTCTATATCTTCAAGTTCAATTGTTTTCCTCGTTTGCCTCTTGATTCGAGCAGTGTCTTTTGATGACACTCATGCAAATTTCAGTCTTCTCTACCTGATCATGTTTTATTTCACTGGAGGATCTTCAGATCAACAGTTTCTTTCTGACAACGTTTGTAACTTCTTGCTTCATTGATGTTCTACATGTTCATCCTTGTTCCTATTTTCTAGAACATTCCCTAGTTTTGGAGGCTTCTTCAATCCTTCAGAATAGTCTTCGTCTCCTTTTGGAGAAGAGTTTTTCCCATGTGGTTTTCTCTATTTATCTGCTTTACAAAGACTCTCTTTTGTACTTGGGTACCTGATGATGCCTTTTATTGTCGATACCTATTTTCATTCAGTTGTTCTTTCTAGGTTTTTAGCTTCTCCCAAAGTTTTCTTAAGGGGAGGGGGGTGTTAGAGTAATAAGTTGTTTTCTTATTAACTGAATCATATTTATTTAATTATTAAGTCACTTATTATCTCTTTCTACTTAAGCTAAAATTTAGGCATATAATAATTAAATATTTTATTGATTATTATTATGCAACGTAGGACTCTCCACCCTTTTAGGGTTTCAGATCTCCTTTATAAGGATTGATCTTATTTATTTTCAATAATAGAATAGATGATACATTGCTGCAACTTTTGTTTTTGCACATCAAGAATGTCTCCTCTCTCGTGGATCAATGTGTTCAAGCCTCCATAGATGTTTGATTCTCTCTTCTTTTTGTGACAGGTGTTTGCATGTAGGTTTTCTTGGGAGCTGTGGGTTGTTTTCTCATCAACTCTAACATATTAGGGCTAGGATTCCAAACAAATTGTTCAACCTATAATAATTTCTCCAACATGGATGAAAATCCCTACCTAGATAGGATTCAAGATGAGTATATCAAAGAGAAAAAGGGTAAAGGGATATTGACATATTCAAGAATGCAAACAAACTCCAAAAAAAGAAATTCATTGTCTAGCACCGGGAATTCAAACATATAGACCACTAACAATAATAGAGAGATAGTGTTATTCAATAGGGTGGTGTGTCAACAATCTCATAAGGAAAGAATTAAAAAAATTGAAAAGGAATTGTTGGATCTACTGAAAGAAGTAGATTTTCTCTTAGAAACTATAAATTTTCAATCAATGGAGGTGGAAATAATAAGTAATTCTCCCATCAAGTTTATTCTCAAATAGTTGCTCACAAAAAAACAAAAAACTCCTAGGTGAAGGAAAACCTCAAAAGGGAGTGGGAAGATAAATAAATTAAAAAAATAGAGGGGGATCAATAAATAAATAATGAATTCTCAAATATATAAACAATCTACAAATTCCTTGAATCTCTAGGGATGAAACAAGGATCCTCAAGGATGGAGAAACACCATCCTTAGAATTGGTAGAAAAGAAACAAGATCTTCTTCAAGACCTATTGGAAGAATGTGAGATAGATAATAAAGAGAATGATATCTCATTTTTAGACAATAGGCCATAAATGAGGGATTGGGATAAGTTGGTCAATTAAAAAATTCTATCTAGTAAGGCTAAGTTGAATTTTGGGAAGAATCCAACTAAAAAAATTGGAAGGAAATCACTAAATAAGTTGAGAAACAAGGACAGGGAAGCAAAAAGACATATTAAAATCACACATCTAATGGAAGTAGGGGAGGGAAGCCACCTCCCTAAGGATCCATGATGCTCCTTTTGTGGAATTTTAGGGACCTAAACACTCCTAACAAAAGGTTCTTTTTAAAGTACAAGGTTAGGTCGACCAAGGCTAAAATAATTCTAATTTAAGAAAAAAAAATTGGTATAGGAGAGATCAAGGCTTTCATTAAAAGCTTCAATAATTGGAAAATGGAGGCAATTCCATCGAATGGGGCCTCATGAGGATTGGAAATTATTTGTAATTTGACCTTTGGTAATTTTGAGTTGCTGGGGGTAGGAAGACATTGGATTGATGGAAATATTAGGAGATTGGTTACTAACTTACACTTCTTATTGATTAATGTATGTGGACCAATATCCCATCTTAACAAAAGAGAGTTATGGGCTCAGTTGGACACCTTCATGGTAGTTCAACCCCACTCCCATAGAATATAGGGCTATACTTTGAAATGCTATCCTTCGTAGGCATGATATTAGATGGGGATTAAGAAAACCCTAACAAACACAAATATTTCAGTAACTAGGTGACAAGAAGTAACTTTCTTGAGATTAAATTGGATATAATGCATTCACGTGGAACAATAGGCATCTAGGATTCAACAACATAGCAAAGAAAATAGATTATTCTTTTTATTTTTTATTTTTTTTGGGGGGGGGGAAGACATAGCAACCTTTCTAGATTCTATGGAAGGCAATACCCTTCCTTGCTAGGATCTGAATCATTACCCCATCAAGCTTACCATTTTAGGGGATGAGAAACTAATAAGAACTCTATTCAAATTTGAAAAAATGTGGATCAAAGATGAAAATTTCCTAAGCCCCATAGAAGCTTGGTGGAGTGAAGAACAATTTGAAGGGTCAAAGCTATTTTGTTTTATCTCAAAACTAAAACATGTGAAAAGAAAATTGCTTTAATGGAACAAGGAACATTTTAAGAACATATTTCAAACCAAAAACATAATTGAAGAAGAGATGAGTGGACTAAATGAGGTAGTGATAAAAAATGGTACGACTCAAGAAAGTTTTATAAAAGAGAAAGACCTAACGTTGGAATATGAAGATGTGTTGTCCAAAGAAGAAATATTTTGGAAAAAAAAAATCTAGAGAGAACTAGATTGAGGTAAGAGATAAGAACACTAAATATTTTCACAACATCACAAAGAAGTGGATAGATATAAACATATTTTCAAAATTGTAAAGGGGGGATGGTTATCAAATAGAGGATCCCAAAGATATTAGGAATAAAATAGTAAATTTCTACCAGTCACTATTAAATAATTAGAAGGGTTCATGTCTCTCAACTCAACAAATACCTCTTCAACATATTCCCAAGTTAATTAGTGAGGATCAAAATAAGGCTTTGAATGCTAGAATCACCTCAGTCGAAGTTGAATCAACCCTTAAGAAAATCCACCTTGATAAGGCTCTTGGGCCAGATGTATTTCCAATTGGATTTTTTTAGAAGTGTTGAAATATTTTTAGAGAAGAGTTGTCAGACACTATAGAAGTAGAAAAAACTTTGGAGTGTGCTTAGAGAAGTAAATAACACTTTGATTGTCATTGCCCCCCAAAAAGAGAGGTCCAAAAAATTGGAGGACTTTCATTATCTCAGAGGAGAAAACTGTGTTTGTTCTTGGGAGATCTATTTTGGATGGGGCATCACAGCCCAAGATGTAATCCAAACCCTTTAGAAGACTCAAGAAGTTAGGATGTTGATTATATTGGATATTCTGAAAGTGTATGATAAGGTAGATTGACAATTCCTGTGTTAACTAGATTAGGTATCAGAGGCATTTAGATTCAACATGCAATGGGTTAACTATATATTTGAATGTATTTAAGGCCCCATTTACTTGATTTTGGTTAATGCCCCCCTAGAAGGTTTATTTGAAACTTCAAGAGGGTTGAGATAGGGGTTCATAATCTCCCCCTTTCTTTTCATTCCAATAAAAAAATCTTTCGTAAGGATTATTAAGAGCATATAATCAGCTAGTCTCTTAGAAGGAATCACTATATCAAGAAACAATGGTGTCACCTATCAACATCCTATAGATGACACTACGCTCTTTGAAGCTTCCAAAATGAAAGAATCTCGACAATTTTTGACAGTGTTATCAATATATCCTAATGCCTTTGGACAATTAATCAATCAAGACAAATTAGAGGTATTCTTCCTTCCGATTGCTCCCAAGAAAATAAGTGGGAATTCTAACTATCTTGAATTTTAAAAAGGGAACTCAACCATTCTCATATCTTGGTCTAACTATAGACAAAGGGCTAAGAAATTCCAAATCATGGGACCCCTTGAAAGATAGAGTTGAAAAAAGATAGAATTCATGGAAAGGTCGATATTTTCTAGGGCCAATAGAATAGTGATGTTGAAAATACTCATATCTTCCCTAACCATCTACGTATTTTCATACCTAGTGACTCACCTATAGGGTTAAAACATCCTTAATTAAATAGATTAGAATATTATTTTGGAAAGGATTGGCTGAAAATGATAAAGTTTCCTTTATACAATGGGAAAATATATGTAAGCCTAAATAATATGGTGGGGTTAGGCTCAAAGATAAAATTTAGATAAATATAACCATCGGGACCAAATTAGTTTGTAAAATGCTTAATGAATCAGAGTTAAAATGGTCCTGAATTTTGCAAGCTAAATACCTGAATGAAAATGATCCAACAAAGATGGTTAAGATTGATAATCCTCCTAGGGGGTCGCACATATTGAATTTTATGATGAACAACAAATGAATTATTACTAATAATGTGGCATGGGGCACATATAAAGGAGAATATGCATTGTTTTGGGAAGACTCATAGAGGGTCATTCAAGTCTATAAAATAGGCTAACAATAGAGCACATCAAAACATACCTTAAACAAAACTAGGGGAGAAAAGTCAAGAATCATGTGGTTCTTTAAGAGTAATCCTGTTGGTATTAAGGAACACTGAGAGAGGGGGGTGGGGGGTGAATTAGTGTTTTGCAATTTTGAGCCTTATTAATCTAATTCTTAAACCATAAACCACTTGTAATGAAAAGTAAAGTGTTGAAGCATAAAAAAAATATGCACAACACCAAACACAATAATTTTTATCATGGAAACCCTGTTAGGGGAAAAACCATGGTGGGGATGGAACCCACAAGATTTACGCTGCAGAAGTAAATAACCCTATTAAAGGTTTAAGTACAAAAGGTGGAATGCACATGCATTCAGACACACTACCTAGAGCTCACTGCTCAAATACAAAAGGGAAGGACTGCTGCCTTACAAATATATGGACAACAATCCGCAGGAAGATGAATTGATTCATTGTATCTACAAATGAAAAATTAGTTCCAATTAGGAACAATGAACTGATTCAATACACTTCATACTCTATCTCTTCTCTTCACACATTAATACACCATATACATCTTGTATACATCCCAAAATAACCAAATACATCAATCTTATATATCCATTTCAACAATTAAATCACCCACTGAGTCGACATCAGGAACATTTATCAAAATGGTGAAATGTGTATATCAAGTCAGCCAGATCTACATGAAAAAAATAATGTGGACCAAAAGGAATTAACCACACTCTATCCTACATGTCGGCTCTACTTCCTTGAACTCATAAAATTCACCAAAAACCAATCTAATAGGATTGCATAAAGATATACTATATCTCATCACTGTTCTTCACTACATTACGAGAAAATTGCCAAACAAATCTTCATACCTCGACCAAATCAAAACATCAAGCATTGCAAATCTACAATAAGGTATATTATACCTTCATTAATATTCTCCTAGGTTTGCATCACAAAATATCAAATTTGTTTGACTGTAGCAAACCTTTCATTAGGAACTACCAATTGCTCTACCATTGCCAAACTTAGCCATATTTGCACTCATAATTTAGGTTAGATCAAACAATGATATCTGAATTTTAGCAATAGGGTTTGTTGCGATCAATGACAACATCTAAACTCATGAGCAGTGTATCTTTCCAACAATCTCCCCCTTTGGCATTGATGGAAACACTTAGTGAAAAATGACTAGTGTAAAAAATGCCAAAAATACTAACTTCTCAAAAATCCAAAAATCCATAATCTCACTTGCTCCCCTTGAGCTAAATAATCATTTTTTACTGTACATCTCTCCCCCTTTGACATCAATGGAAAGGTAGGGGTCCACAACAATATTTTTACCTAAAATTCCTATATAAACCACATATATACAAGTAGATTGTCCATACTTACATCAAGTTGAGAATGTCTGAAAATGTGTTCTATAGAGTACTGAGATCCTTGTCCCAACTCTATTTGAGACTCTCAAGGATTTGTATCTGTCCACAAATCACATAAGTAAGCATTTCTATAGAATAAAGATCAAAGGCATCTTTTGTACCAAATGTTTCTTCTGCCTCCTTAAAGGCACTGAATAAAGTATTCAACTTAGGAGGAATTAAGCTTCTAAGCTCACCAATCCTTCCAATAACTTTTTTCTTTCTCGCTTATCAAACTCTTAATCTTATCAATCAATGAAATTACCTATCCTTCATGACTAGTTATGGAAGTTCTCAAAGGATCAAATGCAGTAGATAAATCTAATAACTTCTTCTCATTCTCCTTAATTAAATTCTCTAAGTCCTCAACACAACTTGGATAAGATATGCATGCCTTGTAAACTTTTCCTCCTTCATACAAAGCACCTTGAATTCTTTTCATTCTAACTCCTAATAGCACTCTATCCTTTGCAATTGAAGAATTTAATTGATTGAATCTATTGTCATCAAACTCATCTTTCACCTTAATCATTGCATATTTTTCAAGAGATTCAAAGTGTGTACTTATTGAGTTGATAAGACCCTTTATTTGGCCAAATGTGGTGTTAGTTGGATCTCTACCATAGGTAGGCATAATCTTCTCCAATACATCAAATGGATGACCCAACAATTTATTGCCCTCAATATGATTCTTTAGTATTTATTTTCTAGCCTTAGCTTGAGCCACTGATGCAAGCTTCATCATCTGAATAGGGGATAATGAGTCTGATTTGATTAGGCATTGCATAATTTACATATCCTTCTTATTCGTGCTATCCTTTTCAATAAAATCTTTCACTACCTCAATAGTGTCTCTTTCCTCATATCTTTCCTCTATCATCTTTTTCTCAATTACCTTTTCATATCCTACCTCCATCTTGAATGATTGATTTGTTT
This sequence comes from Chamaecyparis obtusa, assembly GCA_027943335.1. Lineage (NCBI taxonomy): Eukaryota > Viridiplantae > Streptophyta > Pinopsida > Cupressales > Cupressaceae > Chamaecyparis > Chamaecyparis obtusa. The sequence goes on from BSBK01009146.1 coordinate 312,678, forward strand.
CCTCTTTTGTATCCTTCTCACCTTCAACATTTCCCATGGGATCAACTGATAAACTAACTGGAACACCAGATATATAATCATCAGGAACACTGTCTGCAATAGTAATAATGTTATTCATAGGTTAATTGTTAGGAACAGTGGTGTTATGATCATTTTGATCATCATCATTATCAACAACCACATATTGATTGTTCAACAATATCTTCTTCAAGACATTCTCAATCTCTTGCATAACTACATTAGTCTGACCTTTCATCAACTTGTTTATTCTCGTCTTTCTTCTAAATTCCTTCTTGGCCTCCTCAAGACTATTGTTCATTTCATCCACAACTATTATTGGAAAAAGACTGATTAGTGCATGCTCTCTTATCCTCTTATCCTCATTCTAAGAATTCAACCTCCTCATTTCTAAAATATTATATAGTTCCTTAAGAATATCTGACATTATCTCAACAAGTGCCCTGTTATACTTATCCGGATACATTATTGTAGCCTCTTCAAGTTTCATTTTATCATCTATACCAAAATTATCAAAATATTTGAAGAGTGGGCCCAAATTACGATGCACAGTCATATTCTTTGCAATATTGTTTACCGACATACCAAGTTTATCAAGTTTTTCTTTCTTTCTTACTTTCTCTTCATCTGATTGTTTTCCTTTGATGTTTTTGTAGTCTGTGTTCATTTTTATTTCAATTCATTTATACATCATCATACTTTGTGTCTTCTTCTTCATCATCTTCTCCCTTATACTTCCTTGTGCTCTTGGTCTTTACTCTTTTGGACTATTTATTAGATAATTTTTCTTGTGATTTCTTCTTTGGACTAACTATCTTTGGTGCATTAGTAGGCTTAGGGGAACTAAAAGGTTGTAAAAAGATTCTATTCTACCTAGGTTTTGATGAAGAACTGAGAGTGACACTGGGGGTATTAGTCACTACATCAATAGGTTTCTCTTCCTTCTTCTTTTCTGATTCCAACTACCTCTTCCTTACCTCTCTCAATTTTCGCACTGGAATCCCAAAACTTTCTACAATCTACTCTACTTCCGTTTGAACCTTCCTTTCTGCCGGACCTATTCACTTCCAAATGTTCTTTCAAGCTCTTTTCCTTGTATGTTCTGAACCTCTCCTCACTAGGATCAACTAACTTTCTTAACAAGTGTTGGTTATATGCATCAAGAATAACTCCATCCACTTCATATCCCATCGAAATTATCCAAGATGTCCTAGGGAAAACTTCCTCCATCAAGAAATCATCTATTTCTACCATGAATCATATGGTATCCTCATACTTTTCTACAATGGATCTAGGAATTCTTTCCCTCTTCTGCATTTTTCTTTGGAAATATTTGATGAAGCTCCATAAGGTTCTCTTCATTGATTTATTGTCTAGATAAGCATGAATTGTTTGATTTGAATTACAACTAGTTTATCTGTAGACCACTAAATCCTTCATATACCCATGAACTCATTCATGAAATAAAAGAAAAAACAAAGAATTAGAGTACCATATTTGAATATTTTCTTCTTGTCCTTCTTGATTTTAGAAAGATTCTCCAATCAATGAGTTCTCAGTACCTCACACCAATCATAGTTACCATTCTCTTTCATCATCCTATAGGTTGAATATATGGTAGCACTAGAAAGTGAAATTTCTCTTCTTGAATGATAAATATTATACCCAATAACCATGGATGTGAATCTCACATTTGGCTAAATAAATTCATTTATAGTCATAGCCCTTTTACGCACTGATATCCAGTGAGCTCATTGAAAATATTTTCTTGATTGATTTTAGCATAGGGATCTCACTTGATGTATTAAAACTATTCACTTCCCCGATAAAGTCTCTAGTGATCTTATAAGGTTTTTCTATCCATATAAAATTTTCATGAAATCTGCTAAGAACATACTGAACCCACTCATCTTTATCAAAGTAGGAAATATTATGACTTTTGCTAGGTTTTTCTCCTCTAGAACCTTATACTCATCCTTCAACTTGGAATTAATGGTCAACTTGGTAGAATACAACTCACATATATCTCATAATCACCTAATTCCTCCAAATTACAGTGAATATATATTCTAATGTCCTCTACATGAAATACACCATATGGAAAAATTAAGAATTCCCCTTGTGGATCATTCTCCATTGATTTATAAGGACGTTTCTTAAATTTTGGTCTAGGGTGTTCACTTATATCTACAACATGAGGCTTATCCATGATTGAATGTGCAAGATCTCAAAGAACATAGTAAAATACCTCTTTTTGCTATATAAGGGTTTGCTCGCCAATTCACCTCCAATGCTCTAGATCTCTCAAAAATCACCTTCAATAGATCGCAATAAATTCTCCTTAGTAGCAATGTGAAAAATGAAGTGTTGAAATACCTTTTTAATCCTTCACACATCTATTTTTTAGAAGTAGTTAATGCTCCAAACCCTAGCGTTGTTTGGTCTTCAACCTATTGTTGCCCCAATTACGAGCCATTAAAATTGAGCCCCTTTCCTAGTTAGATTCACCACCAAAACCCAAGGCCATAGGTTAGGATTTTTCGAGTTTGGGTTTTGGCAAATTGGGTTACTTACTAGATCATAGTTTTCTGGGAAATCATTTAGTGTGTTGCATTTCCTAATCTTGCGTCTAGTTGTTAACTTGGGATCTATCTCTCATTTTGGGCATGTGTTTATGCTTAGGAGTTGATTTAGTAAGTAGCCAAGTCCTTTTCATAGAATCTATTTTTTTTCAAGCCAAGTTCAAGATTTGGCCGTAAAGGTATCCGTTGTTCAGGTTTTGCACTCTCCCAGTGCAATTTTCAAAAATCTCTCAAGACAACAAGTTAAGGAGCTAAATCCAAGGAGTGAACCTCATAAAATGACATATCGGCCTCAATGAGTAGAAGAAAGACATTTTAAACATCAAAAAGTCAATTGGTGGCCTAAGTTGCAAATTTTGGGAAATGGCCTTCACAGCTGCTCAAGTTTAGGATTTGCAATTGACGCATGCAGTTTTTAGAAGTGTCATTTTAAAGGTATCGTGTAATCTATCTAGGGTATAAAGTGTTATTTCATAAGATAAGGAATAAGAACATATGAATTAATTAAAGGATAAGTTGAGCATGCACCTAAGATTGACGTTCGGGAATACAAGAAAAACTATGCATAATTATGAGGGAATTGTAGTGTTACACTGCAAATCCCAATGGTTACACCAAGGCTTTGGGTAAATAAAGAAAGAGGTGCATGATCATTTTCCCATGTGCTATAAGTAAATAAGCACTTAGAGAGAGCAACTTGAAGGTGTTAAGGCATTTTTGGGGGTTGTTCGAGGAATGAAAGAAACAACTACCTATAGTGCGGGATATGCAAAATCCATGTGCAAATTGCAAAAATTGGCCGAAGTGACATCTAATGGCATCATAAAAGCTTAAATTAAGTTTATCTCTAACCGATAAAGGGATAGAAGGATATAAGCATATAAAGAACCATCAGTCACGCCCATGAAAGAGAACTGATGCTAGGTTCGAGAAAAGGTGTTTCTAGTTGCATATTTTTAAAATCCCCAAGTTTAAAGAGCCATTACAATTTTAAAGGTTCTAAACTAAAATGAACCGACATACCACACTTATTGACGTCAATGTTCAACTGGAGTAAAATTAAAGATAAAACATGGAATTTAATGCATGTTCATGGGAGATGCTAAATTAAGGAGAAACGGTCACAAACATTCACACGCCCAAACTAAAAGAAAACATCTAAGGCTGACTTGACCTCCAATAGCTCTATGCATAGCTCATAAATCAACTTTCGAGACAAGTGTTTGACATAATGTCTATAAGAGTGCAGTGAAAATGGTGCTAAGGTATCCTGGCTATGATCATCTCAATGGTCTAGAAAGTGAGTGGAAGGAATTAGGTGACAAAAAACTTAGTCATTCCGATTTGAATGATCTATATGCTAAGTTTCTTGTAGATCAGTTACACCCTATCACACAAAAGCTAAAAGAAAGTGGATTGATAGAGGCTGATGATTTTCTTGTAGTAGTGCAAGCTCCAGAGCTAATTAGGGAGTGCATAGCTCATTTTGATTCAAAAATTAAGTAGATAGAAATGTCGAACAGACAAGTGCTCCTGGATATTAACAGAGACACCATAGAAAATTATTTATGTATCCCATAGAGAGACGCTTATAGTGAGTATGATTTCACTCTCTCTGCATCTGTCTTTAATGAAAATAAGGCTAAATGGTGAGGGGTGATGGCTTCAGACTAGTTCCAAACTAGAAGGAGCACACAAATAAGGATGCCCAAAACCTTCTACGACACTAATCTAAAGTGGTAAATTGTAGATCTCCTCATCTTACTACACAGATTAAAGGGAAGCGAGGAGGCTTTGGCACTAGCTAAGCATGATTTATTCCTCATCCAGTCCATGTGTGTGGAAGATAGCTATGTCAACTGGGCATGGATTGTGGCAGATAGATTGAACCTTGAACTCTCATTTGCAAAGGGGACTAACATCTTCTGGATGTCTTCCTTCCTTATTTATGCATTGGATACAATGCAGTTATGGACAAGGCTTCCCAAAATCCAAAATTATGATGATTCTACGCAAGTATACGAGTTCTACCCTTGCCTGCCTCTACACCAAATTTACACTCATTTCATGGAGGTGAATGATGTATTCACAATGAGACTATGTAGAGAACTAAAAGGATTCCCAGAAATGCGATTTTCTATTGAAGTCGCTAAAGTAATAAAATAATATGGAGCATACTACATCCAATTTCCAACCTTCTCATATCTCAGAATAGGAGGTTTTGATGATGCACCCATGAAGCTACCTCGCTATCCAGTGGAAAAATTGGTGTTGATAAAGTTGTGTTGAAAAATTTTAGAGGTAAAGGTGCTTTGCAACAGTATACACAAAGTGGGTATATCATTTTTCCTCAAGATATGACTGTATTCTTGTGCTCCTAGTTCATTTGGTAAGAATTGTTTCAAAGAATCTCTAGCGAAGTACCCATTCCAAAAGTTTGATGTAATTAGGTTACATTATGATTATGTTGGCTATGTAAAAGATCATTTGAAACATGGGTTGACATTTAGACATGTGCTAGATGTCAAAGACTTTTGGGAAAATTACAAAGATGATCTGGAGGTCAGGGACCATTTCTGGTCACACTTATTCAATGAGAACATAAAGACATACAACATATAGATTGATGTCAAAGGGGTTGAGGATGATGGAAGTTATATGAGACCCCGAAGATACAATGAATAGATAAAGGGTACTCCCATCAACTCAAACTCGTATGCAGGCCTGAAAATCATAGGTTTGGATGCGTTGATGGAAGGTGTTCTCAAAAGGACTCATGATTGGGTCAAATGGAAAATTTTTGGCAAGAAGAGGACTAGTATAGCTCATAGAGGAGGCACTCAAGCTTAGAAACAAGCTAGCACCACCACTACTTCTACTATCATGGCACCTAGTACACTTCCAAGATCCTCTCAAGCTTTTGGAGGAGGTGACCAACCACCAAAAAGACAAGTTGAAGTCACTCTAACCTATGGAGGAGGATCTCTGTTGAATCTACCTCCAGATTCTAAAATGAAAGACGTAGAGGTCAAGAAGGGAAAGGATAAAGAAGAAGAAGAAGTTCAAAATCAATAAGCTGATGAAGAGATGGAGACTTTGGGCCGCCCAATGGATCAAGGTGCAACAGAGTAAAAAAATGAGCCCCCCGACATTGAAGGGAGTAAAGGTAATGAAGATATATTGCTTTCTTCTAAAGATACTGATCTTCCCAAATTTCCTTTTGCCAATAGGAAGACTAGAACACCTCCTTTAGTGAGGAAGTTGTTTGCCAAAGATGTAGTAAAATTAGCATCTCCCATTCCTTGATAGAGAAGACTATTGAGAAGAAGAGGAAGAGGGTAGAAGATAATGCTCTACCTCAGGGTATGACAAAGAAAGTCATTAAGAACCCACCAGTGAAGAAGGCCAAAGAACTTGCAATGTTGGCATCACTTGATACTGATTTGGCTACAAGTCATGTTGTGTTTGAAGTCACTCAGGAAAAGGTAGCAGGGGACTTGGATCAATTGGACATTGATGAATTCAATGTGAGAAAGGTGGATATTGTAATACCCCAAAAATGGGCTATAAGTTCATTAATCTCTTACATATTCAATTCGAACAAAATCGACATCAAAGTCCTAATCTAAGGCACATCTAAACATCATCGAATCGTAATTGATTATCTTACATTCTGCATCGGGGAATATTCCTAGTAATATTCCTAATCATCATAATTATCTTTAATTTTATAATTATTGGGCAATAAATCACATTTATCCTAAAGTTTGATTAGTTGAATATTTTCATATTTAATTAATTAGATTTAATATTTGCCACTTAATTGTGTAATTAAATTTAATTCTATCTATTATTAATTGTATTATTTAATTTTGACAATAAATCTAATATCATATGAATAATTGATTAAATTCTTATTTAATTAATTAAAGCAAGTTGTCATTATTTAATAATATAGTTTTTAATAAAAGTTTGATTAAATAATTGATTAACCCATAAATCAATTGTTTTATTTTTAAAAGTAGTTAAGTTGGAAATAAATCACTTTATTATTAAATTAATTCATAAATAAAACATGCACAATCATAAAAGCAGACAACTATCAATTATCAATTAAAGCTAAACTCTATTTTGAGTTAAAACTTAGCTTTTGCATGTTTTTGTGAGTTAATTATCCTTTATTTAAAAATAACTCAAAAATCAACCTGAGTTATTTGAGTGATTTATGGCTTTTTTTTCCCATGCACCTCCAAAGCCCTGGATTTCTATAAAATCAAGGCTTCAGCTCATCTCAAATCATCTCATAATTTTGCAAGCTTACTTTGCCAAAGTCATCTACGAATTGCACAACTATTTTGAAGAATTGGAATTTGGAGAATCAAAGCTTATTGCGAATCAAGGCTATTGTGAGATCAATTTGTTTTTTTTTTTACATTCATTTAGATTCTTTTTTATATCATTGTTAGATCAATTCATAGCATATCAATTTTCCATATTAGCATAGATTCCATATCAAGTTTTCATATCATTGCATAGAAAATCCAAAAAATATAGATTAATTGCATTCATATTTCATATCTAGATCAATTGCATTCAAATCCTTCATTTAGGTGTCGTCTAGGTCACTGATCTCGATAAAAATCTGAGAACATTAATCTCGCACCTACTAGAAGGTTAACCGTAGCGGACAATCCCTTCACAGGGCAAACTGCGTTGATGGAACCTCAAGTGGTCATAGCCATTTTCACCGTGGTAGTGACAGCTGCTATATAAATGTCCTTGTGGAAGAAATCTCCATGGGTATGGTTCATTGTTGGGTTGTCAGATCTCCCTAGCGGCTCCTGAAGATTAAGTTCTCAGACTGTGTCAAAACCCTAGTGCACCGGGATTGGAGTTCACCCCTTTGGATCATAAAAGTTGTAGAGTCAAACCATTACTAAAAACCCTAGCGAGGCCAAATTTTCATTTTATAGGGTATATGTGCATTATTGCAAAACATTTTTGGAACATACACAATTAGCGCTTCTGAGGATTAGAACGAATAAGTCACTTGATTGTTCATGCACAAGGTTGCTTTTGCCCTTGTTCATTGTTTTCAGACATGCTTGAAATCACTTGCTTGCTATTTTGTGTGCTTGTTTATCTATCTGGTTATTGAAAATGGACAAATCTGTTACAATCTTCAAATCTAGACATTGAAATTTGCAAACAATTCAAATCTGAAAACTCAAAATTTGCAAAATCTGAAGTCAAATTCTTTTCTGGAGTCAAAAGTCATCTCAGGAGGTCAGAAATTCATACGAGTTTCCATCAAGTGTCATTTCATTGCAACCCATCTGTCGTATGATAGCAAACCCAGTGTCGTACAAATTTTCATGCCAGCAAATCTTCAAAGTCAAAATCTTGCAACTGTCGTATGATATTGTCAACTGTCGTTTCATAGCCTACCCACTGTCGTACGAGTTTTTCAGAGTGTCATTTGGGAAATTTTTGAAAGTTGTCAGAAAATTGTCAGGATTGCCAAATATTTATCTTTTTCAGCCTATTTCTAGAATCTGTCGAACAAATCACTATGTCAGGAATAGAGCAGTAGCTATTGAGAATCAATACACATGTCTCAAAGAATCAGTACACATGAAGAAGAAATTCTGATCACCGCTATGATGAAGCAGCTGCAAGCTATGCAAGTTGAACTTAACAATCTTAAGAAAGAAAAGGAACCTAAAGAGTTCTCCATGGAAACTCTATGCTCTTTTCCATTTGATAAAGACTTGTACATGTCACCATGCCCCCAGACAAAATGTGAGCAACGTGACAACCCTTATGATACCTCTTCCACAGAGAGTGACACATCAAGCCTTGGAGACTATGATGACTATGACGATAGACAATGTAATGATACCTATGACACCTCTATTCCTAAGAATCCTCCTCATCGTTCATTCCTGCTTACTACAAATGGGCCATCACATTGGATAGATCATGATGGTGATCCATATGATTTTGATTTTGAAAGAGACTTTGATGGCTTTTGTGGACAATACCTTGATTATGATCCATCTACTACTACTGAGGACTATAAAATGCATCGTGCTAGCTTGAAACGTCAATACTATAATGATCTCTCCTCTAAGAACTCTCAGGCTGAAAATAAAGATTACACTCTCAAGCAAGATCATGTTAATGCTGAACTTTTGTCTTGTGATGGTTCCCTTCCATCCCCTACTTCCTCCAATACCCATACATTTCCTAAAGCTTCTGAGTCTTTCAAATCTTTCACAAAACCTTCATCCGACACAAGCCCTAATACTTTTCATGCAGTTCCCTATAGTTATCCTCTAGGGCTACCTCTTAAAGAAACTCAAGCTAACCTTCACTTGGCTGCGAATACTTTCAATAATGATAAACCTAAAGAGCCTAAGCCTTCATATGCTATAATCCCTACTTCAGCTAGTCCTCCACCATCTCTTCCAAAGTCTTCCATACAATCCCAACATGCTTCATTGTCCTTAGAAGTGGCTCCATGTCAAGAGGACTCTAAAAATGATGAAGAAAAGAACATAAAGAAAGATCAAGATCAAGAACCCTCCATGTCATCCACTCCTTTTCCCAATGTCTCTTATCCGCTTCATGGTTCTTTTGATCTTGTACACCCTTTTTCATGCATTCCACCATGTCTTAAGTCTTCTCCTAAGCAAGATCAAGCTACTACTTACACTGTTGAGCTTATTGACAATCAAAATAACCTTACTACACTTGCACTTTCCAAAGATGATACTTCCACTAAGGTTGTTAAAAATGGTGTTGTTACTTCAAATGTTAAGCCTATTGAAAATCAAGAGAAAAATTATGTGCTTATGCTATCCAAAGATCCTTGTCAAGATCAAAGTCTTCCATCTTCTTGTTCTACCACTCCATGTTCACTTCCACTTTCTACTCTTCCTAAGTCTTTGCAAGCTTTGAAAAATCCTATCAAAGAAGGTGCTCATATTCAAGATGTACTCGATTCTATTGAAAATTCTAATGCTCACTCTAAAGATGCTGATATCCTTGGTTGTCATATAGATGCTGATGAACTTATTGATTATCCTTTTGTGTCTTCCACTTCCATCCTTGGACCTCTTCCACCACTACTAAGAGCTTCACATCTGCCTTCCATCTTGGGTCCTTATGTCCCTTCACTTTCCCCTCCTAACTCTCCTAATTCGCCATCCATCTTGGGTCCCTACGTCCCTCCATCTCCTATCTTTCCTCAAGATCAACATAGATGCATACCTCTGAATCCTTTTCATCCACCCACCCATCTAAACCAGTCATATCCTCCTTCTTCTTCCACAAGTCCCAAGTTCTTTGGAAGTAACTTGAATGTTCAATACAAGAAAAAGAAGCAATACAAGAATCCATCAAAAAAAGATCATCATGTCTCCTCTAATAGACATGGAAGCATAAAGTCCAAAGAGATATCTAAGAAAAAAACTACAAGACAAGTATGGGTTCCAAAATCCATAATTGAAGATATTCTCTCCAAATTACCAAAAAAAATGAAAAGCCTACGGCTATATGGATTCCAAAGTCTCTCTTGAAAGAGTTTGGTGTTGAGCAACAAGTGAAGTTGACATTCAAGCTTCCAAAGGCTTCCACTTCATCTCCTTCCAAAAATATTCTTCCATTTCATGCGCCTAAACCACAACCTCTACTATCCATTCGCCATATTCCTTCATGTATTCCTTCATTCACATTTCCTCCATCCTCTCCCCACCCTTCAAGGTGTGTGCTGATGTTGATCTTGCCTTCCTTTTCATCTACCCTTTCACAATCTTTCCATTCATTATCCTTCTACCTTCTATCCTTTTTCCTCATTTGCCTATTCCTCCTATCTTCCAACCTCACTCGCTTTACATAAAACCCTATCCTCCATTTTTCTCTTCCATCTCCCTTTCCCTATCAACATCTTTGAGCATATCATTTTTAATCCTTGGCATATCATGGTTTATCCTTTCAAGGAGCACTATCTAAAAAGCTTGCCTTCTTCTAAAAGAAAAAAAAATTTGAAAATGTGTCTTGGTGGAAACCTGGAAACAGGTGCCTTGGTAGCAAAAGTAAAGAGAAATAAATTCATCCTATGGTGAAAACCACTCCCTTTTGACACCTTGGATAAGTACCATGATGAAAACTTGGCAATCAGGCATCATGCGTAGTTCTTCTACATATTTCATCCATTTCATCTCCTCTCTTTGATCTTGACAAGGTTGACCTATACATGAACATTTGGCTATTTTGTGAGTTGTCTGATGATGATCTTGCTTTCATTCCTTCCATGTTTAGCCTTCATATCCATCTTCCTCCATTCATTTTTGCCTATCACTATCTTTTTCCCCTTTGGTCTTGATCTATAAAAAAAACAAAGAAAGAGTGAAATGCAGTGCTATGAAGCCTCTTGACATGTCTACTCCTTTGGATTGCATCCTTTCTTGCTCTTGCATTATGATTTTGTGACTTATTCTATGCTGGCCTTTCATTGCTTGTCCAAATGTGCTTTACATGACAATTTTTCCCTAGCTTGAGTATTCTTGAGGAGTTTTCCCTTGAGGATTTCTTCCCTTCATTAGCTTTCATTCTCTTGTTTTCCATCTCTTCCACCAGCTTGCCAATCCCTCTTGTTCTCCATCTTGCTAGACATTGGGACTGCACGATATAATCTTGCTTGGGAGTTTGCAATGGAAAAAGATGCTATCAAGTATACCAAGTATCAAAACCAATATCAGAACAATTATCAAAATCATTATCAGAACAATTATCAGAATCAGTATCAGAATCAGTGTCAGAACTAGTATCAGAATCAGTATTAGAACAAGTATTAGAACCAATATCAGAACAAGTATCAGAACCAGTATCAAAACTAGTATCAGAACCAGTATCAGAACACGTATCAGAATAAGTATCAGAACTAATATCAGAACCAATATCAGAACCAGTATCAGAAAAAGTATCAGAACAAGTATCAGAATTAGTATCAGATCAAGTATCAGAACTCCCACCGGGGCTACACCTTTTGCTTTAGTTTATGGGTCTGAAGTGGTACTGCCTATTGAGGTTGAAATCCCATCACTAAGAATTAGAATGCATGGTCTAGTAACTGATGATGACTACAGAGTGTCTAGGTTGCAAGAACTTGAACTACTAGATGAGCGCAGACAAGCAACGTATGATCATCTGAGAGTATATCAAAAGAGAATGTCTAGAGGCTACAATAAGAAATTCAGACACAGAGAATTTCAGGTTGGCGATCTAGTCTTGAGAGAAAATCCTAAAAATCAATCTCATCAAGAACGCAAGGGGAAGTTTGAACCCAACTGGCTAGGTCTCTTTGTTATCACTGCTACTTTTGGCTCTGGTGCCTATCAACTCTCAATGACTAAAGGAGAACAGCTCCGAGAACCAATCAACATTCTCCATCTGAAGAAATTCTACGCCTAAGGCATTCAGTCTATGGTAACATGTCTTGAAAAAATTATAAAAATCAGAAAAAGTCCTGAAAAAATAAACATCTTGGTGAAAACCTAGCAATAGGCGCCTTGATGATTCACAAAAAAATAAAAAAATATCAAAAATTAAAAAAAAAAAAAAAGAAGAAAAAGTGCCTTGGTGAAAACTTGGAAACAGGCACCTTGGTAGCAAAAATAGAATCTCTGCCAAGATGGTGAAAACCCAGCAAACGGGCGCCACTTGTTCCAAATGCTCCATCTATCAGTGCAATCTTGGTCTTTCCTAGCTTTCAGTCTTGCTTTAGTTTGTACATATCTCCCGGTTTGTTTCTGCATTTCCAGTTTTTAATAAGTCAGTTTGTACACCAATCGGCTCAAGCGTCTGTATCCTATCAATGTTTAACACTCGGGGGCAATCAATGTCATATCCTATGGTCTCCCATGTATCTTAGACGGATCATATCTAGTCAGAGTCCTTTGAAGCTTCATGTGAGTCAGTCAGTCAGTCTTGTCTCCAGAAAGGATTTTGCATCTACAACAATGCAATCAAACATCAAAACTCAACTGAAAACAATCTATGCTTTTTACATGCTTTTATCTCCTTGTATGCTTACTGATTTGCATTGAGATTTTTGCATATTGTGTCCCTTCGAGCTCTTCGATGATGTCCTTTATAGGATTTAGAGAGTGATGACTAGGGGCATAATCTTTTCTTTGTCTTCTGCTTGTATGTGAAAATCTAACAACTTTAAAAATTCTGGATTGAAATGGTGTCCGACTATAAGAGCCTCTATCTCGAATTGGATGGCCATGCGTACCTCGACCATTGATACCCAGATAATTCAAGGAAGTTTGATCTAACTATTGTCTTTTTGAGTAAGTTCTTTCTCCTACTGTAGAACGCGATCTTGCCTAAGCATGTGAATGATAAAGGGTCACTACGGGTAATTCACATTGGATTTAGAATGATCTCTTGACTGTTTGATGTGTTTGCAATGCAAGGAGTATTTCGGTCATCACGACATTTATGTTTTGATGCTTATACAAATTGCTATATCAAAATGGACATGATATTCAGGTCATCCTGGTGTTTATGCCTTGGTACTTATATCTAATCTGACATTCTAAAAATAAAATCAATATTCATATGTCCATGCTTGTTTGACTAGTGGGGGTTGTATTGATTCTTGCGCATACAAATCAATATTCATATGTCTATGGTTTTTTTTAGCTAGTGGGCATTGTATTGATTTATCCGGTTACCTAAAAGTTCAATGATGATAACAAATCGACATATGATCAGTGACTAGGTCCTAGGTCTTAGGTTGCATTTCATATTGCATACTTCTTTGCATTTTTCATCTTTGCATGATCTCACAATGACTAAACGAACTTCAAAGCTTAAACAATTCTTCATATCAATTCTTCAAATCTAACAAGAGCTGAATCTCACACGAAGGTTCCTCTAATGAAGCAGCAAGTAGAATCCTTTTTCGGGATCAAAATTCAAATTTGAGATCATTCATATTATTAACTACTTGCATAATCGACCTTCAATCATCACAGAAATCCAATATTCAACTTAACTGATTATCTAACATCAAACTATCAAAATTTCAACTTGGTCAACCATGGTCAAGTCATGGTCAAATCTAGTCAAACTTGGTCGTCTGGACTCTAAACGATGCAGAATGCGTTCCCAGACGTGTTTAACCACTTCTCAAATCACTTCACATGCTTTTGAACTCTCAACGCTGACTTTTCTTGTTAGATTTCAATTTTAATCCTGAAGGGGGCATGGTATTGCACATCATTCAAAGTCTGTAAATCAAATTCTATCAATCTTTCCTCAGTAATCAAGAAAACAACCATGTCTAGTTATTGATTCATCAAAAGTCCTCATCGCTCGGGGCAAATCTATCATCACTTGGGGCATATCAGATTCATCAAGATCCATATCAATCTGGTATTCTCCTAATCTTGTAATCTGTATCAGTTTTTGCAACCATCGGATCATAGTGTTCTTTCCTTGGTTCTTCGGTAACTGAAGGATTCAGATGTGATACCTACTAGTTCTACTAAGACAATCGAGTCTAGAACCGGTCACTCACTTCTTAGCAATCCTAAGGTTTGGAATCAGGCGTTTTGACACTCTTTCACAATCATAGGTTCATTTGCTGTTATAGTGAACATTATCTTTGGTCATTCAGGACCTATTATCTTCATATCAAATCAATATCAATCAGCTTCTGTCTCATATCAATTATCAATTTCGAATCAGTTTCATATCTCTATCAAACACAGAATTTCTTTGAACCATTGCGCTTCACACAGTAATTCAAAGAGGGGCAAAATGTAATACCCCAAAAATGGGCTATAAGTTCATTAATCTCTTACATCTTCAATTCGAACGAAATCGACATCAAAGTGCTAATCTAAGGCACATCTAAACATCATCGAATCATAATTGATTATCTTAAATTCTGCATCGGGGAATATTCTTAGTAATATTTCTAATCATCATAATTATCTTTAATTTTATAATTATTGGGCAATAAATCACATTTATCCTAAAGTTTGATTAATTGAATATTTTCATATTTAATTAATTAGATTTAATATTTGCCACTTAATTGTGTAATTAAATTTAATTCTATCTATTATTAATTGTATTATTTAATTTTGACAATAAATCTAATATCATATGAATAATTGATTAAATTCTTATTTAATTAATTAAAGCAAGTTGTCATTATTTAATAATATAGTTTTTAATAAAAGTTTGATTAAATAATTGATTAACCCATAAATCAATTGTTTTATTTTTAAAAGCAGTTAAGTTGGAAATAAATCACTTTATTATTAAATTAATTCATAAATAAAACATGCACAATCATAAAAGCAGACAACTATCAATTATCAATTAAAGCTAAACTCTATTTTGAGTTAAAACTTAGCTTTTGCATGTTTTTGTGAGTTAATTATTCTTTATTTAAAAATAACTCAAAAATCAACCTGAGTTATTTGAGTGATTTATGGCTTTTTTTTCCCATGCACCTTCAAAGCCCTGGATTTCTATAAAATCAAGGCTTCAGCTCATCTCAAATCATCTCATAATTTTGCAAGCTTACTTTGCCAAAGTCATCTACGAATTGCACAACTATTTTGAAGAATTGGAATTTGGAGAATCAAAGCTTATTGCGAATCAAGGCTATTGTGAGATCAATTTGTTTTTTTTTTACATTCATTTAGATTCTTTTTATATCATTGTTAGATCAATTCATAGCATATCAATTTTCCATATTAGCATAGATTCCATATCAAGTTTTCATATCATTGCATAGAAAATCCAAAAAATATAGATTAATTGCATTCATATTTCATATCTAGATCAATTGCATTCAAATCCTTCATTTAGGTGTCGTCTAGGTCACTGATCTCGATAACAATATGAGAACATTAATCTCACACCTACTAGAAGGCAGTAAACCGCTTGGTTAGATAGTTTTCAATTTTGCACGATTTCGATTATAGCTAACCTCTAATGTTTTACTAAAGTGTTGTGTTTACAGATCAGGTACAATTTTCACACACACAGATATAGGCCTGCCACACCATGACACCATGAAGATAATGTAGGAATTCTCTAACCAACTAGTGGGAGAATAGCTTGATCAACAAAAGCTAAGAAAGGCCAAGCTAAATAATACGGTGCTAGAACTAATCCACACTAATCATAAATTTTTTAAACTCACTATCTAGCCAGCCTGTGGAGACTTCCACAAGTATAGAGTTGTTTGATCCTTATATAGTAGATAGCAATGCCCTCATCACGGTAACTGGATATAATAATCCGGCCAAAATAACCCTGCCATAATAACCCAAGGACATAATAACCCAAGGTCACAATAACCCATGGTCAAAATAACCCATGGACAAAATAACCCATGGTCATTTTAGATCAAGTTAGTATGCTAAAAAAGGGATTGTGAGGCACCATAGAGGATATTTAGGTCATTTTTAGACCATATATCCATTACATACCCCTAAAATAGCCTTAAAACATCTTTTATATGCTTAAATAACTTATAAAATGGTAAATAATTATAGAAATAAAGACAAATTCGTGGCAATAAGCTAAATAAGAGTTATTATGAAAAGATATAAGTCAAAAGGAATTATGAAGAGGCATTAAGAGGATATATAAAGTGGTAGAATTAAGAGAAGTAAAGGAAGGAAGAAGGGGAGAAGAATTAAGAGGCAATAGATGATCACCCAAGTTTCCAATCATAATGTGGAACTGCTATTCATCTATTCAAGATGATCTTCCCAAAATCAATAATTATATTGAGGGATGACATAGAGGATTTAGTGAATTGCTTCAATCATCTCATAGCTCAATTTGGAAATTCATCAAAGTAGTGAAAAAAGAACAGGGTCTCCAACATAATAAAATAGAGAAATATATAGTTGGACACACTACACATCCAAGCTGGAAAAAATACCGTGAACTCAAAGAAAGACTAAAAAGACTAGTTGATGGTTATGAAAATAATAATATTTTAGATTACATAAGAGGCATTGCTCATAATTTGACACTTTAATTGAAATTTTGAATAAAAATGTTTTTAGAAATATACTAGTAATTTATAAATTTTATTTTCCTTTCTCTATAATCTTATGGGGTTATTTTGTCCATGGGTTATTTTGACTATGGGTTATTTTGGATTGGGTTATTATGACCCTGGGTTATTTTGTCCTCGGGTTATTGTGGCCTGGTTATTTTGGCTGGGTTATTATGTCATGTAATCCCTCATCGCCCCTAGATGAAAGAAGATAAACACATGGCTCATATTAGCAAACACTGGGTGGATGACCTGAAAATGAGAGGTGTGGTGATAATTGAAAAATTAGCCACTAGTTACAAAGAATTAGATAGGATATATACATATATCTTTATTGATCTACAAATTGTTGAGGAGGAGGAGAGAAACTATAGGAAAATTGGTAAGTTAGTCAAAGAGATTTTTGAACTTGAACCGAACATGACTGTCTCACAATAGATCCTGAAAGCCGAGGATGAACCAATCTAGAAATGGGTATTCTCATTAGAATACAAAAAGGAAGTCACCACCAGTATAGTCAAGGGCCTGAAACAAGCTATCAAGCAGCTAAAGGAAGAGAAAAAATAGGTCGAGTAATACACGATAGATCTGCATTGCGAATCACATCAAGGAAAAGGTAAAGAACTGGTTGACATGGAACACATGAAGCACACTTATCATAAACATATTGAAACATTGATTTCTCCAGCAACCTATCAATTATCTGATGTGCAGAAACCCAACATCATCGATGCCCAATTGATAGCTATCGGACCAAAGCTCCAGGCATTACCTGCAACCATTCAGGAAATCAATAATAATCATCTTTACTGCATGACAAGACAGGTGTTGTCGGAAGAGATGAAGTTGGTGATATCACATGTGGCATGTAAGAATACGAGAAGACATGTTCCTAAATGAAGGAATCTAAGAAATGAATTGATTCCTCTTCCTTCCTATTCCATTTTTTCCTCCTTTCATTTCATACTCTCCGATGTAATGAATTGACAAGTTTTCTCCTCACTCTACGAAGCTTCTTTTGTAACTGATTTTTCTATGAGAAGAAAAATGGTCTCTCCCTCTCATTGTATGAACTGTAAATACAAATTTTCAAGTTAATACAAAGGATCGACATTTTTTGGAGTACATTTTTAGCTTCCCCTATGGCTAAGACCATTGAGTGAGACATGAACTAATATTGTATTTTTATTTATGATGTTCAATTTAGTTTAGTTTATTTTTTTTAGCTAAGTTTGGATGAATGAATGGATTTCTACTCTGATAGTTACAGAAATATTTCTTTAAGAAAAAATGGCCATTGAGCGGAAGGAAATATTGAGGCTATCTAAGAGTATCCCTCTATGGTTAATCTAATATTAAGTTGATTTGTTTATCTCCATAGAGTTAGATTAGTAGTAATTAGCTGCTAGTGTGAGAAACTGGTGTGTAGTTACGACTATGATTGTGTATTGATTTCTTGTTACGAGTAGATTAAAGTTAAGAAGTTTGATAAAACCCTGAACTCTGGTAGGTCTCCTGTAGTTATAGAAGCTTACTTGTCTGCCTTTCCTTCTCTCTAATTAAGAGCATACCCTATTTAGATTAGGAGATATTTATTGTATATCCATACAAGGAGATATACTTGGTCCAAAATTTAGAGATCGAGCTAATTTCTTGATAGGAGTTACCCCTTTCAACTATTGATTATTATGTTTGGTAGCTTATGGATATGAGTTATTTAGTTACATATTACTACCCAATCTATTAACCAATAGATTTTTGGAAACTTTGATGGGGAGCGGACTAGATACAATACCTCATTTTCTCCTCTCTTGGTGAGCTTGGAAGTGTTTACCCAGACAACACATAACCAGTAACTCCATTGAAGAGTAAAGAATCAGACATGAGGAATGATGGTGCTACCTCATGAGAACATAATCCCAGTTATAAAGCCCAAATTGGGATTTAAAGATGAGAAAGGAGATTTTCTTGGATAGTTGAATACACTTTCCTAGAAAATGAGAAGAACCACCTAAGACTATAGAAGAGCTAGCCGAATTATAGAGGAAGAAGAAGAACTAGCTGACAGGTTAGTTGCTGCTTTGCAAAGACAAATTGAAAGACAAAGGCAAGAAGAAGCACCGAGGAGACAAAATTGAGTAAACCTTCAAAGAAGTTGAAGAGTCTTGAACAACTATCAATCTGGAGAACATGAGATTCACCAGAAGTGCGAGAGAGAGAGAGGCAGAATCGATTGGTTTTACCAGAAATTAGCTAGCACTAACTTTGGTATCCCAAGCACCATTCCAAAAAGAAAAAGAAGACTAGTCTCTCCTCTTAATATCCAAGGAACTAGGTCCACAACTCTAGGTGGGATAACTTTACATGGGGTAAGAGTTCCTCAGCTCCAACTTTTCCCCTAATTCCTTTTTCATTACCATGTAGAATGGTCATGCCCCGAGGTGCAACCATTGGACCTTTGTCCCTACAACATCACAATCCAATACCATCAGGGTCAAGGAAAAATCTCCCCAAATTCTCAGGAGATGGAATAGTTTCACCTAATGAACACATCACTTCCTTCTCCGCCATCATGGGTGTCGTAGCAGTCCAACACAAGGATGTGGTGGTGAGACTTTTTGTAGTCATTGGTTGGTGGAGCACCAGAGTGGTTCCAACACCCTCCTATTGGCTCCATCACAGGATGGGATCATATAAAAGTGACATTTGAAAATTGATTCAAGCTCGTTGAAGACCAACATGTGTTTCTGTCCAAACTCACACAAATCAAGAAGGAGCCATCTATGCCAATGAGAGATTTCATGGCTAAATTAAACAAAATGGTGAATAAAATTCCATCCACTAACATGCCCATGACAGAGAACTTGAAGTGTTTCTTTCTCAGAGCTATGCCACTTGACATTAGTTTCAACTTGAGAAGAGAATGATTTGCAAATTTGAATGCATCTCAGAGCATTGCAATTGAACTAGAAGACAACCTCATCTCTGGTAGGAAATGAAAAAGAGAGATGAAAAATGGTACAAGTAGCAGTAGTCCTATGAAAACCAATACAGAGGCAATGCTTCAACACCTACCAAATGATATGATTGTCTTGAAGAGTCAATTACCTAGAGTTGGCCCTTCAACTCAACAACCTTACTAGGATATTCCTAGAAGGACAAATGATGGAAGAACATTAGCATTTCCATCTACTCAACAAAGGCTTTCTCTTGAAGATCCTCCCAAGAGAGGGAATATGTGTTTGTTTCATCTCACCACTGATCATGATGGAGATACATACCCATACATGGCTCAGTTCAATCAACTGATGACCGCCAATGAGCTATCAGATAGTACTCTGTTTGGGGACATGGACCTAAACAATGATGGTGACTTTATAAATTACTTTTTGGAGTAGGAATATAATACCAAAGATAGAGGATGATTTTCCATGATCAATGAGTCACCTTTGGCTATCACCCAAAGCCAAAAGGATAAAACTCCAGAGGTCTCTATTTTGCAGCGAGGAAACACCTTCAAGACGTCTTTCCCAAAGTAGTTCAACGAGAAGAATTCCGGTCCTTCTACAAGAATAAGTAACACTAAGGAGAAATCATCCTTTGATATAGTTTCATTCTACAAAGATTATAGGATCCATATTTCCCCTCTTAATTATTTGAAATGCAATTTGAGAGAGCTTTGAAGATTAGTAGATCACTGTGCTACAAAAAGAAGCAAAATGCACAATTGTACCAATTTTGCCTCATCGGAATCAATTCCTAAAATTGATGTGAAGCAGAAAGAAGCCTCCACCTCTGGAGAAGAACATCAAGAGGCCTATACTCTAAATACAAGAGGTTTACAGAAACCAAAGCCGTTCTACATGTCATTGTTCACCAATGGACACAAACTAAGGAACTGCATAATTGACTCTGTAGCATCAGACAATGTGATGCTAGCAATAGTAGCAAGGGCACTTGGAAATTCCCTCACAAAGACATTTGGAAGATTCTATTATATGGACACGAAGAAAGTTCCATTGGTTGGGAAGATAAAAGATGTGCAAGTTTCTGTAGTCGCCCACCCAAGAAAGAGGCTCAAGCTCACTATCTTGGTGGTAGATATTCCAACAAGCTATGGCATGTTACTGAGAAAAAGTATTTGCAGAGACCTGGGAGGGGAATACAATTGGATGTTAGAATAACTGAGAGGGGGGTGAATTAGTTATCCAGTGTCCCAAAACAAAATGTATAATCCAAAACAATATCTTCTGTTTCTGCTCGTCGGTAAGCAATAATAATTCTTACTATCTGTGCTTTTACTGATTACCAATCTAATACTTATAAAAGTTTACTGATCAAATCTAATATGTAACGTGCAAAGTATGATAACAAACAAATATCACAATCAACACATAACACAAGAGATTTAACGTGAAAACCCTGTAGAGGGAAAAACCACCTGGGACCGGCAACCCAAAATTGTTCACTCTTCTGAAGTGAGGTCGGTTAAGACCCAACCCTATTAAAGGTTACAAACACACTGTCAGGTGTGACCTTGTTAGAGGATTTTAGACTAGAAGTTATCGTCCAACCAGCATTCACTATGGGGTTGACAGGATAACAATGTTCATTCTATGAATGATACATCATAAGACTTTCAGAGTCCACTTGGTTAAGAGATTTAGACTATATACAATGGTTAAATATGTAACAGTAAAATGACCTACCTTAATACAGCTTCAATTGCAGATTACAGATCAATATTTAGTCCATTCAAATCCTTCTAATCAATAATTCACTTCAGATTTAATACTGTATCAACTTACTGTCCATCGATAACTGCTCTTTGTAGCTCGGTAATTGCTCTGCAGCTCGGTTCTCACTCAACCAGTATGATTAGAATGCATGAAACCTTGTTCACGCGATACTCCTGCAGCTTCTTCTTCTTCCCCGACATCTTCATAAAAGAAATTTTGTTCTCTTATATAGATGAGTAAATCATTTTCTTCTCCACCATTAGATTTTGTCGCTTAATCACATTCATAGATTTTGCCACTTAAAACTTTCTCGGTACTTGTGTCAATAACATGTTTCAATCTGCTTCGTTAGATCTTCTTTGAATTTTGTTAGCCGTTGATCTTCGTAACAAACATTATCTGTTACCTTGATGTTATACTCTTGCCAGCTCATCATTCCTATCAGCTTAAACTAATCATTTAATTCATTCTATCTTCCTCGGTTAACAAAGAATGCATCAATGAACACTGCTCGGTTAATACTGCAGTCAGTATACACTACACTTTGTCGGTGTATACTAGAAATGCTTCATTCACCGACAACACTGCTTTGTGTCTTTTAGCTCTATACTTCATTATAGATGAATGCAACATAATAAAGTCAATACCATCAAGTCATAGACTCATCAATAAGTTACTGAATGTGTTCCTTATCCTCATCTGTCATGTACATCTTTCCTCATGTAGATTTCTCTGTTCTTCATCTCTTTTCCACTTTTCTTCAGATGTCTCAGTATAGTAACTTACAAGATAAGTTCTGTCAAACTAGTTGACATCAATGACAACATAATACTGATTTAATCATATTACATATCTAATCAGCAACTTCTTAGTGATCTTGTAATCATAGATCCTTCAATCAGATTCCAAATCAGTTGTAGTCCAACAATCTCTCCCTTTGGCATTGATGGCAACTCAAGTAATATGAAATGTACCATACACATACCAAACATACATTCTACAACTTTGTGAACAAATGTTGTAAGTCAAATAGACTTAATATGTTTAATCACTACGTTACTAAACCAGCATTAAGTAATACAGCTTTACCTTTATGTAGTTGTGATCTTTTCAGTTCTCCTGTTCTTGCTTTTGTTCTTTGTAACTGATCTTCAATACTCTGTCTCATTCAGATTGTCTCTCCCTTAGATAATTGTCGGTGCTTGTTCCTTTTCATATTTGGTTTATCTCTCCCCTTTTCATTTTATCTCTCCCTTTTTCATTTCATATTGTTTATCTCTCCCTTTGATAGCAATGCCAAAGAAACAAATAAACAATCAGCTCTGTAGTAGCCAAGTAACTCTCTGTGGTGTTCAGTACTTCCTTTGTATCTCTGTATACTGATAATCCAATCGGTTCTAGTTCTCAACTTTAATCACAACCTTGAACATGATTCAAAGTGTGAGCTATGCTACATCAACATGAATAATCTTCTGAGTAATGTAGGCTGATGCAACATCCAGATCACCTTAGTGATCAATAGACAGAGGACAGACCCCAAGCCTAGTTCTCAAGTATTCAAATGTGTCCTTCGGTAGGGGTTTTATAAAAATATCTGCAAGTTGTTCTTTGGATGTAACAAATTCTAACTTAACTTGCTTCTCTTGCACTTGTTCTCTCAAGTAATGATACTTAATAGATATATGCTTTATCTTAGAGTGCATCACAAGATTCTTTGAAATATTAATAGCACTAGTGTTGTCACAGTATATAATCACCGGGTCAGTGATTACCTCATTCATTCCTTCCAACACTTGTTTGATATATGCAATGTTTGAACAGTTAGTAGCAGCAGCAACATGCTCTGCTTCAACTGTAAACTGAGAAATAAAAGCCTACTTTTTACTTGTCTAGGTTACAAGTCTTTCACCAAAGAAAAATGCTCCTTCGGTGGTGCTTTTTCTATCATCCACATTTCTAGCCCAATCAACATTGGTGTAAACTTTCAATTCAAACATCCCTTCCTTAGGATACCATAATCCATAATTCTCTATTTTCTTCAGGTATCTTAAGATCCTTTTTGTAGCTATCATGTGTGATTCTCTAGGATTAGCAGAAAATCTTGCAACAATTCCCACAGCATGTGTTATATCTAGCCTACTTTGAACTACGTACATCAACTTACCAATCATGGATCGGTAAAGTGTCTAGTTTACCTCGGTAGTTTCATCCTCCTTTATCAATTTGCATCTAGTAGCCATCAGTGTTCCCATAGGTTTAGCATCTTCCATGCCAAATGTCTTCCGTACTTCCTTTATGTATTTAGATTGTGTGATGAAGATTCCATCACTTTGCTGAATCACTTGTAGTCCAAGAAAGAACTTAATCTCTCCGAACATAGACATTTCAAATTCCTTTTGCATTTCATTAGCAAATGCCTTGCAGACAAGATCCGAGCCTCCAAAGATAATGTCATTAACAAATATTTCAACAATGATAATAGTATTATCAGTATCACCTTTCACATACAGATTGTTGTTTTCACTTGTTCTAACAAATCCAATACTTAACAAGTAAGTATGTAGTCTTTCATACCATGCTCTTGGTGCTTGCCTTAGTCCATATAAAGTTTTATGTAATCTACATACCATGTCTTTATTGTCGGGATCAACAAATCCTTCAGGTTGTTCAATGTAGACTTCTTCTTCAAGTATACCATTCAAAAATGCTGACTTCACATCCATTTGATAGACTTTGAATTTCTTATGTGTAGCATATGCAAGTAGCATTCTAACTCCTTCTAATCTAGCAATAGGTGCAAACATCTCACCATAGTCAATGCCTTCTTCCTGTGCATATCCCTTGCATACTAATCTAGCTTTATTTCTTGTGACTTCACCATTTACATTCAATTTATTCTTGTATATCCACTTAGTACTGATAACATTCTTATCTTTCGGTCGGTGTACTAAGGACCATGTTTCATTCTTTTCTATTTGCTCTATTTCCTCCTTCATTGCATTAACCCATTCTTCATTCTCTAATGCAACTTTCACAGTTTTAGGTTCAAATTCACAAGTTAAACATGTACCTTGTCTTGTTTTGCTTCTGGTTTGCATTCCAGCATGTCTGTCTCCAATGATTTGTGTTTCAGGATGATGTCTCCTGACAAAACTAGCCAAGACATGATTTCTCCTTTCTTGTTCATCCTGCTCAGGGTCATTTCCTTGCTTGGCAACTTCATCATGTTCATCGGTTTGTGGTGCCTGTTGTACTGCATTGTTTCCCTGCTGACTGATTGACATTGTCTACGGGGTTGGTAGATACTCTGGATATTCAATGTAAGTGAATCTACCATAGTCTTTTGATTCCTTTGTACTTTCCTTAGTGTACTTATCATCAAATTCATCAACACGAACATTAGTACTTTCAACAATCTTATTTGTAGCCTTATTCAAACATTTTGCATCAGATCTAGTGTTGAGTTCCCAATTCTAGATATGTGCAACTTCATTTTGCTTTACCATACTGCGAAGTTCTCTTTATTCAGTTTTGGTACTTCCCTCTTATACATCTTGAGACCTTTATGCTTAAGTCTTTAAACTTTGTTCCAAGCAACGTAGCTCTGATACCAATTGTTGGAATAACTAAGAGGGGGGTGAATCAGTTATCTAGTGTCCCAAAACAAAATATATAATCCAAAACAATATCGTTTGTTTCTACTCGTTGGTAAGAAATAATAACTCTTACTGTCTATGGTTTTACCGATTACTGGTCTAATACTTATAACAGTTTACCGATCAAATCTAATATGTAACATGCAAAGTATGATAACAAACAAATATCACAATCAACACATAACACAACAGATTTAATGTGGAAACCCTGTAAAGGGAAAAACCACCTGGGACCGGCAACCCAAAATTGTTCACTCTTCTGAAGTGAGATCTGTTAAGACCCAACCCTGTTAAAGGTTACAAACACACTGTCAGGTGTGACCTTGTTAGAGGATTTTAGACTAGAAGTTATTGTCCAACTAGCATTCACTATGGGGTTGACAAGATAACAATGTTCATTCTATGAATGATACATCATAAGACTTTCAGAGTCCACTTGGTTAAGAGATGTAGACTATATACAATGGTTAAATATGTAACAGTAAAATGACCTGCCTTAATACAACTTCAATTGTAGATTACAAATCAATATTTAGTCCATTCAAATCCTTCTAATCAATAATTCACTTCAGATTTAATACTGTATCAACTTACTATCCATCAGTAACTGCTCTCTGTAGCTCGATAATTGCTCTGCAGCTTGGTTCTCACTCAACTAGTATGATCAAAATGCATGAAACCTTGTTCATGCGATACTCCTACAGTTTCTTCTTCTTCCCTAACATCTTCATAAAAGAAATTTTGTTCTCTTATATAGACGAGTAAATCATTTTCTTCTCCACCATCAGATTTTGCCGCTTAATCACATTCATAGATTTTTCCGCTTAAAACTTTCTCGGTACTTGTGTCAATAACACATTTCAATCTGCTTCATTAGATCTTCTTTGAATTTTGTTAGCCGTTGATCTTTGTAACAAACATTATCTGTTACCTCGATGTTATACTCTTGCCAACTCATCATTCCTATTAGCTTAAACTAATCATTTAATTCATTCTATCTTCCTCGGTTAACAAAGAATGTGTCGGTGAACACTGCTCGGTTAATATTGCAGTCGGTATACACTACACTCCGTCAGTGTATACTAGAAATGCTTCATTTACCGACAACACTGCTTTGTGTCTTTCAGCTCTATACTTCATTATAGATGAATGCAACATAATAAAGTCAATACCATCAAGTCATAGACTCATCAATAAGTTACTCAATGTGTTCCTTATCCTCATCTGTCATGTACATCTTTCCTCATGTAGATTTCTCTATTCTTCATCTCTTTTCCACTTTTCTTCAGATGTCTCGGTATAGTAACTTACAAGATAAGTTCTGTCAAACTAGTTGACATCAATGACAATATAATACTGATTTAATCATATTACATATCTAATTAGCAACTTCTCAATGATCTTGTAATCACATATCCTTCAATCAGATTCCAAATCAGTTGTAGTCCAACATTGGATTGGTCTCATGTGGTGATACCAATTGGAAACAAGAAGGTGAAACTAGAAATTGAAGAAAAATCTAAGTTCATAGTACTGAAATCAAATGATCCCAAGGCACAAATATTGTATCAAGAACTCTAATTTTGGAATTACATGTTGTTTAAAAATTCCTCTATTCTAGAAGAGATGATAGAGGATGAGAATAGGGAAGAAACCCAGCTTTAGACACTGGAGTTTGATGGAAGTTGTGCCTCAGCAGGTTTAGGTGCTGGTGTGGTGTTTATAGCACCAAATGGAGAGATCACACATCTATCTTACAAACTAAAAATAAAAAACACCAACAACACTTTAGAGTATGAAGCACTTTTTCTTGGCATAGCAACAACCAAAAAA
Organism: Chamaecyparis obtusa; assembly: GCA_027943335.1. Lineage (NCBI taxonomy): Eukaryota > Viridiplantae > Streptophyta > Pinopsida > Cupressales > Cupressaceae > Chamaecyparis > Chamaecyparis obtusa. The sequence continues at coordinate 339,616 of BSBK01009146.1, forward strand.
TGTGGTGTTTAATCTCTAATTGCTAGAGGTGACATAGAGATAATAATGAAATAGGTCAGAAGCCAATTTATGTGAAGAATCACCACTTGTGAAATTATAGAAACAAATTATGGGAGTAAATTGAAGAATGGGCCTTCTCAAGTGAAGTAGTGCCTAGAGAGAGAAACAATAGAGCAGACTCATTATCATTCTTTGCTTTCTTACTTTTACCTCATCTAGACTTCAAGGATAAAAAGTATACCATGGATTTGGTATATCACCTAAATGTGCCTGAAAATGTAGAAGCCTGGTAATTATTTAATGATGATGATAAGCTTTGTCTCTTCCTGGAGAATGTTGAAATGTTCATAGAATAATACTTGGAATGGAGTGAGAACCATTGCACAAAAATATCTCTAGATTCGAAGAAAGAATTGTAGCTTGGTGAGATACAATTGAAAGGTAATAAAATCCTTCTTACTTGATTCCTTTGGAGAAGATATTCTCTAGACATGACAAGTACATCAGGAAGAAGAGAGAAGAAAGAGGAAGAACATCAGGTGAATATGAGAGTTTGAATACAGGGAGTGAGAAAAATATGAAGAATGTAAACATTGGAAAATGTTGCATGAAGGAAGAAATGGTTGGAATTCAGGAATTTCTCACTTCCTACCATGATGTGTTTTCCTGGTGCTATGATGATCTGAAGAGATTCATGGGAGGCAATGTTAAACACCACATTCCTCTAAAACCTGACACCATTCCTTTTAGATAGAAACAAAGGAATTACAATCCCAAGGTGTCAGATGCTATTTTTAGGGAGATTGATAAAATGCTAAAAGCTAGGATCATCCATTCGATCCATCATTCAACTTGGGTGGAAAACATTGTGCCCATGCGGAAGAAGAATGGGGATATACTTGGATTTTTGTAGACTTCAAGAATTTGAACCAGGCATCCTTGAAGGATAATTATTCTCTCCCCAGCATGGACCATATCCTACAAATGGTTTCTAGTTAAAAAATGATGTCTCTACTAAACAACTTCTACGGTTATAATCAGATTGAAGTAGAGAAAGAAGATCAACATAAGATGACATTCACGATGCCATGGAGCACTTTTTCCTACAATACAATGTCATTCAGACTCAACAATGTTGGAGCCACTTTTCAAAGGGTAATGGACCTATCCTTTAGTGATTTAAAGAATAAGATCATCATGGTTTATCTAGATAATCTAACAGTGTTTTCTAGGAAAAGAACAAACCACCTTAAAGATCTAGAAATGATTCTTCAACGATGCAGGGAACGTGGGATCTCATTAAATCCAAAGAAGTCGGTGTTTTGTGTCACAAAGAGAAAGCTCCTAGGTCACATTATTTCTCAAGAAGGCATCAGGATTGATCCTGAGTGTGTTAGAGCAATCAAGTATCTTACGCTTCCATCAAGAAAAAGTGGCATTAAATCATTCTTTGTCAGCTGAACTTCCTCGGAAGGTTTGTACCTGATTTCTCTAAGATCACTAAACATATTGATGACATAATGAAGGGAAATCAAGTGTTTAAATGGAATGAAGAAGGGAAGAAAGATTTCAATGATATCAAAGGAGAAATTGTTGGTGCCCCAGTTCTCACGCATCCAATATTTAACAAGGATTTCATTATCTATTGTTATGCATCAGAACACATTGTCTACAATCTTGTTGCAAGAGAATGAAGAAGGTGTCCAATCACCAATTGCCTTCATGAGTGTACCCCTAAAGAATCATGAATTGAAGTACTCTCATATGGAGAAACACACATTCATAGTGGTAAAACTCTGAAGTAGTTTAGATTTTATATTTTTCATTCTCACGCCACTATGTTTGTGCCAAAAATAGCAGTAAAAAACATCCTCATACAATAGGAAGTAGGGTGTAATGCTAGAGGAGTGTGGGTAACAAAAGTGCAGGAGTATGACATTGAATTAAAGCCTACTAAATCGGTCTGAGGGAAAGGATTATGCAAGCTAGTAGAGGAAAATCAGCCCAAGGAGAGAAAAGAATAAGAAGACATTCCTCAAGTATTGATGGTAAGCGTGCAAGACCCATGGTTCTCAGACATTGCTTATTTTATGACTTATGGTCAGTGCCCAAAGGAGATGAGCCCAAAAAATAAAATAATTATGAGGTTGAAGGTAGATAAATATGCAATCAAGGAGGCCAGATTATACAAGAAATCCATGGATGGCATGTTCCTCAAGTGTGTAGAGCAACCTCAGTAGGAGAAATTTTTGTAGACATTTCATGGTGAAGCCTATGGTGGCCACTTCTCTTCAACCATAAGAGTCTTCAAAATCCTCAGACAATGTTACTATTGGCCCAGTATGTTCAAAGATGCATATAAGTGGGTTTCAAAATGTGAGAAGTGTAAGTTGTTTGTGGGAAAACCAAATTTGTTTCCCTGCCTCTTAGGCCAGTAGTAATCGATGGCCATTTTCAACAATGGGGCATATATTTTATAGGGACAATCAATCCTCACTCTAGTGTGGGGCACATGTATCTAATAATAGAAACAAACTACTTCTCCAAGTGGGTGGAAGCTAAGACTACCAAGAAAACATCTTCAGACATGGTCTATGAGTTCCTTAAAGAAAACATATTGGTTAGATTTGGAGTCCCTATGAAAATAATTGTAGATAATGTGACCTACTTCTCTTTTGTTGAGTTAATTCAGTTTTTCTATAATTTTGGAATTCATTTGAGTCACTTATTTTATTACTATCCTCAAGAGAATGGGTAGGCCGAGTCTAGCAACAAAAACTTAGTGTAGGTCATGAAAAAATAGGTTGACAACAACCACAAGAATTGGCACAAGAAGTTGTATGAAGCACTCTAGGAAGATAGAGTGACTCCTAAAAGAGCAATTGGAATCTCACCATTTGAATTGGTGTATGGAACTAAAGCTAATCTACCACTTCCTCTGGAACTATCTACATGCAAGCTCAGGACATTAATTGAAGACCCCCTTTTCTAGGATGGACTAGAGAAAAGAATTTTGTACCTGACTAAGTTGGAGGAAGAAAGAGAGGAACTGGTAGACTATATCACATGACATCAACAACATGTGAAGACATTTTTTGACAAGAGGGATAGCAAAGGAAATTTATGGAAGGTGATCTGGAGTTGTTATGGGATAAAAGAAAAGAACCAAAAGGGATGTACTAAAAGTTTCAATCTCTTTGGAAGGGTCCATTCAAGATCATGTAATCATGTGGACCTAATACTTTTAAGCTCACCAATTAGGATGGTTAAGTTTTACCATTGTCTTACAATGGGCAGGATCTAAATCTTTATCAGTTCTGAGAAAGCAAGTTTACTTGCTTTGTATCATATAAAATTTAGTTTGTTTTCCTATTTCTATTATTTCTTGTTCTTTCCCATTTCCATTTTGGTGTGTCATAGTTTAGGAGTAGCTTATTTTTTCCCTATCAAGTTCTTTGGAAACCAGAAATTCTATGGTTCAATGCTTCAACACTTGCATGCCTCGTCCCCTGTTGGAGCTAGTTGCCCCAATTTTGAGCCATTAAAATTGAGCCCCTTTCATAGTTGGAGTCACTGTCAAAACCCAAGGCTATAGGTTAGGATTTCTCAAGTTTGGGTTTTGGAAAATCAACTTACTTACTGAATCATAATTTTGTGTGAAATGATTTAGTGTGCTGCATTTCCTAATCTTGCGTCTAGTTGTTAACTTGGGATGTTAGAAAGTAAAGTCCACCAAGATAACTGAAAGGGGGGGGGTTGAATAAGTTATTAGAAAAATATAAATTTTATCAACTTCAATAGATTTTAACCATGTAAGCAATGTAATCAACAACGATAGAAATATATACATGTATAATAACACAATGACACAATATATGTTAACTAGGGAACCTCTTGATCAAAGTGTAAACCTCGGTGGGAATGATGCCCACAAAAGATGCACTAATATGAATATTCCTTGTGAAAGGATGGACTCTGTTAGGAGTCTTATGAAATACATTTAGTACATATGAATCCCTGTTAGGAGATTTGAATCCTTGTTAAAAGATTCTAACTCTGTTAGGAGTTATGGAAGACAGAAGGACCCACTGCCCAAACAGCTTCAGGGTAAGATCACTGAACTCACTGTCCAACTAATCTTTGTATTACTCAATAGAATAATACCAAAATATTATTGACCTCAACAATCCAATACTCCTCTGACTGTGCGAAACCACACCAACTCCTTCTTCAGATCTCAATACCAGATCTCAGTACTTCGCATGTCCTGTTTCAACAATTTTGTTTTCACAATTCCTTCATACACTTTCTCATTACATATTACACACTAAAAAAAGGAATACATTCCTTCCTTTATCAAACTCAAGTAATTACAAATGAGTCGGCATACAAATTACAAAATAAAATTTTCAACGCGTTACATCAAAATTACACAAAAATGTCGGCTTCCAATCAATATAATTTTTCACTCATGCGACCTCAGATCTTGTGATGTCATCCACATCACTATCAACATGTCTTCAACTACTCTCTAATTGCGCATAATCAGATTCCATCCTGATTAGGAGATATTATCCGATTTCCACAAACCGCTACTCAGGAACACTACCTGAATACTGCTTCCACTGAAATGCTCATAACTTCCATGAATAAATGAATTACTATCTATGCTATTAACCATGATCTTATAACATGTCATAGAATAAGTCCTTAACTATGCATAGCTTCATCTTCAATATCTCAAGTGCGCTAACTCAAACACTGTCTGCTTCTCTGCTAATCTTTAGTAGATCACTGTGTTGACATCAATGATAATCACAGTCATGAATGCAACAAAAACTACTATAGAATGGCTACTAATAATCCCCAATAGGATATATTCAAAATTCATTCCTAACAATCTCCCTCATTGGCATTGATGGCAACATAGATGAAAAAACATCCAAGTTCCATAAATCCAATACTACAACACTACTGCTCTAAAAAATGCTTCAAGTCTTCTTCATCAATCAAATCTTGCTTCATTTTCCTATTATGTTCTCTCCAATAGATGATAAAAATGATTTTTCATGTACACTTCTCCCCTATTGACATCAATGATAGAAATTTCATCATTATGTCAACAACAACTTCAATGTCGAAAGACACTCTTCAAAAAATACATTCACTAGAGTCCTCATGACTCAGCTCAGATACACATAGTCCCCCATAGAGGAAGTACCAACATCTGGTCCAGAAGAAAAATAGGGCTCATATACCACTGGACAGATGCAACAATCTACATCACTTCTCAAAAGTAGGCTGGGGCATAACCCTAAGCATACCTCTCAGATACTCAAATGTATCCTTAGGAAAAGGTTTTGTGAATATGTCTGCAATTTGCTCCTTTATGCTTATGTACTCAAGTTTGACTTCTTTTTTTGCTACTTTCTCTCTCACTACATGATACTTTATCTCTATATGCTTTGTCTTAGAATGTAACATAGGGTTCTTAGACATACTAACTGTGCTGGTGTTATCACAATGTATAAAAATAGGTTCAACAAATTTTACTCCAATATCCTTCAATATTTGTTTCATCCAAATTATCTGGTTACAATTTTTTTCTGCTACTACATACTCTGCTTCTGCTGTGCTCTGTGAAATACAATTTTGCTTCTTTCTTATCCAAGAAACCAATCTTCCTCCAAGGAAAAATGCTCCTCCACTAGTGCTATTTTTATCATCAACACTGCCTCCCCAATCAACATCTGTATATGCACATAGGGTAAAATCATCAAATTTTTCATACCACAATCCATACTCAATTATGCCTCTTAAGTACCGTAGTATCCTCTTTATTGTTGCATAATGTGATTATCTAGGTTCAGCTTGAAATCTTTCTACAATTCCAACTGAATGTGCTATATCAGGTCTTGTATGAGTCAAATACTGCAATCCTCTAATCATAAATCTATACTTCTTGTATTCCACTGCAGGAGTCTCATCTGTGCTAGATAACTTATGTCCAGTTACCATAGGTGTTCCAACTAGTTTACAGTTCTCCATTCCAAATATCTTCAATAAATCATTCAAGTACTTTGTTTGACTTACAAAGATACCAGCACTGTTCTATTTTATCTGTAATCCTAAAAAGTATTTCATTTCACCAATCATAATCATTTCAAATTCATTCTTCATTTCATCTGCAAATTTATCACTGGCTTCATCTTCTCCTCTAAAGATAATATGATCAACAAAAATCACTACAACCAACAAACCATTTTCAATTTCTTTTGTATACAGGTTGCTATCAGTTGTTCCTTTTGTAAATCCTAATTTCAACAAATACTTATCCAATCTCGCATACCAAGTTCTAGGTGCTTTCTTTAGTCCATATAAAGCTTTCTTCAGTTTACATACCATGCCTCCTTCTTGAGTTAAAGGAAAACCTTCAGGCTGCTCAATATAAGCCTCTTCTTCCAATTCTCCATTCAGAAATGTTGATTTCACATCCATCTGATACACTTTGAATTTCTTAAAAGCTGCATAGGCCAAAAACATTCTTACTGCTTCAATTCTTGCTATTGGTGCAAAAGTTTCTTCATAGTCAATTCCTTCTTGCTTTGAGTATCCTTTACATACCAATCTTGCTTTGTTCCTTACTACTTCTCCTTGTTCATTCATCTTGTTTCTGAATACCCATTTTGTTCCTATAACATTCTTATCTTTAGGTCTAGGGACCAATTCCCAAGTCTTGTTCTTCTTTCATAGCTTTAATCCAATGTTCATCTTCACAAGATTCACTAGTAGATTTAGGTTCAATTTGGGAAATCAAACATAACTATTCTTGTACCTTATTTCAAGTCTAAACTCCTCTATCTATGCTTCCAATAATCTGCTCAACATGATGATTCCTGTTTTACTTCAGGTGTCGGTTCTTCAATGATCTCACTGTGGCTTTCATTCAACAAATCACTGTCATTTTCATAAAATTTATCAGTAGTCTCTAGATTAGGTCTAGGCTGAGTTCCTTCATCTGATTCATAATCAAGCATTCTTTCCCAAATTTTGAACTTTTCATCAACTTTAACATTTGTGCTCTCAACAATAGTCTTTGTTCTCTTATTGTAACATCTATAAGCTTTTCTCTTCAATGAATATCCAAGAAATATACCTTCATCACTTCTAAGATCAAACTTTCCAATGTCATCATCTCTCTTAATGTAACATTTGCTTCCAAAAATTCTAAAATGCTTAACTGATGGTGTATGTCCAAACCATAGTTCGTAGGGTGTCTTGTCTGTGTCTTCTCTGATTTGTACTCTATTCATTGTATACACTACTGTGTTCACTGCTTCTCTCTAGAATATCTTCACTAAGTCATTCTCAAATAACATAGCTCTTTCTGCTCCAGTCACTGATCTATTTCTCCTTTTTGCAATACCATTTTGTTTAGGTATCCTAGGGGCTGAAAACTATCTCTTAATACCATTCACTTCACAAAAGATGTTAAATTCTTTAGAAGTAAATTCTCCACCTCTATCTGATCTCAAACATTTAATCTTCATTCTAGATTCATTCTCAACTTTGTTCTTAATGATCTTAAACTTATCAAATGCTTCATATTTTTCTTTAACAAATGCAATCCACATCATTCTTATAAAGTCATCAACAAGAATCAAAAAATACCTTTCTCCATAGAATCCTCTAGTCCTTGTAGGACCGCTCAAGTCTGCATGAACAATCTCAAACTTCTCTGCTGTTGTAAACTTCTTGCTGGGAAATGAGCTTCTCTTCTGTTTAGCCATCACACATTCCTTGCAAATCATGTTAGTAGGCTTCATAATTTTAGGCAAATCTCTTATTGCAAATTTAGTACTCACTTTCACAATGTTATCAAAGTTTATATGACAAAATCTTCTGTGCCATAACCAACTGTCATCAATCTTAGTAATCAAGCATGTCATCTCAATAGGATTCAACTGAAATACATTACCTCTGGTTCTAGATCCAGTACCAATCAAATTTCCATCTTTTTCTTTAATCACACGAGTTTTCTCAGTAAACCAAAATTGATATCCCTTATTAACTAACTGTCCAATACTCAAAAGATTATGTTTCAAACCACCCACAAAGTAAACATCATCAGTATTAGTCTTTCCATCAAGAGTAATAGATCCTATACCTTTAATCAAACAAGGTGCATTGTTTCCAAATCTAACAACTCCTCCATCATAATTGTTAAACTTTATGAACTTTTTCATGTCTCCAGTCATATGATGTGAACAACCACTATCTATAATCCAATCAGCTTTCTTTTCTACTTGAGAAACTAAAGCCTTTTCTTCCTTAATTTCAGTTTTAGGATTTTCTTCCTTAATTGCTACAAATCCTATATCATCACTATTCTTAGTATCAATTTCACTCAAAGATTTCTCCAAACTAGCTTCAAGTTCTTCATCATTTGCATAGTAAAATTCTTTAGATCTTCTAGGATTAAAGTTCTTCCTATACTTCTTAACTCTCTTAGGATATTTAGATGCAAAATGACCATATTCTTGACAAGTCCAACATTTAAAATTTTTCTTACCATCTAGTTCTCTCTTCACAAGCAAGGCAATACCTTCTTCAATCTTCTTGTCTTCTTCATTTCTAGATCTGTTGCTGCTAGCATAATCTCCACTCACACTGATGCTTCTTGAAAAAGTAGGGTGAACACTAAGAGCACTGAATCTTGTCTCCATTCTAGGTAGGTCTCCTGATAACCTTAGGTTTATTTCTGCTACTTCCAATCTTCTAAGAAGAGTCTCTCTTGTAAAGTTTGTAGTACAAGGTATGACTTGTTCAATCATCTGTATTGTCTGCTTAAATGTAGGAGTCAATGTCCTCAAAATTTTCCATATCACTTCATTCTCTATCTTTGTTCCTCCATAAGATTTTATACCTACAACAATCTCTGACATTCTACCCATATAGCTTCTAACAGATTCATCTTCCATCATTCTTATATCTTCAAATGCACATATCCAATTATGTAATCAGACTTTCTTAGCATGTTCATCACCTTCAAAAGTAGACTGTAAAGCTAACCAAATTTCATGAGATGTTTTCAAATATTTTACCTAACTGTATTCATCCTCTGGAAGGGCTGACAAAAGTGCTTCTCTAGAAAGTATGTTACACATGAATATATCTCTTTCATCATTAGTACATGTTTCAATGTTATCCTCATCAATGATAGTCTTCTCATTCTTTGTAATCAACCAATAACCTAGTCCTAAACACAATAGACGTGTCTTCATCTTTTCTTTCCAACTATCAAAATTTACTCCATCAAACTTAGGGCTTTCTTTCCTAAAATTTGTCATGGATCTCCTTAAGCTATTAAACTTTTCTTTCAAGGACCCTCCGCTATGATACCAATTGTTAAAAAGTAAAGTCCACCAAGATAACTAAGAGGGGGGGGGGGGTGAATCAGTTATCAGAAAAATATAACTATGATCAACTTCAATAGATTTTAACCATGTAAGCAATGTAATCAACAACCATAGAAAGATATACATGCATAATAACACAATGACACAAGATATGCTGACTAGGGAACCTCTTGATCAAAGAGTAAACCCCGGTGGGAATGATGCCCACAAAAGATGCACTAATATGAATATTCCTTGTGAAAGGATGGACTCTGTTAGGAGTCTTATGAAATACATTTAGTACATATGAATCCCTGTTAGTAGATTTTGAATCCCTATTAAAAGATTCTAACTCTGTTAGGAGTTATGGAAGACAGAAGGACCCACTGCCCAAACAGCTTTAGGGTAAGATCATTGAACTCACTACCCAACTAATCTTTGTATTACTCAACAGAATAATACCAAAAGATTACTGACTTCAACAATCCAATACTCCTTCTCTGACTATGCCAAACTGCACCAACTCCTTCTTCAAATCTCAATACCAGATCTCAATACTTCGCATGTCCTCTTTCAACAATTTCACTTTCACAATTCCTTCATACACTTTCTCATTACATATTACACACTACAACAAGGAATACATTCCTTCCTTTATACCACACTCAAGTAATTACAAATGAGTCGGCATACAAATTACAAAATAAAATTTTCCACGCGTTACATCAAAATTACACAAAACTGTCAGCTTCCAATCAATATAATTCTTCATTCATGCCACCTCAAATCTTGCACTGTCATCCATGTCACTATCAACATGTCTTCAAATTCTCTCTAATTGTGCATAATCAGATTCCATCCCGATTAGGAGATATCATCTGATTTCCACAAATCGCTACTCAGGAACACTTCCTGAATACTGCTTCCACTGAAATGCTCATAACTTCCATGAATAAATGAATTACTGTCTACGCTCTTAACCACAATCTTATAACACATCATAGAATAAGTCCTTAACTATGCATAGCTTCATCTTCAATATCTCAAGTGCGCTAACTCAAACACTATCTGCTTCTCTGCTAATCTTCAGTAGATCATTGTGTTGACATCAATGAAAATCACAGTCATGAATGCAACAATAACTGCTACAGAATGGCTGCTAATACTCCCCCACAAGATATATTCAACATTCATTCCTAACATGGGATCCGTCTCTCATTTTGGGCACGTGTTTATGATTAGGATTCAATTTAGTAAGTAGCCAAGTCCTTTTCATAGAATCTAATATTTTTCAAGACAAGTTCAGGATTTGGCCCGTAAAGGTACCCATTGTTTAGGATTTGCATTCTCCCAGTGCAATTTCTAAAAATCTCTCAAGACAACAAGTTGAGGAGCTGAATCCAAGGAGTGAACCTCAAAAAATGACATATCAGCTTCAACAAGAAGAAGAAAGATGTTTTAAACATAGACAAATCAATTGGTGGCCTAAGTTGCAAATTTTGGGAAATGGCCTTTGCAGCTGCTCAATTTCGGGATTTGCAATTGATGCATGCAGTTTCCAGAAGTGTTATTTTAAAGGTATTATGTAATCTATCTAAGGAATAAAGTGTTATTTGATAAGATAAGGAATAAGAGCATGTGAATGAATTGAAGGATAAGTTAAGCATGCACATAAGATTGACATTCAGGAATATAGACAAAGCTATGCATAGTTATGTGAGAATTGTAGTGTTACACTACAAATTCTGATGGTTACACCAAGGATTAGGGTAAATACAAAAGGAGGTGCAAGATCATTTTCCCATGTTCTATAAGTAAAGAATCACTTAGAGAGAGAGACTTGAAGGTGTTAAAGCATTTATTGGTGTTGTTTTGGATGAGAAAGAAATGACTACCTGTAGTGCGGGATATGAAACATTCATGTGCAAATTCCAAAAATTGGCTAAGTGACATCTAACAACATCACAAAAGCTCAGATTGAGTTTATCTTTGATCGATGAAGGGACAAAAGGATATAATCATATAAAGAACCATCAGTCACGCCCATGAAAGAGATCCAATGCTAAGTTTGGGAAAAGGTGTTTTTGGTTGCATATTTTTAAAATCCCCAAGTTTAAAGAGTCGTTATAATTTTAAAGGTTCTAAACTAAAAAGAACTGACCTACCACACTTATTGGTGCCAACATTCAAATGGAGTAAAATTGAAGGAAAAGCTTGGAATTTAATATCGATTCGTGGGAGATGCCGAATTAAGGAGAAACGGTCACAAACATTGACACACCCAAACTAAAAGCAAATAACTAGGGCCATCTTGACCTCCAACAACTATATGCATAGCTCATAAATTAACTTTTGAGACAAGTGTTTGACATAATGTCTATAAGAGTGTAGTGAAAATGGCACTAAGGTATCATGGCTATGATAATCTCAACGGTCTAGAAAGTGAGTGGAAGGAATTAGGTGACACAAAAATCAGTAATTATGACTTGAATGATCTATATGCTAAGTTTCTTGTAGATCGATTACACCCTATCACACAAAAGCTAAGAGAAAGTGGATTCATAGAGGCTGCTAATTTTCCCGTAGTAGTGAAAGCTCCAAAGATGATGAGGGAGTGCATAGCTTGTTTTGATTCAGAAAGTAACCAGATAAAAATGTCAAACAGACAAGTGCTCCTTGATATTAATAGAGACACCATAGAAAATTGTTTCTGTGTCCTACAGAGAGACACTTATAATGAGTATGATTTCTCTCTCTCTCTGTGTCTATCTTTAAATAAAAGAAGGCTACATGATGAGGGGTGATGGAATTGGATGTTATTCCTAACCGGTTATTGAGAGGGGGGGGGGTGAATTAGTAAATACTATTTCTATTATAATTCAACACTTATTTCAATATTCTTCTAAGATAAGCAGAATGTAAACACTTATCCACAAGCATAAATAGAAATACACAGATCAACACATGATGTATACGTGGAAACCCTCGGTTAGAAGGATAAAAAACCACAGTGAGATAGAGCTCACAACTTCACTTCTGCAGAAATAAAGACGCCTTGTTAGGAGCTTACAAAGCACTTTTGAAGGTGCTACCCAGTTAAGGGATTTGATAGAAAATTGGTTAAGATCTTAACTCTGTTAGGAGTTGTCTGATTAAAGGACTTTCAACATCAACAAAGATGTTACCCGGTTAAAGGATTTTTACAAAGAACCGATTAGGGTTCACCCTGATTGAGGGATTTCAATATGCTTTCACACCTTATAAAAGCAATGATCTTAATTGACACTGATTGTCTGATTAGATCATACCTAAGCAATGATCTTAATTGACATTGATTGTCTGATTAGATCATACCTATTGATCTCTTCCCCGGTTTGCCTGGCTGTTGAATCTTTTCTGCCTATTTTCCTTTCACCTTTGGTGACTGTAATTTCTCTACAGATATCTCTTCTCTGCACTCTCTATTCAACAACTCTCAACAACACACTTTCTTGCGTCCTATGACTTGTATTTATACAAGAGTTCATGTTAATGAAACCCTTAACTCATAGAATCGCTAGGTTGTAAACTCAACATTAAATCATGCAACTAGCACAAAAGCTTTGTGTTTTGATCTGGAGTTTACCTTGAAACATCCGCATAGAAATAAAACTAACTCCTGTTAGAAAGCTAACTTCAGTTCTAAACGGTGGATGCTCCGCATATTACGGTTTTATCCTCAACTACTCCGTAGAATTTGGTGCAGATCTTTTTGTAGTTTGACCGATATTAATCTTATACCTGGTCCATCCCTATATGCTATATAAGACTGGTACAATGTACTCTATTTGGTCTACTGGTGCATCTCCTTTGTTTTGTCTATCGGTGCATACACTATGTTTCTAGTCTATCGGTGCCTTTAAAGTAACGTGAGTGAACTACCGGTGAACCTTTATCGGTGGGAATGGTATTTGCAACTAATCTACACTAATGACAACTTAAATTGCTAACAATCTTCCTCTTTTTCATTGGTGGAAAAACTATACTCACTTTCTTATCACATTTCATACCTTGTCTTGTAGACTTCTCTTTCCTTTTCCTTTTTGTTTTTGGTGGCACACTTCCCCTGTCCAAGTGCTTTAGCTCTTCTATTCTGGTTCTGTAGCTATTCTATCCTTGACCTTCTAACCATTCTACCCTTCTATTGTGATCTCTTCCTTCTTCCCATTTCTTCTTTTATCTTCCCCTTTTTGCCTCCATTGGACAAAGGGTTTAGCTTCACTTGTTTTTTTACATTTGTAGCTTTGTGAAGATATCTGTATAAATATTCCTTGTTGAATGAAGAAACAGTGCCCATTGATTGGTTACATGTTCAAGGTTCCTCTGTGTTTCTTTTAGAGAGACTCCATGTCCTCCACAATTTTGTAGTCTGGTTCTTTGATCAAATTCTCAACCAATGCTGTAGTTTTTTGCATTGCATCAAATGTGGGGGCCATAAACAATTGAAATACAATGATATCTTGGATTCTTTTAATCTTCTCTTTAGAAGTCTTTCTCAGAATGAGAGAAAGACTTGTCATTTCTTTGCTGAAGTTTGTTGCTGACTTATTCTTGATGTCAAACTGAGAAGACAAAGTTCTTATGTCTTCTATAGTTTGGCTGACTTCTCTGTCAGATCTTGCAAGAATGTATCAAAATTGGAAGTTCTTTTCATCAAACTTCCTGCCACGTGAATCTGTTGTTGAAGAATTCTCAAATTGGTTGTCACAGTCACCTTTATTTCTTCAACTTGTTTATGGAGAATCTCTATTCTCTTATTTTCATAATGATCTATTGCTACAGTCTCTGGATCTTTTAGGTCATCACCGATTGCTTGTGCCAATACTTCCAGATGATCTACAATAGGTTCATCTTCATCGATGTCAGCAATAGGTATGAATTTTCATAGAATATTATTGACAGTGATTAGGACCATGTCCCATTTCATCTTGGTCAGCTCCTTTAGCTTCCTTGTTGACATCTTTCTGGTGTCAACCATAGTATCGATGACCTTGCTCCTTTTGGCTTCTTTGTCTTCAGCAAATGATAAATTCCTCTTGGATGAGGAGGAGCTTGGAATATTTTCCCATTCCTTGTGTGTAGGCTCCTATACTGGTAGTGCTTGCTTAGTGTGTACATGTAACTCTTGTTCCTATTCTTTCTATTGTTCTTCTTTATTTTCATCATCTCCCGGTTGGGCTAACTCCTCTGATAATGCCACATTTTTTGTTTGTGCCTCCTCTTCTGGTAGGACTTCTTCTACTAGTACTTCTTCCTTATTATGTGCTTCCACTTCTGGTTGCACTTCAACTTCTAGTTGAGCATTATCTCATTATGGGAGTTTCTCTTCCGATGGGACTTCTTCCTTGTGCTATTCTTCAGTTGTATGTAATTCTCCCATAGGTATATCATTTCCCAGCTCTTGTTCTACTGGGGGGACTACCTATTCAACATTTACTTATTCACCAGATGTGAACTCTTCTATTTGAACATTTTCCTTACCGCTTGAAGGTTCTTCATGAGAAGTGAATTGAATCGATGGTGCTTGTGCAGGTTCAGGTTGATCTTGTGGACCTATTCTTTCTAGTGCACTGAAATTGTACTGCTGCCAGAAATCTAAAGTCTCTTTATAGACTCCGTTTTCATATCTGTTGAGAATCTTGGAAACTCTACACTTGGTATCCAAGTTCATTGATGCTTCTTCTAGTAGAATCTTGATTCTCTCTTCACTGAGACTAGGTCTAACCTTAGATAATGTCTCCTTATTGATTCTAGTGTTGGTGCCTAGACCGGTTCTCCATTTGGTCATTAGCCTAGAATTTAATTCTAGGGGAAACTTGGCCCTATAGTCCCTTGGAGTTCTATTGTAGTCCATAAAAGTTTCCACTATAGCTACTATTATATCCTATTTATCTTCTTCGTCTAACATACTATACCACTTAGCATCATTTTCTACTTCTCAAAAATCCATCACTTCATCAACAATATCATTGACAAACATGGTGTGAGTATTACCTTTTTTTGGAGAAATTAGAACAGTTAGATGAGCTAGATTATTGCCTTTGTCATCAGTGATGTCTACAATTACCAATTATGTAGGATTCCTTTCTTTGACCAGTGATTCAACTCCAATCACTCCTTTTCCTTTTCTGGTGTCAGGGATCGGTGGAACTATGGTTGTTTGGCGTGCTTCCTCTTCTTGCTGTTGGGCTTGAAGAAATTTGGTCCATATGGCTACGCCTTCATCATGCACTTTCTCAGCTTCTCCAACAAGCATTAGACTGATCCTCTTCTTTGTCAGGAAAATTGGCTGATGTAGTTCAACTTATTGAGTGGCTTCTTCTAGAGTGAGGTGATTATGTACCTCAAGCAGAGCTTGAATCCTCAGCTCCTTTTCTTTGTCCATTGAAGCTTTCCACCTAGCTTTAATAATTTGTAGGAGATCATTAGACACAATCCTGTGAAGTTCGGTAGGATGCAGATCAAATTTATGGATATGGTGAACTACTGCTTCCTCTATCTTTCTTCTATCTTCTTCATTTAAAAATTGATATCTTGTGCTGACTGAACTCATTCCACTGGTTTCTATCAATCCCACCACAAATTCATCAATTGTGGGCTTTCTCCTTCTTGGTGGATCCTCCTTCACCGGTTTGCCAAAAGCCCTCTTCCTGACTAGAGGAACAATGTCTTCTGATTCTGTTTCTTCTTGTGTTTGTTGGGAACCGGTTGAGCTTTCTTCTTTTGAGTCTTGGGTTTTTCTATCACCAGTTTCTTCTTTCGTGTGGGGGTCCTTTTAGTGTAGACATTTTTTATTAGTTCCCTCTTCTTCAGATTCTCTTGAATCTCTTCAAATGTACTAAACTGGTGGGCAGTGAGATCTAGATTAGCTTCAGTCAAGGCATAAACATATTCCTTCATAATCTTGGTGGTGATCTCATAACCCAGTTCAGGAGCATATCCTATTGTCGGTTCCACTACTTGAATGATGCAGTGATCGATGGAAACTAGAAAACATACATCATCCTTATATGAGTCAAAAATAGTTGATGGAACTCGCTCCCTTTTTAGGTTGAAGATATGATCAGTTAGGATCTTGTTTTTCTCCATAAGCTCAGAGACTGCCTCCTTAGCTTCATCTGATCCACTCTGCCCAGAGAGTTCATTAATAGTTTCAGTGCTCTCACTCAGCTGCATAGCCAGATCCTTTCTTTTGGCTAGATATCTTCTCGGCCTATTTTCCAGAAAGAATATGATCTTGCTGGCTTCCTCAAGTTGTTTTTGATACTGATAACCCTTGATGATTTTTTTCTCAAGCAGTTAAGCTTTATATAATAGAGATCTAGCTTTGATACCAATTGTTATTCCTAATCGGTTACTGAGAGGGGGGAGGTGAATCAGTAAATACTATTTCTATTACAATTCAACACTTGTTTCAATATTCTTCTAAGATAAGAAGAATGTAAAAAATCATCCACAAGCATAAATATAAATACACAGATCAAAACATGATGTATACAGGAAACCCTCAGCTAGAAGGAAAAAAACCATGGTGAGAAAGGGCTCACAACTTCACTTATGCAGAAATAAAGATGCCATGTTAGGAGCTTACAAAGCAGTTGTGAAGGTGCTACCCGGTTAAGGGATTTGATAGAAGATCAATTAAGATCTTAACTCTGTTAGGAGTTGCCTGATTAAAGGACTTTCAACATCAAAAAATATATTACCCGGTTAAAGGATTTTTACAAAGAACTGATTAGGGTTCATCTCGATTGAGGGATTTCAATATGCTTTCACACCTTATAAAAGCAATGATCTTAATTGACATTGATTGTCTGATTAGATCATACCTGTTGATCTCTTCCCCGATTTGCCTGGCTGTTGAATCTTTTCTGCCTCTTTTCCTTTCACCTTTGGTGACTGTAATTTCTCTGCAGATATCTCTTCTATGCACTCTCTATTCAACAACTCTCAACAACACACTTTCTTGCATCCTATGACCTGTATTTACACAAGAGTTCATGTTAACGAAACCCTTAACTCATAGAACCACCAGGCTATAAACTCAACATTAAATCATGCAACTAGCACAAAAGCTTTGCATTTTGATCTAGAGTTTACCTTGAAACATCCACGTAGTAATAAAACTAACTCCTGTTAGAAAGATAACTTCAGTTCTAAACGGTGGATGCTCCACATATTACAGTTTTATCCTCAACTACTCTGTAGAATCTGGTGGGATCTTTATGCAGTTAATCTAGTATTACTCTTAAACCCGGTCCATCCCTTTATGCTATATAAGATCGGTACAATGTACTCTGTTCAGTCTACCAGTGCATCTCCTATATTTTTCCTATCGGTTCATACACTCTATTTCTAGTCTACCAGTGCCTTTAAAGTAATGTGAGTGAACTACCAGTGAACCTTTACTGGTGGGAATGGTGTTTGCAACTAAACTACACTAATGACAACATAAATTGCTAACATTGGACTGGTTTAAAACCAGAAGGAGTGCACAAATAAGGATTCCCAAAACCTTATATGGCACCAATCTAAAGAGGGAAATTATAGATCTCCTCTTCTTACTACACAAAGTAAAGGGAAGCGAGGAGGCTCTGGTGCTAGCTAAGAATGATTTATTCCTCATCCAGTTTGTGTGTGTGAAAGATAGATATGTCAACTGGTCGGGGGTTGTGGTAGATAGATTGAACCTTGAACTCTCATTTGCAAAGGGGACTAACATCTTCTGGATGTCTTCCTTCCTTATTTATGCATTGGCTACAAGAAAGATATGGTCGGGATTTCCCAAACTCCAAAATTACGATGAGTCTATCTGGGTATAAAAGTTCTACCCATGCCTTCCTCTATACAAAAGTTACACTTATTTCATGGAAGTGAATGATGCATTCAAAATGAGACTATGTAGATAACTACAAGGATTACCAAAATGGAGATTTTCTCCTAAAGTTGCTGAAGTGATAAAACAATATGGAGCATACTACATCTAGTTTCCAACGTTCTCGTATCTCACAATAGGAGGTTTTGATCATGAACCCCTAAAGTTTCTTCTCTATCTAGAAGACAAATTGGTTATGATAGAGTTGTACTGATAAGTTTTAGAGGTAAATGTGCATTGCAATAGTATACACAAAGTGAGTATATCATTTCCCCTCAAGATAGGACTATATTCTTGTGCTTCCAATTCATTTGCTAAGAATTTGGTCAAAGCAGCTCTGGAAAAGTACCCATTCCAAAAGTATGATGTAATCATGTTACATTGTGATTATGTTGGCTATGTAAAAGATTATTTGAAACTTGGACTGGCATTTAGACATGCGCCGGATGTCAAAGACTTCTGGGAAAATTAAAAAGATGATCTAGAGGTCAAGGACCATTTCTAGTCACCCTTATCCATTGAGCAGATAAACACATACAACATACAAATTAATGTCGAAGGGGTTGAGGACGAAGAAAGTTATATGAGACCCTGGAGATATGATGAACAGATAAAGGGTACTCCCATCAACTCAAAGCTATATGCAGGCCCTAAAATCATAGGTTTGGATGCGTTGATGGAAGGTGTTCTCAAAAGGACTCATGATTGGGTTGAATGGAAAAAAATCTTGTAATAATAGGAGTAGCACACCTCATAGAGGAGGAACTCAATCTCAGAAACATGCCAACACCACCACTACTTCTATTGCGGCACCTAGTACACTTCCAGGATCCGCTCAAACTTTGGGAGGAGCTGACCAACCGCCAGAAAAAAAAATTGAAGTCACTCTAACTTGTGGAGGAGGATCTCTACTAAATCTACCTTCATATTTTGAAATAAAAGATGTAGAGGTCAAAAAGGAAAAAGAGAAAGAAGAAAAAGTTGAAGTTCAATATCAGTAAGCTGATGAAGAGATGGAGACTCTGGGTTGCCCAATGGATCAAGGTGAAACAAAGAAACAAACCGAGGCCCCTGACATTGAAGGGAGTAAAGGTAATGAAGATATATTGCTTTCTTCTAAAGATAACAATCTTTCCAAATTGCCTTTTCCCAGCAGGAAGACCAGAATGCCTCCTTTAGTGAGGAAGTTGTTTGCCGAAGATGCAGTAAAGTTAGCATCTCTCATTCTGTCTTCTCATCTCTAGATAGAGAAGACTATTGAGAAGAAGAGGAAGAGGGTAGAAGAAAGTGATCTAACTTAGGGTATGGTAGAGAAAATCTTTAAGATCCCACCATTGAAGAAGGCCAAATAACCTGCAGTGTTGGCGTCACTTGAGACTGATCTAGCTATAGGTAATGTCATGTTTGAAGTCACTTGGGAAAAGGCAGTAGGGGACTTGGATCAAAGAGAATCAATGAATTCAATGTGAGAAAGGTGGATATAGGCCTGCCATACCATGACACCACAAAGAGAATGTGGGAATTCTCTAACCAACTAGTGGGAGAACAACTTGATTAGCTCAAGCTAAGAAAGGCTAAGCTAAAGAATATGGTGTTGAAACTGTCCACACTGATTAGAAATTTTTTAAACTCACTATCTGGTCAGCCCATGGAGACTTCCACAAGTATAGAGGTGTTTGATCCTTCTATAGTAGATATAGATACCCTCATCACCCATATGAAATAAGATAAACACATGGCTCATATCAGAAGACACTGGGTGGATGACCTGAAAAAGAGAGGTGCGGTGATAATTGGAAAATTAGCCACTAGTTATAAAGAATTAGATATGATATATATGGATATCTTTACTAATTTGAAAAATATTGAGGAGAGAACTTATAAGAAAGATTCTAAGTTAATTAGAGAGATTTCTGAATTCAAACCGAACACAACTGTCTCATAGAAGATCCTGAAATCCGAGAATGAACCAGTATAGAAATGGGTATTCTTCATAGAATACAAGAAGGAAGTCACCACCAGTTCATTCAAGGGCCTATAACAAGATATCAAGAAACTAAAGGAAGAGAAAAAATAGGTTGAGCAATACATGACAACTTTGCATTGTGAAACACATCAAGGCAAAGGCAAAGATCTGGTTGACCTGGAACAAATGAAGCACACTTATCAGTGCCATATTGACACATTGATTGCTCCAGCAACCTATCAATTATCTGATGTGCAAAAAATCAGCACCATCAATGCCCAATTGACAACTGTTAGATCGGAGCTCTAGTTGTTACTTGCAACCATCTAGGAAATTGACAACAATCATCTTTACTTCATGACAAGACATGATGCTATTGGAATAGCTGAAGTTGATGATATGACACATGCCATGGAAGTATATGAGAAGACACAGTCCTAAATGAAGGAATATGAGAACTAAATCAATTGCTCTTCCAACTTATTCCACTTCTTTTGCAAGTGTCCTCCTCACTCTACAGAGCTTCTTTTGTAACTGATTTTTCTACAAGAAGACATATGGTCTCTCCCTCTCATTGATGAACTATAAATAAAAAATTTCAAGTTAATACAAAGGATCCACATTTTTTTGAGTACATTTTTAGCTTCCCCCAGTGGTTGAGATCATTGACTGAGACACAGAGTAATCTTGTATTTTCATTTATGTTGTTCAATTTAGTTCATTTTTTTTTTTAGCTAAGTTTGGATGAATGAATAGATTTCTACCCTATTAGTTACAGACATATTTCTTTAAGCAAAAAGCAATTGTTGAGTGGAAGGAAATATTGAGGCTATATGAGAGTATCCCTCTATGGTTAATCTAGTATTAAGTTGATTTGTTTATCTTCATAGAGTTAGATTAGCAGTAGTTAGATGTTAGTGTGAGAAGTTGATGTATAGTTATAGCTATGATTGTGCATTGATTTCTTGTTAAGAGTAGATCAAAGTTAAGAAGTTTGATAAAAACTTGAACTCCAGTAGGTTTCCTGTAGCTACAAAATCTTACTCATCTTCTTTTCCTACTCTTTGGTTAAGAGCATACCGCGCTTAGATTAGGAGATATTCATTGTATATCCATACATGGAGCTATACCTAGTCCAAAATTTAGAGATCGAGCTAATTTCTTGATAGGAGTTACCCCTTTCCACTGTTGATTATTAATTTGGGTAGCTTATGGGAATGAGTCATTTAGTTAAATATTACTACCCGACTTGTTAACCAACACCTATATAGAAAAAAACCCTTTCGTGATCCTTCAAAACTTGCATAGATTCCTTTGAAGGTGATTAGATCATGTTCTAAATATATGAGTATGATATTCACATTCAAGTATCAAGCTTCATTAGGGGGTTATATGGATTTTTCATGAAAACTCCCCCTAGGCCGAAGGCGTAAATTTAATTCTGTGAAGAGATTTTCACACCAAATTCAGGTATAGACCCACTATTAGCATCAGAATTACTCTTTGGTACCCATGTCTTGTTCATTTTCTTCCTAACTTCTTCCACATCAACCTTTTGTTTTCCTTTATCATTATTCTACATGTTTTTATTTTTCACTGGACCTCTTCTGTTCATGTTCACATTTCCCATTCTACAGAATTTTGCAATATGACCTAGATTGTTACATTTGTAACATACCACACTAGATTGATCATACCCATATTTTATCAAATTCCCTCTTGATCTACAATTCTTAGCAATATGTCCAAAATTGTTGCATGTAAAGCATCTAACATTCCCTTTTATAGGAGTATTGTTTATCTTGCATTCACATGATTTATGACCATAGTTGTTGCATTTTAAAGCATTGACCATAAAAAGATGTAGCATTCATCTATTTTACATTGTGTAGTTATATGACAATCTATTGACGCAAAGCATCTACCATTGAAATTTTGAGCATTAGGTTGTCTTACTAAGGACCTCTTAAGTTTTCCATTTTGATTTTATGATGAGGGATTACTTTGACCTAATCCGAAACTTTTTCCTTTCAAAAAACCAAAACCACGTGTATCACCTTTCATTCTCTAACTTTCAAGTTTTTCTGATTTATCTTTGAACTTATCCTTAAATTCATTTGCAATAGAAAGTTCATTCTCAAGACCTTCAATTTATTTTCTAAGCTCTTCATCATTGTGTCTGGATTTATAAATAAGCTAATATTCACGCTTCTTTCTTCCTTTTATTTCTTCTTTTAGTATCCTCACCCTAGTTTTCATATCATGATTTATCTTTTCACGTTATTTTGTCTTATCCTTCGAGGATTGTTCAAGATTCTCTTCATTCTTCTTCCCCGCCTTAATCTCCTTAGTAATCTTCATCACCACATATTCCATCTCATGCTTTAGGACTTCTTTATCTCAATATGATCACATTAATCTTTTTTATCATTACTTCCTTTCTACTTTAGCTTCTCAACAAGTTCCTTCCTCTTATCCATGGATTTTTTCAACTATCCTTTCAATGTCTCAATGATTTTTTTTGCTTCCTTAAGGCTTTTCTTCAAATTTAAGACTTCATCTTTGGTCTGATCAAGATCAAGTGCAACCAAGAGATGTTGAATATTGTTAAAATTCATTGAATCTCTCATTAGGACCTTCCTAAAGCTATTAGACTTCCTCTGAGGCACAAGTCTTTGATACCAATTTTTGGTATTAAGGAACACTGAGGGGGTGGGGGGGGGGGGGTGAATCAATGTTCTATAATTTTAAATGTTATTAATTTGATTCATAAACCATAAATCAATTGCAATGAAAACTAAATTGCAAAAGCATAAAACAAACATCCACAACACCATATAACAAGAATTTTTATCGTAGAAACCCTGTTAGGGGAAAACCACGGTGGGGATGGAACCCACAAGACGTACTCTACAAAAGTAAATAACCCTGTTAAAGGTTTGAGTAAAAAATGTGGAATGCACATGCATTTAGGAATGCTTCCTAGAGCTCACCAATCACATATAAAAGGGAAGGCTTACTGCCTTACAAATATATGGACAACAATTCATAGGAAGATGAATTAATTTTCTACATCTACAAATGCAAAAGATGTTCCAATTAGGCACAATAAACTGAATCAATACACTTCATATTCTATCTCTTCTCTTCACACATCAATATACCATATAAATCTCGCACACATCCCCAAAAAACCAAATACATCAATCTTATATATCTGCTTCAACAAGTAAATCCCCTACTAAGTTGGCCTTAGGAACATTTATCAAAATGGTGAAACATGTATATTAAGTCGGCCAGATATACATGAAAAAAATAATGTGCACCAAAAGGAATTAACCACACACTATCCCACATGTCAGCTCTACTTCCTCAAACTTGTAAAGAATCATAAAAACCAATATGATAGGATCACATAAAGATCTACTACACCTTATCACTATTCTTCACTACATTATGAGAAAACTACCAAATGGATCTTCGTACCTTGACTAAATTAAAATATCAAGCATCATGAATCTGGAATAAGGTATATTATACCTTCACTAAGCTTCTTCTAGGTTTGCATCAAAAAATATCAAACTTTCTAACCATACCAAAACTTTCACCAATAACTGCCAACTTCTCTGCCACTGCCAAACTTAGCTATATTTGCACTCAAACTTCTATTTAGATTAAAAAATGATATGTGAACATCAACAATAGGGTTTTTTGCCATCAATGACAACATATAAACCTGATGCAGGAGCATCCAAGGTTAAGGCAAGGGCATTCTTTGTCCTTGGTGAAACTGCATAGGGTGTTTGTATTTTGGCCGGTGTTACTTGGTAGAAGCCTTGACTGACGGCCTTGGTCTTTGAAGGAAGCTCAGTCACTAAAGGAACTCGGTAGTCTCTGGCACTTGGTGAATTTTTACTCGGTCATGCATGTGGTGCTCTATCGACACTAGTGCTCAGCAATGCCTAGCGTGCTCGGTTAATTCACTGTCGCTCAGTAGTTCTGGCTTACCGACTAGAGTTCTGTGTGATTTGATGAGCTGACTTGGTGCATTTATTGTTGGTAGCTATTTTTATAGGCCAACATGCTGAATTAAATGTTTGTATACATTTGTAAGCCGACATGTATGGCATTTAATTATTTATTAGGGGGAGTTAATGGTTTCATCCAGTCGACTTGTGGCTGATGACTAGTATTTATAGGATGTTTGGGTAGATGTTTAGGGAGAGATGATCAAGAGATCAAAGTATCATTAGGAGATCATAGAAGTTCATGACTTGGAAGACTTAGTGAATCAGATTTGAGGTTCTGAAAGCTAAAGTTGGTGAAGTTGTGGAAAAAATCTTGCATGATCTTGTAGATTAGATTATTATCTGATAGTTGTTTGTAGCAAAGCTAGTGGTTTGCACACTTGGAGGCAAGGAGATTGCTTGGAGGCTTGCGAGCTCAAGTTTAGATTTTCCTTAGGGTTTCCATCAGCTTCTGATTTTCTTCAGAGTTGAACTAGCTGAGATTGTACTAGATCTATTTGTGGATCTTGTAGAGTTGTTTCTATTTGTAATTGGCCCTAACCTGGAAGGCCTTACAACTGGGCATGTTAATGAAAATTACTTGAAACAATTGTGGCATTATCTATTGTGTTGAGTATTCCACTGTGTAATTCTATTGGCTGCAAGGTTTGGACTGTCCTTCATTGGATCCATCATCCTTGACTGCATTAGGTGGTATCAGAGCTGAAGTTTGTTCCTGTTGGAGCTGATAGTTGATCTTGTGGAGAGAAGGTTAACCTAGCAAGGCTGATCTTGTGAAGTTGATCCTGTTGGAGTAGAGATTGTGTGCAATCTGGATTGCAGATCTGAAGCACTGAACTTGTGAAATCTTTCCCTAGTTGTTTGTTCAAGGTGGCAGGTTGAGATCTAACTTGTACACAACTTGGAGATTGTCACAAGGTGGTCGGTGAAGGTTTGTTGCAGAGGGTTATTTTTGCATATCTTTAAGGATGCCTCTGAGAAGATTGGACCCTAGAGCTATTGTAGATCTTTGTGATGATGTAGAATCAAATATTTCTGATAAAGTCAGATCAGATGTCAGATCTGAGATAAAATTGATGAAGAATGACATGGTTGCCAAGATCATGAGAGCTGTTGTTGGTGTACCTCAGAATGTTGGTACTAAAGATGGCTATGAAGAAGCTGCTAAAGAATTTGAAACTTCTAGATCTAGTGGTGATGACCAGAGGAAAAAATTTGGTGAAGATAGAACTACTCGATTGCATAGATCTGGAGCTCGGTCTAGCAATAGTTACTGAATGGAAGTTTCTACTTTCTCTGGTACTTTGAAGCCCAACAATCTAATTGATTGGATTGGTGAACTTGAAGATTTCTTTGAGCTAGAAGAAATTGAAGATCATTTTCGGGTGAGACTAGCACAGACAAAGTTGAAAGTACATGCTTCTCTTTGGTGGAAGGAACTACAAAGAGATAGAGAAGATGAAGGTGAAACAAAGACAATTGGTGGAGGTTGATGGTGACTAAGTTGAAAGCTAAGTTCATACCTTCTGACTATGAGCTTGACTTGTTTAAGAATTTGCAGAATTTGAAACAGAAGGATTTGTCTATTGAAGATTATACTGAGGAGTTCTACAAACTTACTATTCATTCTAGACACCGAGATCTTGGTAAGGAAAAGGTAGCTCAGTATGTGAATGGTCTGAGATTCAATATTTAGGATGAGCTTGGTATGCTGAAGATTGATTCTATTGAAGATGCTTATCAGTATGCTTTGAAGGTAGAAGATAAGTTGAAGAGGAAACAACCTAGTAACTCCTGAGGGAAGGAAAATATTGATCACTCAGTGAAGGATAAACTGATTGATGCAGAAGATGAACAGAAACCTGTGGAACTGAAGAAGAAGACAGGTAGAGTTATCTTTAAGGGTACTTTCTATAATTGTGGAGAGGAAGGACACCGTTCTTTTGAGTGTACACATAAGAAGGTTGATCAACAAACTGCTGTGATAAATGAGAACATTTAGAATGAACCTAAATCAGAGAACTTGCTACTTCGGTGAACATTTCTTGGTACAAAGGAGGAACCTTGTCAGAGGAGTAACTTGTTTAGAACCCGATGCAAATCTGAAGGTAAACTCTATGATGTTATTGTTGATAGTGGTAGTACTGATAACATAGTCTCTGAGGACCTGGTTCAAAAACTTGGGTTGAATAGAATGAAGCATCCTTGTCCCTATAGGATTGGCTGGTTACAAGATGTTCATGCTCTAGAAGTAAGAGAACAATGCTTCATTGATGCTCAGATTGGCCAATACAAGGATCTTGTGTTATGTGATATTGTGAAGATGAATAGTTGTGATATATTGCTTGGTAGACCTTGGCAATATGATTGCAGAGCTATGTATGATTGTGTAAGAAATGTGTTTATTGTTGAGAAGGATGACATGAAGTTTTCACTGATGCCTTTGATGGATACAACACTCAGTAGGAGAAGCTTGAGTATTGGTAGCCAAGTTGAGATTGTGGAGCCAGAGAAAATGAATGATTAGTTTGGAGAACCGACCTGTATATTGTCAAGAAAAGACTCGAAGAGATAGAGGAAACTGAAGTGGAAGAATTTGCAAGCAAAAAAGGTGGAGGACTTATACGTGAAGAACTAGTTCATGATTTACATGTTGAATCCTAGAAGATGTTCTTCTCACATATGAACATCTTTTCGAACCTGGGGTGTCTGATGCAGGGGCATCCAAGGTTAAGGCAAGGACATTCTTTATCCTCAGTGAAACTACATAGGGTGTTTGTATTTTGGCCGGTGTTACTCAGTTGTAGCCTTGACTGATGACCTCGATCATTGAAGGAAGCTCGGTCACTAAAGGAACTTGGTAGTCTCTGGCACTCGGTGAAGTGTTACTCGATCATGCCTGCAGTGCTTGATCGACACTGGTGCTCGGCGATGCCTAACGTGCTTGGTTAATTCATTGTCGCTCAGTAGTTTTGGCTTACCGACTAGAGTTCTATGTGATTTGATGAGATGACTTGGTGCATTTATTGTTGGTAGCTATTGTTATAGGCCAAAATGTTGAATTAAATGTTTGTATACATTTGTAAGCTAACTTGTATGGCATTTAATTATTCATTGGGGGGAGTTAATGGTTTCATCCAGCTGACTTGTGGTCGATGACTAGTATTTATAGGATGTTTGGGTAGATGTTTATGGAGAGATGATCAAGAGATCAGAGGATCATTAGGAGATCATAGAAGTTCATGACTTGGAAGACTTAGTGAATCAGATCTGAGGTTCTGAAAGTTGAAGTTGGAAAAGTTGTGGAAAAGATCTTGCATGATCTTGTAGATCAGATTATTATCTAATAGTTGTTTGTAGCAGAGCTAGTGGTTTGCACACTTGGAGGCAAGTAGATTTCTTGGAGGCTTGCGAGCTCAAGTTTAGATCCGCCTTAGGGCTTCCATCAACTTTTGATTGTCTTCAGAGCTGAACTAGCTGAGATTGTATTGGATCTATTTGTGGATCTTGCAGAGTTGTTTCTATTTGTAATTGGCCCTAACCTGGAAGGCCTTAATGCTGGGCATGTTAATGCAAATTACTTGAAACAATTGTGTAGGATTTGAGCAACACAAATCCACAGAAACCCGAAGATCTCCTACATACAAAAACCTGTCACAAGAAGTCAAGAGAAGAAGAGGGCAAGGGTTTGACTCAGAAGATGAAGAAGAAAATATCCTCAAATAACTGAATGAATAATAATGTACAATGGATCATCCTTATAAAGGAGATCAAAAACCTTGAAAGGAAAAGTCTAATGTATGCAATAATTAGTTTGACTATTACATGACTAATGCATGAGTTTAGACCAACTAATGCATGTGCTTTTAACTAAAGAAAAAGGAAGTTGACATCTTAAGAAGGGAGTAAAGATTAATTAACATAATTAATACTTTACTCTAACACCCCCCTTTAAGATGAGCAACGATGCATCTATAAACAATGCAAAAAGAAAGCAAAGGCCTGATCAGGTACCCAAGTACAAGAAATCTCTGTAAAGTGGGGAAATAGAGAAAACCCAGTGGGAAAAACTCTACCCCAAAAAGAGATGAACTAGATGAAGGACACTAAGCCTCCGATCTAGGGAAAAGAAGAAAGAGCATGAAGCATCTCTGAAGCATGAAGCTACAAACACTGTCAAAAGAAACTGCTGGAACCCCCACTGAAATAGTGCATGACCAGGTAGAGAAGACAAAGTTTGAAGAGCTGATCAATCAAAGAGGTGACCTCCAAAAATAGGAATGAATGAGTGTCTATATAGTAGATGATCTATCTCACCGAAATGCATAGGTGCCTAGCCACTGCATCCGCCTAGTACATAGGAACAAAAACTAAATACGTAGATCACTCAACCGAACCAAGGAAGCAATAGGATCCAATAGGTGAACCCCCCCCCATAATGTTGAATAGGGAGAGGGGTGACAGGAACACTGAAATGCAATGCCAGAAACATCTGCAAGAAGAAGAATCAGGAACACCAACAGTGCAATAGAAGTACAAGCACAGGATAAAAGGCGGTGTCACAGACACACAACATGGGCTAATGTTGTGGAAGAAACATTCACTTGACAAAGGTGGATGAGCACAAAAGGAAAAACATCATAACCCCCCATGGCACTTTATAACTGAGTGCGAGTACAAATAAACACAAGGTGCTTGAAATCCCAGATATGCAGAAGCAGACACTTTAGCTTAGTGCGTTTACAGAAACAAAAATGTTACAGAAGAGAAGCATACAATGCTCAAAATAAGATCAAAGGAGTCTAAACCAAAAGAACAACCTAAGATGAGTCATCCCTCAAAGGGAAGAGATCCCAGGACCTAAAACAACCAAGATATCCACTAGACTGCAAAAAAGCAAGAATCTGAATAAAATAAACCTGGAGCATAATCTGGAAAAATCATAGCACTGAAAAGCTCTCTGAACAAGATTTCCAATGATATATCGCTTTCCAAAAATGGAGTCCAGATGTGCAAGATAGAGCTCCCGAAGTGCAAACCTAAAGATCTGGCTTTGACAGAGAAAAACACCATCAAAAAAATAAAGCCAGAAAATATAACCTCTAGATATGAAAAGAGCTCGGAATCAGCTTTCCAACGATATCTCGTTTGCCAAATTTTGACACTGTATGCTCAAGATATGAGCTAAAAACCAACAACTGCGCTGGAGGGCCCAAAGAAGGTGTCTGCAAGGATCTGAGGATGGGTGATGTCAGAAAAAGGACACAAAACCCCATAAAACTATCAGATTTGATAAAATCTTAGAAAGATCTTTCTAGCAATATCTTGTTTGCCAAGAACGGAGCTCGGATGCAAGAGAAACGGATCCCGGAATGCAGGAGGTCTGAAAACGCCATGATCATAGAGAACATCTGACTTTGACAGGAAAAAAAAAACATCAAAATGGAAAAATCACAAAACCATACTAGAAAATTCGGATCGGGCTCGGAACCAGCTTTCTGATGATATAATGCACGCCCAATTACGATCCCATATGCTCGAGATATCACGAAAAAACACCCAATGACCCCTAAAACAGAGCCCTTTTGTTTTAAAAAAAATCATGCAAATAAAAAAAATTTGCATGCGCTGACGTCAGCGGGGGCTTGGGGGCAAAAAAAAATGTGGGCCCTTGGTCACGTGGGTGACCAGGGGCTTGCGCTAGGGGCCAAGCGGTGGATTGGGGGCCGGCGGAGGCTCTGAAGGGCTCCGGAGGGTGGCGCTGCAGAGGAGGCGGAGGGGCCGTGGGCGCCGGTGGAGCGGCCTGAGGGCGGAGCACCTTAGCGGAGCTGCTGGGCGGGCGGCGGCGACGGTGCTACGAAGGCCGCTGCTGGGCAGGGCTGCGGAGGCCGTCGGAGGAAGCAGCGGTGGTGGAAACCCAGTGGTGGCCGCTGGGCGACGCGCGGGTGGCCGCTCGGTGGCTGCCCAACAAAAAAAATTTTAATAATTTTTTTTTCAAAAATCGTCGTCCGTGCCTCGATGTGCATGTCAGGGTCGTACGACCCTGGTAGGCAAAATTTTTTTTGCCTCAGAAGCCAATTTGTCAGAATCAGACAAGTTTTATATGCTTTTTGACTATCTCAGGCCTTCCGAACACAACTATGAGGTCTGTTTGGACCAGAAGTGCTCCAAAAAATACTTATCACCTCGGGATTTGTGCCGGGGCTGATTGCAAATTTTTTTTCTCACAGATTCCAATTGTGTCCAAATTGGACAAACTTTATATGGATCTTTGGGTTCTTGGACACTCCGAACGCAACCATGAGGTCCGTTTGAAGCCAAGATGACTAGAAAATAGGTCCCCCCTAGATTCAATAAAAAAACCCAAAAAAAGCCCTCATCTGAAACAGATGAATTTCATCTCTTGAATCCTTCAAACACGAACAAGCTGTAGCAGATTAGGCTCTGATACCATGTAGGATTTGAGCAACACAAATCCATAGAAACCTGAAGATCTCCTGCATACAAAAACCTGTCACAAGAAGTCAAGAGAAGAAGAGGGCAAGGGTTTGACTCAGAAGATGAAGAAGAAAATATCCTCAAATAACTGAATGAATAATAATGTAAAATGGATCATCCTTATAAAGGAGATCAAAAACCTTGAAAGGCAAAGTCTAATGCATGCAATAATCAGTTTGACTATTACATGACTAATGCATGAGTTTAGACCAACTAATGCATGTTCTTTTAACTAAAGAAAAAGGAAGTTGACATCTTAAGAAGGGAGTAAAGATTAATTAACATAATTAATACTTTACTCTAACAGTGGTGTTATCTATTGTGTTGAGTATTCCGCTGTGTAATTTTGTTGGCTGCAAGGTTTGGACTGTCCTTCATTGGATCCACCATCCTTGACTACATCAAAACCCTTGAGAAGTGTCTCTTGCCAACAAATCCATCCCTAGGATGGACGTTAAAAGATATGTTTGGTTTCCCACTTCCACATGATGAAGTAACTCTACTAATAGAGGCAATCAAGTAAAGAAAGATAGTATTTAGAAGAGGAGTAGAAAAAATGATAAGGGATGACTATAAGAGTCGTTTACATAATTCAAAGATGGGTATAGGACTATTGCATGATTGGAGGTTATATAAAAGACATATATCCCCATACAATTATGTTGGATCAAGAAATGTGTACCCAAATAAGGGGTCTTTGCATGGGCTACTACTTAGAAGAAAATATTGATAATAAAAAGGTTTAGGAAAATGGGATTTGAGGGTCCATCATGGTGTGTGCTATGCAAGAAAGAAGAAGAAAGCATAGACCACCTTATATTGAAATATCCCTATTAACAAGAGTGTTGGAGGTGGATGTGTGCAAAACTAGGGTGGCTAATGGCCCTACCGAATGACATCATGAACTTGTTCAAGGGTTGGCCAATCACGCCTTCAGTTGGCCTCCTAGAAAAAATGTAGGTTATTTTCCACTCTCTCCTAATTTGAAAGATTTGTAAGGAACAAAATAGCAAAATTTTGAATAGTAAGGAAATGGAAATTGAATCCTTTAAAAGAAAGGCTAAGGAAACAATTATGGATGTAAAAAAATCATAAAATGAGCACTTATTTAAGTCAGACACACAAGTTCAAAAAATGAGATTTAGATGGATTGGTAGTTGAATCCCTCCACTTACTGGGAAAGGGGGAAAATACTTCTTACTTGGAGAAAATGCAAGAAAATTGGCAAATACCTAACACTAATAGTTCAAATTAAATTTTGATGGTGCCTAAAGGGGAAACCCTAGCCCCTCAAAAGTCATATGTATTATTAGAATGTGAAATGGATAGATGATAGGAAGACTTGTCATCCCTTTGGATGAAGATACTAATAATGTAGAAGAATTCAATGCTATAACTATTTGAATACTCTTTTGTAGGGATCTTGAGTTAGATAGCGTTGAAATCAAAGGTGTTTTTGCGCTAGTAATCCATGCAATCAGATCAAGTTCAATTTTCCAAATTATAAATTGAAGGCAATGCTAGAAAGAGTATTGGAATTGCTAAATATGATTGAGGCCTATACAATAAACAATATTTTTAGGGAAACCAATAGAGATGGAGATGAAATTGAAATTTGGGCCACAGATGGGAAATAATATAATTCTATAGGTCCAAGATAAAATTTGAAATTGCATTGGAAAAGTTAGTATATGTAGGAGATGTCAAGATGTAGATTGTATAGTCAAGAAAATGATAAATAAAATATCAAAAGGGCCAACAAGATGGTGGACTATGAGTTGGCATCAAGTAGTTCCATTAGGAAAATCACCTCGATAGGTCATCATAATGACTTAGAACTCCCTTATGAGTTGGGAAGAACTGTAGTACCCACCTGTAGGTTGCTTTTAGTTTGCTTCATGTTTCAGTTGTATGACCAAATTCTTTCAGGTCACTTTTCATGTGATCGATTATTGTTTCATTAAATGATGATTATGGATTACTGATTATCATATGTTTATCATGTGTATGCATAGATTAGATAATGATGTTACATGATGATAGATTACATGTTTTATATTGATTATGATGTACTTACCCCATACTAGCATGTGTATGGTTATCCTATGTTTGTATCTGTTTGACGTGTTTGTGTGGTAGAGGACAAAGGCGTAGTTACTTGCATAGTCAAGATCCACACGTCCGACCATACCCTATCATTGTTTGCTATATATAGTATGTACATGCTTCATCTTGTTATGATAGGTTTGCAAGTACAGGGCATCGTCTTCCCTAAATTGGCAAGAGTGAGCGTGCCCATAAACGTTCATCTCAATGGTAAAGAGGGGAGATAATACACAGACCCAAAACCCTAACCTAAGCCTAATTTGTCCTAGGTTTGGACAAGTACTAGTATGACTACCATACCTGAATTCACCTAGTTGGTATGAATTCGTGGATCTCGTTCTTGAGTGTGTGCCTGGGTTCAGTTTGCTTGATTTTATTGCACTTGATTTAGTTGATTTATGATTATTTAGGTGATTTTATATGATTAATAATGTTAGGATTATAGTTGTATTTAATCATTATTTATGTCCCTATGATTAATTTGGAAAATTAATCTCTAGTCAATTATTTAATTATTTGGAATTAATTGAACTTTTAATTGTAATTAGATTTAAATTATGTTGCATACTTTATTAAATTATTAAATATTTGATTTGCAAGACTTTAGGATGCATTAAGTATTTAATATATTTAATACATATTTGAATTATGACATGTGCATTAAGATTTATTAAATCTTAGTATTGTGTCGTTATGCTGGCAAAATTTTGTTAATTAATTCTTTATAGTTTGCTTATAATTTGAAAAATTAAATATGTTCTATAGTTCAACTATAGGGTCGAATTTAATAAATTCTCTATTAGAGAAAAATCAATTTTGTTAAAAAAAAACAATTCTGGTTGAAAATTATCATTCTGGTTAAAAACCCAATCTTGGTAAAAGTCAATTTGAAAAACAAGTATAAATTTATGTTTCTCTATGAAAGTACAATAGATTAAAAATATGACCGTTAAAAGATTTATACCAGCCTGACATGTTATATTCTTTTATTTATTAGGAAATGCTTTGTGTTAAAAACTATATATATGTATATATTTCTTATAGTTTCTCCTATTTTCCAAAATGGATATTAAATAAATAAGTATATATATATATATATATATATATATATATATATATATATATATATATATATATATATATATATATATATATATATATATATATACACATATATATATATATATATATATATATATATATATATATATATATATATATATATACACACATATATATATACATATATACATATATACATATATCTATACATATATATAGATATATACATATATATATATACATACATATATATATATATATATATATATATATATATATGTATATATATATGTATGTATGTATGTATGTATGTATGTATGTATGTATGTATGTGTGTGTGTGTGTATATATATATATATATATATTTGTAGCATTGCAAAGAAAATGAAGTAACTTATGTTAAAAGAAATTATAAAAAATATATATATAAAAAATAAGCTTTTGCTTTTTACAAGGAAAACATTTTAATTTTAAAAAAATATAAATCAAATTTTTATTGGGGCACAGGTCCCACCTGTCCCCCACAGCAGTGACCTGCCACCGGCAGTACTGTTAATGGTACCATTCGGCAGGACAGGCCTGCCGTAGTACCATTGAAGGTACCGTGCCCAGGTTTGTGTGGAGTCGTGCGCGTGAGGCCGACAGGGGTGGGCGTGGGCCCCAACTCCCCCCCCTTTACAAACTTTAATTTATTTTCATTTCAAAAAAATTGTTTTATGTTATTTAGTTTGATTAAATTAATTATAATTTATTTTGTTTGTTGGTTTATTCTAGTCAATTTTATTGAATTGAATTCATTATATCGCATGGCTTTTCTAGATAAGATATATTAGTTAAATATTTTTGGATTAAAAATTAAATTATGGATTTGATTTATTAGAATCAATTTTCTTAACTATGTAATAAAGATTTTAATTTGAATATTAGATTTAATATTTGAAAAAAATTGATATTGGTAAATGTGGAATGTTTCTTTTTATAAAAACAATTATTTGCTGAATGCTTATGTATGTACCAAAATTGGGCAATTATTCTACTGAATTCCCATAACATTAATAGGGAACATTTCTTTTGGTAGTGACATTAATATGATTATTTTATCAAGATTCTCTTATCAGTATTATGCGATCTATTTTCTGTTTGGATCATATTCATTATGAAGTTTAGATGCTTGTAGTTCCTTTTTAGTCTTTAAGATGTGAATGTTGTCTTATCATTCCTGAATTGTTTTCATGTGCTTATTGTGGTTTCGGGCTAGAAGACCTAGGGGAAACAGAGGCTAGGAATGTTGTCATTTGTACTTGTTTCAGTTACATGTTTGATGTGTGTGCTTATTCTGATTATCATCTATGTTTCAATCTTATGGGCTCTTGTTGGATATTATCTGTTTATGGTATCACTGTAATCATGCCAGTTTCTTATGTGTGAAACTGCTTCTAGGATTACTTGGTAGTATACCTATTTTTTATGTTTGTAAGATTATGAGCCTAGGGAAGGTTGAATAGGTGCATCTTAGGGGAGTGGCTTACAATAGGGGCTGAGACCCAAAGTGGTCAACACCTGGGTAACCTATTGTAGGTTATGTAATTAAGTGATAACTTAGTAATTAAAACTTTATAGATCATTTAAAAAGATAATTTAGAGTATGGTTATGATTAGAATTCCTCATATCCATGAGAGAGTATTCTAATCCCACATGGTTCGTATTGAGGGTCTGGGGCCCAGAGAGGACAGTTCCAGGGTAACTCAATGCTTGAGAGTCCGGGGTCCATTGAGACCAGTCCAGGGTACTCAAGTAATTAGACATGTGATGACACTCCCATAGCATGTAGCCTAAGTCATCTCCTAAGTTTCTATTTATGCCTCTAGATTAGTGTGTCTCACCTTTCTCTTTTTTTTTGTAAACCTTGAGTAGAGAGCTTTCAGGATTCCTTGCTCAGTGGTTTTATCCTTGTTTGGTTTTGGTCATCCGATTGGGGTTTGTGGTTATCTCCTTAGCACGGTGGGGTAGGCCTTTGTGGTTCTACACGGACGGGTGGTAGTGATTCTTTACCATTTGAGATTCGACGTCCTGGTGCTGGTGTTGTTGGTACTTCTGCAATTGGATGCCTTTATGGTTCTGCATTGATTCTCCATTGTTGATTTCTTATCATATCTTTGTTTATGTAATCCTATATTAGAGTATCGCATGTGATACCTAATATGATCATTGTACTTTTATGTTAGATTTATTATTACATACACTACGACATGTGCAGTGGATTTCAGTTTATTAGTTATCATGGATGTCCATGAGGATTTTGATTATTGAGGTAAGTTGTAATTGTATCATTTATGATATGGAATCTTTTGTTATATTTCTTTAGTTGTATTTTTTGTTCTTAAGTAATTCTATGTCATGGAACCCTCAAGTTTTGTAATCTATTTTGGATGATGGTTAAATGTGAGTAAATGGTAATTGCTTCCGCACTATTGTGTATCTTGTATGTTAACTTTAGAAAAAAAAAATGTTCACCAAACTTAGTAGCATGTTATAGGTTAATCTCTCTTGGGTTCCCTGGCGGGGCGTTACAAGAACACCATTTAGTTATGATGAAGAAATATGATAGAGTATCTAGCAATTCAATGAGTAATCAAGATAACACCTCAGTACTATAAACCCCATATCCCAGACATGATAAACAACATCCTTTTTAGTACTATTGGCGATGACCTATGTAATTTCTTACCTATGTAACACATGCCAAAGGATAAAAGTTGAGCTCATATGAAGGAAATTACTAAAATATGCACCTAATCATTCCAAAGAAAGGACAACGAGGAGAACATATTGCCGTACACAATAGTGAAGCATTTATGAGCTTCATCCCGAAGAAGACAAGGATGAAATGAGAGTTATTTCTCTATAAAGAGACTCCCAAAGTCATTAGTAGACACACTTTGGATCCAATTACTTCTTTTCTCATTCTCTTTTCCATAAAATTTGTATTTGGCCTCATGGATTCTCCCATCAAGCTAACTTTGGATAAGAGGAAAACATCTTTTATATGAGAGAATAAGGTGAAGTGCCACAAAGTAGTGATGAATTACTCCCATGAGATGATCATCCATGCGATGAACAAAAATTTGGGTGGGGAATTATTATTCTTTGACCATTGATACAAAGAAATATGCATATCACTTTTGTATTAGTAGAAATTGTCCTAATGGTTGGGGAAATCAAGGTGGGAGCTAAAGAATTATAATGGAAAATCTTTAATAGATCCTTCCTAGGGGAACTCAATTTTTTTGTGGCTAACATGGATGAAAACCTAAGAATCTCTTTCTTGAAGGACTATTTTATGGTCAAGCATGGGGGTAGGGAAGTTACCAAATTGTTGGTGCTAACAGTATGGGATGAGATAACATTTGAACCAAGATAGCCAATGATTCGAAGGAGTGTGGACCTCTTACAAAATTTGTTAGGGTTGAAGCTAAATGGAGGAGGGGACTAGATAAAATAATACAAAAGGGAAAGAGGGCCTTGAGAGTGAGAATGAGGAGAATGAGTTTGGAGTGGAAATAAGGGAGAAAATGCCAAATGCAATGGAGAAACCTAGACCAAGCCAAGGAAGCACTAGATGATGAACCAAGCCTCAACCCAGGGACAAGGGGAAGAAGCCTACAAGAAATTCAACTCTCATTTGGTGCTAATGTCTTTTAATTTGTGCAAATATGATATGCATAATGTGTCAATAATTTATGTAGATATATATTAGGTAGAATAAGAAATACAAGTTCAAAATCTGTCATGGTATTGGCTAATTTTTTCACATGCATTCAATTCTATTGGAGGGTATTTTATCTCTAGGAAATTTAGCAATGGGGTATTGGGATACCAAGGAAATGAAGGAATTTTTTGGTATAAGGTTGCGACCCGAGAGCATTGCTCAAATGCCTAGCTTAATCAGTGTAGAATATTTTTTTGACAACAATATAAATCTTCCACATCTTTATTGCGCTTTATTGATAGTTATTTTTATATCATGTTAAATTATATTATATTATAATGTAATATTCAAATAATATATTATTTTAAATTTTAAAAAATAAAAGATAAACAATACAAATAACTTGATAAGTAGGAGATATTTTTCACAGCAAGCCAAATTGTGATATTTCTATTGATGGTCATAGAGGTGAAGCACTGGACTTCTCGGGAGGTCACCCATCCCAGTACTACTCCAGATCGAGCGCGCTTAACTTCAGAGTTCTCTCCATGGTTAAGTCCACTCTACTTGCAACCCCATTTGCAAAATCTTCATCAAGTGTTGTGCTTTATGAACCATTCATTATAAAGCCCCTTAATCTCATCATTGATATGTAGGAGATATTTTCCACAACAAGCCAAGTTGTGATATTGCTATCAGGATTCAAGTGTGTAATTTTTTGAGTCAAACTCATTGATCCATATTTCATGAGTAGTGGTTCATAATGAAGGCCCCTTAAGCTCATCAATTGATAAGTAGGAGACATTTTCCACAACAAGCCAAATTGTGATATTGCTATCAAGATTCAACTATGTACTTTTTTGAGTCAAACTCATTGAACCATATCTCATGAGTAGTGGTTCATGGTTGAGTCACTACTCATGAAATTGAACCACTACTCATGAAATATGGGTCAGTGAGTTTGAGTAAAAAAATTACACAGTTTAATCCTGATAGCAATATCACAATTTGGCTTGGTGTGGAAAATATCTCCTACTTATCAATTGATGAGCATAAATGGGCTTTCTAATGAATGGCTCATAAGGCACACCAATTTCTGAAGGTTTTGCAAATGGGATTGCAAGTAGAGTGGGTGTAACCATAGAGAGAACTTCGTAGTTAAGCACGCTCGAGATGGAGTAGTACTGGGATGGGTGACCTCTTGGGAAGTCCTAGTGTTTCACCTCTATGAGCATCACCTAGATGAAATGAGTGCTAAGTGTTCCATTTATTCTCATGAGAGATGGATTCTTATGAACCACTACTCATGAAATATGGGTCAATGAGTTTGACTCAAAAAAATGCACAGTTGAATCCTGATAGCAATATCACAATGCAAATAAAATTAAATGATTCTAAGTTAAAATAAAATACCGCTTAAGTCATAAATTAATTATAGTAAATAAAATAATTTTTCTAGCAATGAGATAATTGTTTAAAATAATAAAACAATTTAAGTATAATTATAGCTATTAATACATTTTAATTATATTTATTTTTAAAAATATATTATTATATTAATATTATAAATTATATTCATATTTCCATTATTATTATAA
Organism: Chamaecyparis obtusa; assembly: GCA_027943335.1. Lineage (NCBI taxonomy): Eukaryota > Viridiplantae > Streptophyta > Pinopsida > Cupressales > Cupressaceae > Chamaecyparis > Chamaecyparis obtusa. Next base: position 378,896 of record BSBK01009146.1, read on the forward strand.
TCATAATAAAAATAATGATATATAAACATAATTTATTATTAATATTAGTGGTTAGATTAAATTATTGACTACAAATTCTACAATTCTTTAAATACAAATAAAATGAAACAAACAATATAAATAAAATATAATGGTCATTACATAATTAATAAATAAAATTGTATAATTATTGAATAGCTTAAAAAACTTGTAATGTAGATAATAAAATAATGATGTGATTATTAGATTAAAAAACGTGATCCATGATTTAATATAAGAGAGTAGCTTGCCAAGGATATTCATCATTTGATCCGATTTGTTCACAAGATTTATTTACCATTGTATCTATCCAACTATCCAATGTTTTATCCTTCCATTTCATTAGCTACAAGTTATCAAACACACTCTTATATATAAAAAATGACATATTTGCAAAAGTACTAAGTACAAATGTCATTGGAGCTATATAATTTTTGAGTTTCTTCAATCTTCACAAATTCTCAAAGTCAAATTTTCAATGGTAGGGTCTAGATAGGCATGTTGATAGAGGTGTTAGCACTGTCAATGACAAGTAACTTGAAAAAAAATTGCCTCTCTTGAAAAGCAATTGAACCACTCCAAGGTTCCTAAAGGCTAGGTGTTAGTCGTTGGCATAGTTCAATTGGTTGATGTATTTGTTTATTCAAATGGGCTTGTGTTGGTAATTATTAAGGTTTTTGCTAGTAATTATTGAGGATCAACTACAACATATCACAGTTTTAATTCTTTCTAAAGATAACAAATAATATTTTTTGTATTGTTCAAATATAACATAACCCAAATTAAATATGAAAAAAAATATTCCTATTTTAACAACTTTCTTTTCATACCCATGAAAAAAAAAGAAGCATATGTGAGATTGTAAGAAATCAAATAAATGAAACTTCAACTATAGGGAAAATGATAGTTCACATACTTCTTTGTTGCATTATACAATCATGTTGGATCAAATGAATCATATACATAAATTAGGAACCCCACAATTCATACACACACGATGCAATCATCAAAAGAAAATACATGAAATTGAAATTGGTTTTTGAGAATCCATCAAATCACTCAACCATTACCCATGTACACATATGAGACAAAATCTTATCCAAGCTCTACAAAATATGACCCATCCACCAAGAATGAAATCATCACTACCATTTATTGATTTCTTTGAAAACTCAAATGCAAATAGAAAAATGCTTGGAATTTGATATTTTTATTTAAGATCTACAAATTTCAGAAACTAATTACACATTCATTTAGATATAAATTTTGCATAAATATTGTCCAACCCCTAGCTACGTTAAATAGAGACTTTAAGTAGGTTGTACGATTCCCATTTGGAAAAAACATAACTAGGGTGTTTGGGTGTGATCATTGGTGCAACTAAATTAAATAATTGAATGAACTATTTAGAAATTACCCTCAAAATGGAGCTAATTGAGTTTGGACTTCATGCAAGATGTTTGGTACTAATTTTGGATGCCCAAAGATTTGAAACATGCCCTAAAGTTTTGAGTCACATTGGAGCTACAACGTGAGTTCCAACTTGCATGATTCTTGGGGCTGCTTCTGATAAATTTTTGCCCTATTTTGTGGCATTTCTTTAGTCAACTATTGCTTGTATGGAATGTGTCTTTCAAATAGAAAGGCTTCTTGAAGAGAGCTAACTTGAGTTGGGAGGAATATTATGAATTGAATATTTCTTCCTTCGAAAACCTACTTTGGTTATCTTGCTAGAATTTGTTGAGTGTTGAAACCAGAAGAATGTTTCTATAGATGAGACACTACTTGTGGGAATTCTTAGTTGAAGGCTCAAATCACCATATTTAGATCCTCTAAATCATGAATCTTAGTATATTTTTGCTCGATGTTCTATTTCTTTTAGAATCCTTTCAATTTCTTTCTCTTTCCTTCAAATTGTGAAACGTCCATTTGCATATCCTTGAAATTGTGCTTGATTCCCATTATATGATCAATTCTCTCTTTTTTGTATTCACCATGCAAGCTATCCTAAAACCCTTGAATTATATCTTCTATGATCCTTTGTAACGTCCCCTACTAGGGATTGCATGTTTAACATGCATCATTATACATTATTATGTCCTAATTAAATTTAAAAGAGATAGGTAATTTATTCATAATAAAATCCATAATGATTACATTTAAACCCAATCTTGATTTCTTTCCTAACCCTAATGGAGGATGGAGAATTATTGTCATAAGACGCTTGAACCCACTTCCATAATTAAGCCTAAGAGCTTTATGAACATCCGTCAATACCACCACTTAGCCCAAGGGTTTTAAACATCCATCAATACCACCTCTTGGGAGTCACCTAATTTGTGACGAAATTACTCAAATCTCACTATACAAACCAACCTACCCTTCCAAAGGTATTAGCGAAATATTCAAGAGTAGGTCATGATAGTATTTTACTGTATTATATTGTATATGATAAATTCATGTATGTGTATATTTGATTATCTCTAATAACAATACACACACACAACACATGCATGCATGCATGTATACATACATACACATCTTACATTACAAATTTATTCTATCAGCATAATTATTTACACATCTGTCATTATCCTATTATTTAACATAGCCAGATGTAATCACATTTATAACCTTATGCACTACATGGTGGTATTTTCACCTGACTAATAGCGACAAAAAAACATCTTGTTTTGTGTCCTTAATATCAAATTTGATAAGTAATTTTTGAGTCCAATGATCCTAAAATAAATGCTCAAATGTGTTGGTTGATGATGGGAATGGCTAGATCATTGACCTTTTATATTTTGAAAATTCAAGAGGTGTGTCTCTTGTCTTGAATTGGTCACACGTCTTCAAACTTAATTCATCATTGCCTTTAGTGATTAACCCTTTTGCTAAGTCATTGAGGTTTGTGTCTTTGCCAACAATTGTTTGTATCATTCCTTAGCATATGAGATCATTACTTTATTGATTAACAACATACATTTAATAATTTATATTGATATTAACCTAATATTAAGAATTGATATTATTATTGATTAGTATAGCAATATTATATTGTTAATATTAAGAGTTGATTTTTAATTATTACTAGTTATTATAGTATTAAAATATCACATTGGGAGAAGTTATCTTAGGAATTGTATGTATGTATGTGTATTCTGAGCAATTTGTATTTTTGAAGAAATTATATATGTATTAAAATATGTTTATATTATACATGGATCAGGTATGGCTTATGATAGTCTACACTCACTAAGTTTGCTTGTCCTCAAGAAACTTAAGATTTGGATGGGAAATAATCTCTTCTCCTACCCACATATAATTCATTCATAATGCAATCCATAATGGTTATATTTAAACCTAATCCCAATTTCTTTCCTAAACCTAATGGAGGATAGTGAATTACTATCATAGGGTGCTTGAAATCATCTCCATAATTAAGCCCAAGGGTTTCATGAACATCTATCAATACCACCAATTGGCTCAAGGGTTTCATGAAAATTTTTCAATACCACCTCTTGGGAGTCACTTGATTTGTGATCAAATTACTTACCTCTCCCTATACAAACCAACCCACCCTTCCAAAGGTATTAAAGAAATATTGAAGACTAAGTCCTAATAATCTTTTATCATATTATAATTGTATATGATAAATTCATGTATATGCATATTTGATAATATCTAACAACATGCGCGTGCGCACACGCACACCCATGCACACTTACAAACACAAACACACACATGCATAGGCACACACACATGCATAGACATGCCTACACACATTCACATGGCCACACACATAAATTACAAATTTATTCTATTAGCATAATCATTTACATATTTGTCATTGTCCACCTAATTAAAAGTGACACAAATACATACTGTTATGTCTTTAATATCATATTCAATTTGTATTTGTTGAGTCTAGCGATCCAAAAATATAATGCTAAAGTGTCTTGTTCGATGATGGGAATGGTCAGATTGTTGGCCTTTTATATTTTGAAAATTCAAGAGATGCATCTCTTGTCTTGTATTGGTCACACCTCTTCAGACTTAATTCATCATTTCCTTTGATGATTAACCATTTTTCCATATCGTTTAGGCTTGTGTCTTTGTCAATGATTGTTTGTATCGTTCCTTGGCATACGAGACCACTGCTTTATTGATTAACAACATAGATTCAAGAATTTATTATAATAAAATATTAAAAATTAATATTATTATTGATTAGTATATCAATATTAATAATTGACATTATTATTGATTATTATAGCAATATTATATTATTAATATTAAGAATATTAAGAGTTGATTATTAAATTAATAGTTATTACAGTATTAAAATATCAGTTTGAGACAAGTTATATCAAGAATTATATATATATATACATATACATATATATATACATATACATATACATATATATATATATATACATATATATATATATATACATATATATATATATATATACATATATATATATGTATATGTATATATATACATATATATATATATGTATATATATATATATGTATATGTATATATATATATATGTATATGTATATATATATATATATATATGTATATATATATATATATCTATATATATATATATGTGTATATATCTATATATATATATATGTGTGTGTATATATATATATGTATGTATATATATACATATATATATATATATATATGTATATATATATATATGTATATATATATATGTATATATATATATATATCTATACATATATACACACACACACACACACACACACACATATATATATAATTTATATTTTTGAACAAATTATATATGTATTAAAATATGTTTATATTGTACATGGATAAGGTATGGCTTATGACATTCTCATTTTATCATCTCCTTCCCAAAACATACATAAAATGGATGTGACAAAGTCCTCTATTATTTGGAGTAAGTTATTCGTAGCTTCACCATTTTGTATTATCTTCTCTTCGATTTTCTTGTGTGTTGCAACCACCATGTTAATTTACCTTATCCACTCCTTTGATATCTTCTTATTAGACTCATCCAATATCGTTTCCTTAAGAAATTCTTTCATATTGGTTGACTTGATGATGCAAAAAATGGGGAGATAATGTTCCTAGATGAGAATGATCTCATCTATAGGTTATTACCATCCTCTTCTCCCACTATCATATTGTACACTATCTTCAACTTTCCATCTATGGAGTGATATAAATTCAGTTTCTTTTAAATCTCTTCTTTGTCAAGGATCTCAATGTCATGACACCAATCCGATGTTATTGTGATAAAAAGTATATTTTCCTTGGAATTGAACTTATGGTCCTAGAGAAACTTGTAGATTAGGGGAAGGAGAATTGGAATCCAATGAACCAAGGAGGTGACTAAACTATTATACTTTGTCAATTCTACAATTTGGACCTTATAATCTTCCTTTGGTATTTTCATCATTTCTCATGCTCTTAAAGATTGTTGCCACTACTTGTTGCAATTAATGTTTCTCCCTTTGTCTTTTCTAGACCCCTACATCTATCTCATGGAATTGGTAACCATGTATTTGCATGTCTTCTTCTACTTTCTCCACCAAGGATATTACCACTTGATCTTTTTGGTGACCACAAAAATTTATTATTATAATAGATATTTTCCTTTCCCTCTTGGTTTTAGGGGCTCTAAATGCTTGTTCAAGGATAGTAAAATTATTTTCTTGTATATCCTTGTATCTGCATTGCCTCTTTTGGATTGTTTGGGTTAACCAAATAATTTTTTTTCTCATTGAGGTCCTTGAAGTTTCCAATACCATCTCATCTTATTCTCAACACAATTATTCTTCCTGATTTTTCTTTGGGGTCTTTTATCTTCCATCTTCTTGATTTTCCTTATTGAGACCTTTTTTCTCTTCTTCTTCTTAATGATACTTGAGAGGCTCATTAACTAGGGTACCTTGGTCTTCTTTATGCAATTTATGTTCTTCTTCTCCTTTCTCCTCATCAAGCTCTTCATCTTGATGTTATTTATTCACATCTTCTTAGGGGTTACTTGGGGATTCACCTTCATGTTGGTCCAAGGTAACCTCATTTTGAGGTTTATCGTCACCTATATTTCCTTGAAGACCATGGTCATATTCTTCATTAGCTCCTTCCCCACCAAGCATTGAATTCAATGCTTCCTCACTTCCTAATCTAGAGCTTTTACTTGCTCTCTTGTTTCAACATCTTCCCCTTCTACTTCCTCCTTCAGGATGTCACATTGAGAAGATCCTCTTCAATGATCTATTCTTCCCTTTCATTTACTACTAGGACATCTTCTTCTTCTTCTATGTTCACGGGTCTCTACACCCTCATGCTGAGGTGTCCCATTTTTTGGGTCAATTGTTGTGGTAGAAGGAGCAGGGGTAATGTCTCCTAGTATTGAAGGTGGTTCAAGAGGAGCATGGTTTAGTGGAGGGAAGAGGCCTCTAAGCCTTTAAAGTTCTTACTTTTCTTGGTGGTGTTTGAAATCAGATTTGACATAACTAGGAACCCACATCTTTGGAGCCACATTAACAAGGTTCAAGTTCATACTATAGTAGTCCTTGACCTTGACCTCATAGTCATATGCACAATTTTATTAGTGATCCTCTATATGGGGCTCACATTCAAAATAATAGCGAATTACTTGACTAACTTTCATATGGGCTCAAATATACTCCTTTTTATTGAAAAAGGCTTTGAAGAATATTTGAACATATCTAGCTCTATGCTCTTGACGAACTTCATATATAGGCATGCATAAGATCCAATTCTGAAGGGAAATTGAAAAAATGTCTTATGTTTGTTCACGATCAACTTGTGGGAATCTCCCACATGTTTGCAAAATTTTAGCACAATCAACTTGTCTAGTGGATACCTAGGGAGATTTTTTGGGGCTTTGATGTATCTTGCCACTCAAATGTAATCAAATGAGTGAAGCAATTCCCAAACCTTTTTGTGAATTCTCATTCCAAAATCCTAATAACAAAAAATAAAAAGTTGTCATTGCTGATTATGTGGTTCTTTATTCTCTTTTCCAAGGTTAGTTGAGGATGGTAGTTGTATATCCTAGCCTTGAGATCACTCAGAGATCCCTTTTTACTTAGCCCTGAATAGGTGGCTTGGGATGCAATCAAGTATATCAAGTAAGAAGTTATATAGAACTCACGATTATTTTTTACTCTATTCAATTGGTCATGAAACTTGTCACTAATCATTTTCTCCCAATCAATGTACTCCTTCCCTACATTAGTGGTTTTAACAAAGAGTACTGTCATTATTCAAAATACTTTAGCATCACGTAGTCCAACTACCTTGCCCAAGAAGGTGACTAGGTATTTTCCATACATTTGTAGTAGGTTCCAATGAATTATCTTTATCTTAATCCAACTCTTTCCCCTTCTTGGGCTTTTCTAAAATCTAGTCAACAATATAGTTTATTGGTTCTTTGTAGTTTCTATAATATTATTTAGCAAAAGGAACAATGACCTTGCCATAGTTATCATGCATCAAGATAGAAAACACTCTTTCTATTTTATCTAATGAGATGTATAGCATCACCTCTCCTAGAGGCTTATACACTCTTCTTTTGTTAGGTTTGTAGGCATAGGCCATTATTAAGTTAGGCGATTTCACTAAAATCAAGAATTTGTTTACCTAACCTAGCCTTTACCTGACTAGTGATGTAACCCAATAACTTCTCCAATTTGGTTAAGACATCTTTTTCATGAACTCCTGTAGGTCTATATGTCCAAGGTTGGTATCTATGATTTGTCTGTTTTCTAAAACCAACTTGGTTGGAGGGAAGTACCCTAAGAATTTTTACTTCATTAGGATGGCTAATTCTTTGGATATAACATGATTTCCATGAAAATAGATCAAATTAGAAATGAGAACATTTTAGAATGTTCATTATATAGCTCATTACATCTGTACTTATCATTCTAAATCACAAACATAATCAATTAAGAAGTCACTACATTCTAAATTTACCAAGGTTGATCTAGGTTGGGATAAGGGATGGACTATCCCTATTACCCTTTGAAGAATCTCTAATACCCTCTGCTGAAGCCCGATCACCAATGATTGTTAAAAAGAAAAGAAGGGTGGAGAGTTCAAGGATTGAGGATCAATGATCCTCAAAGGATATTAAAAAATGGAAACCCTAATTCTTGATGCACAATTATTAGGTCCAGTTAAGGACCAATGTTAAACATGATCTATTTTTAACATGGAGCCTAAAAGCTCTCAATCCATGATGTTTTAATAGACTCAAAACCAACAAAAGTTAGGGGTTTTCATAGTTTGTGCATTTATATACTCTTTTTTGAAGGTTTTATGGGAATTATATGGTGTTGATTTGAAACTTATTTATCCAAGGAAATAATTCATCTAATTGGTATGGTCCCACTAATTATGCATATCCAAATCCAAGGGTTGATGTTCATGGTCTTATATCAAAAAAATTAGGTTTCTATCACTAATCATTAGGGTATACTAAGGCAAAGATGAACTAGGTCAAAGAAAGAGCCATAAAGATTCATCTTCTTGTTTATCGTATGACATGGAAAGCACCTTAAGGAGTTGTGTAGGACAAAAAGGGAAAAAATGCAAAAGATGGGGCATAGAGGCCATCAAGGTCACTTCTAGGTACAAATGCTAAAACAAAGAAAAATAAAATAAATGACACATAGCCCTACCTCAAACTTAGAAAATCTAACCTATGATGCTCGATTATGGATTTTCTTGGTCACTAATCATTCACTCTTCTCGCAAAGGGGCTCAATGCACATTTTTATTTGCTAAAGGTAAAAAGTAAAGCTAAAAAATGGAAGAGTATGCCAAGAGAATGAATGGTTAGTGTTTCCCTTTTATAGGTGTGTGTTGACCTCAATGACACCAACTACATTTATTGTATTCAAGAATTGGGGTAGGGAAACTGACAGAAAGATCCTTGTCAAGGGTTAGGGTTTGGGGGTTGGGGGTTGGTATTGCTTCCTTACTTCTAAACCCTCAACACCCAATCCCCAAAAGGAAAGAGCCACTAGGGATCAAGTTTTGGGGTTGATGATCTCACTATGATTTCATTAAGCACTAATCCCATAGCCCAAAGGATCATTTAAAGAAAAAAATATGATGGGGGATTGGGGATCAAAGATAGACGGGTTCACAATTTGATTGGGAACTCATCATCCTTGCACCCCAAAGTTTGAAAGGAAAACAAAGATAAGGGGAAAATGTGGGGGAAATGAAAAGAACAAACAAAAGAAAAGGGATCCTGAGGACAAAGCAAAAACAAGGAAAAAAAGTAAACAAGTAAACAAGCAAAGGAGAAGGGGTCCCCACTTGGCGAAATTGGCTAAGTTTAGTGTGAGTTAAAGTGCAACAAATAGATCCAAAACAAAGGGAAATGCTCTTGGTATTTCTTTATCAAAAAGAATCACTCAAACTAACCACGATATAGAGAATTCAACTGGTACCCAAACAATTGGTAAGTATGACACATGGGTCTTAAACTCTTAGCTGCAACCTTGACTCTCATAGTGTGTGAATTGTCAATTCATATCCTTGGTACCTTGCCTAAAGGAATTAGAAGAGGACTCAGGTGAAAGTATATTCTTCATAGCCTCGACTACCACAACTTGTACATTGTTGTACTATTAGCTAGTCATCCATAACATTTACTGAGTTACCTCTAGCTCCATGCTAGCATAGCTCTAGTTCCATCTAGGCATCCATAACATCAATGGAGACTACTAGAATCACCCTCTTACTATTGAGATTTTGTATATCTTCTTTTCATAATTTACTCATCATTTTCTATGATTATTTTATTTCGTATATTCTAATGGGAAACCTAAAAACTTCACTGAGGGTTGAGAACCACTATGGTCATTTTGGAACCCCACAACCATGAGAGGACTTTATCCAGAGTCTAATCTATATCATAATTTCCTAGAACCCTTCTTTTAATTATTTTGCATTTTGAGACATAGTATTTTGGGTTTGTACAACCTTCTATGGAAAATAACTCCTTAGATCAATGTACCTTAGCTAAAAACTTCAGTAGGGTGTTATGATTTCTAAGACTTTGATGAAGAAATTCCAATGGCATGGATTCATCATGTGTTACAATGGCTTCATTTTTGGAGGGAAAAATCCAAAATACTGCTAGCCCCAAACAAATGGGAAATGCACACCAAAAGACAAAAAAATAAACATAGGCAAAATAAAAAAAATAGTAGTACAAAAGCCAAAAAAATTAAATATACTATGATACAAGGGGAAGATATTCAACATCTCTTCAAGATCCAAAGTAATGATTGAGAACTTTCCTATTGATGGGCAATAGGGAAAATTCTACTTCCACAATAATGATCCTAAAAGTGTTGTCTCCCAAAGTCTCAACCATTTGATAAGATCCAATCCAAATGTGTTTAAACTTCATGTGGCTCTTGACCTTCTCTTCAGACTTGTCCCACTCTAAGACTAGACCAAATTTTCTAAATATTTTGACCTTGGCCATCTTGTCAAAGAAAATCTTGACTACAACATGGTATTTTGCAAAATGATTCAAAACCAACTCTAAAAAGTTCATGAGTCGAGTCTAGAACTTACCATCCCCTCCCACATAGCTTTCCATAGAATTAAGGATAGGAACTTTAAGATTCATAGGGAATACAAGGTCTAGTCTATACACAAGCTAATACAAAGAGGTACCTAGGGCATTCTTTACCCTTAACCTATTAGTCCACAAGGAAAATTTCAATTAAGTATGCCACTCTTTTAGATTCTTCTACAATAACCATTTTATTACCATCAAGTTTTAATTTGTTGACTTTGCAACTTTTTTGCTCGTGGATAGTAATTAGAGGAATATTTAACCATTACCTTATTCCCAAAAGCCTATAGCAAAAAAATTGTAGAAGAGAAAGAAGGGCCATTAACACATTCCAAAAAAAGGGCATGCAAACCTTGTTACGATGTACTCTTTGAGGAATTTGATGAAGACTTATATCTTACAATATCTACAAGTTATTGCTTCCTCCATCAGGTAAAATAATCAGCGGTAGTGATTATGTACTTATGTCTTGTACAAGAGGTGGATTAATCATTCCAATAAAATATAACCCCAATTGGGCAAAGGGACATACCTTATAAACAGGTTGTAGGAGCATCACATCATGCTCTCTTTAGTGGTGCTAGTCTGACATGCATGGCATGATTGCACATCTTCATATGTATCATTAAACAATGTGGTCTAATAATAGCCAGACCATAATATTTTGTGTGATATGGCTTCAATGGAGTTGTGTCTCATCCCATACATGTCATGGAAATCTTGTAATATAGTTGATGTGTCACTCTTGTCTAGATACTTCAAGTACAATCCCTTGCAATTCCATATGTAAAGTTGACAAATTTTTATCATATAGGAACCACTTTTCATCTTCATGACTCTTCTCTAAGAATCATTCATGGAATTTAGACACTGATTCCAAAGCAGATAGTAAACCACATCCTTGTACCAATCATTAGAGGTGATATCTTGGAACATATATTGTTGGCATACTAGGTGTTCATCAAGTTCAACCAATATTTTTGATAGGCCTTGTCCAAATACAAGTTTTATGGGTTGAATTTCCAATTTAAACTCCTATAAGATAGCCATCCACTTGTCATTTCTTCATCTAACTCATTTTTCATGAGCATAGATTTCACGACTCAATCTAAAATAACGAAAACAACCTTTCTCCTCAATATTTAATGTTTAAACTTCTTTAATGTCCTTATGAGAGAAAAAAGACTTTGTCCAAGCTAGGATATCTTATATAAAAATTCTTTAGCAGGGATCTAATGAAGGCAATTTGGTTTTCCTATTTTCTTGCTCCCTATGAGTAAGGATTCCTGGGCATGAATACTCTAAAGAGAAAGACAATTTCTTGAATAACTTGGTGTAATTTGGACTTGAGACTATAGGTGCACTTGCGATGGATGTCATAATCTCCTCAAATGATTTCTTCTCTTCGGGTGTCCATTCTACTTTAGCATCTTTCTTCAACATATGATTGAGTGGGTGGATGATCTTGATAAAATTGCTTCTAAATTTCTTCACAAAGTCAATTTGAAGAAATATTTCAACTTCATTTTGTTGCTAAGCAACATTAATTTCAAGATGGCTTCAATATGGGTTAGATCAATTGTCATTCCTCTTTTTGATATCCAACATCCCAACAATTTTCCTTCCACCACTCCAAATATACACTTATTCAGACTCGTTGAGATACCAACATCTTGGCATCTTTGCAATAATTTCCTTAGATCTTTTACACGATCAACATAGTTCTTCATGAAAACCAAAAAATAATCTATATAAATGGCAATGTATTTTTTGACAAGCCATTTTGAGTATAAGTGTTTATAAGAAAAATAATTGTAGTAATATGAAGTCAATTAATACTAAAATTTGAGGTCATAATTAATATAAATGATAAGTACAAACATTATATAAACCATAGATTAGACTATTATAAGAATGTGTAGTTGTACCAGAGGTTAGGAATATTAATATTACTAAAATTATTGGGTGTATATCTTCATATGATGATCTAACAAACCCACTACTATCATTTTCTTAAGTACAACATAAGTATTGATTATGGTTAAGGTAAGTTTATAAGTATTGTTGTAAGCATTCAAGGTCTCAAATAATTCTATATGACATTGTCGATGCATGTTGAGTTCTATCTAAGAGGAATGTTATTTGATTATGGCACTTGATTTTATAGAACCATATCGTAGTGGGATCTACTTGGACTAGTTCTGAGGTTTTTGCATAATTGATGCATGATAATGATATTTTGACTACTACTTTATAAGAACACACCATCTTTACTAATGTCCTATTCTTAGATTGAGTCAAGATTTCCTAACAAACTTGTATTGAGGTAAATTGGATCTCAATGCGTAAGACTTATATCTTGGATAGCAGTGTCATGGACAAAACACCTAGCTAAACCTTATTCTCTAACGTAAGACAATCTTAATGTGTATAGAACCTTGGTGGGTTACACAAAAGATTGATATTAGAACTTTATAAGGTTTTTAATTAATTTCCATTGGGTGAAAAATTGTATTACACTTATATATTGATTTGACAAGGGATTTTCTATGTAGAAATTCTAAGCACATGTCCTTCAAGATATTTGTGAGAAGAATTATATGTGGCTTTACTCCCATTTGGAAGTGGGTATGTAGGTGGTACTTGGGAAAAGGATGCCCTTGTGACCCAAGCACATAGGGGAGTGTTATTCCTTAGTAGTAGTGGGAAGTGGTCCCCAAATATTTCATCACATGTCTTCCAAAATTCAAAGGAAAGATGTCACCATCAGGGATTTTTTTAGTGGTGATTATTCGCCAATTGGCGAATATGTCCTGATCGGCAGATTGAAATTGGCGAAAAAAATGGTCATATATTGGTTGACCGGTTCGCCCGAATTTTATAAAATGCTCATATAGTGGTTGACCGGTTCACCACTATTTTTACGTAATTTTCGTAACATAGTCGGGTTCTTCGCCCATATTTCTATTTACTATTTTACTCTTATTCACCACAGATTAAATTTGGTGTATTTATCGAGGATCAACATTCGCCAATGGCCCATTGTCTGAAGTAAAAAATTTATTTGCACTAGGACCCAATTCGCCATGCATCATACATAATCGTGTCCCAAATTACCGCCCTATTCACCTAGTCAATTATTTGAAATTATGCAGGGTTCGCCAAATATTAGTTGTTATCATAAGCAACTGTCGGCCCCTTTGCCAAAATGGACGATGGAGATTATGAGGTAAAATCTGATGGCTGATATGAAAATAGTTTACTTGTAGTTGTCTATTTAAGAGATATGAGTTTCATTATTGAAACATGCTGGAGAGAAGGAGACTTCAAGAGATTTAGTTGATTTTGAGCTCACAACTGCGATCAGTATCGAATGACTACCAGTTTGTAGTATCTTATTCAAGTAAAATTTTATTGCAGCCATAATTTTTTGGAGATGTCACAGTCAAAGTTAAATAGGAAGAGGACTATTGAAGGTGGAGATGTCCAAGAGAGGCCAACGAATTGCAAAAATATATCTTCATACTTTGGCATGGGAAAACGCAATAGTGTTGGTCAAAGTGAGGAAGGTACATCATCAAAGGAACCTGCACAATTTGAAGGTTCTCCACCTACACAGGAGTCTAATGAACAAATTGGGGAACCTAATAAATCTGGTGACGAAGTTGCAAAACCTAACATATCTGATGAAGATGACCTTGAAGAAGAATTTCAAGTAAATAGCTAGTACCAAGATGAATCAATCGACTTCGGTGATGATGATGGTTCAATTAACAGTAACACTAAAGGGAGAGGAAAATCAAAAGAAAAAACTGATCGTCAATGAGAGATGTCGAGGAGATTTAAATTTGATTGGGTGAAAAAGTATCCATTCATTGAACCCGTGGACAATCCAATTGTAGATGAGCCACCAATAGAATGCAGATGTATGATTTGTAGTTGGAAGTATAAAAAGGAAAAGTGGTTGCAACTTAAACTAGACACCATAGAGAAACATGTTGGTAAGGTTTACGAAACCTCAACTATTGATGGAAAGGAAATAAAAGTGGTAAGATATAAAAAAAAGGAGTAATGTCAACATAAAAGGAATGCTGAGGAATATTATTTGTTTCAAAAATTTAAGATGAAGCTTGGTGAAGTTCAAGGTTCTATTAATGCTATTTTTGCAAAAGAAAGTGAAGTAGAAGAACGTGGAAAAGCTGTTCAATTAAGTAATGTTTTCCATATATTGAGCAGAGGGCGTCCAATGACAGACTATCCTGAAATGAGTGGTTTGTTAAACTTTCTGAAAGTTTCTAACTATCCTGTCACTCATTGGTCAATAAATAGTGGATGGGAATTGGCAAGTTGTATTGCCCAGGTTGAAATAGAGGATGTACAGAGAAAAATAAAAGAGTCAACTTTTATTGCACTATCCTTAGACAAAGTTACGACAATAGATAATATGTCGTGGGTATGCATGCATGTTTATACTGTACAAAATAGTGTCCGCCAACCACATCTACTAGCTGTTGCAAAATTGAGGGACAATGCGACATCAAAAACTTTATTTCAATTAGTAAAGAGCCATTTAATTGAATATGGAGGTATGGATGAATTGACAATAGCGAAGAAGTTGATCTGTGTTGGAGTTGATGGAGCTTCAATAATCCAAGGTCAAAGGAATGGTCTTTGCACAAAGATGCAGGCTTCTTGTTCACCATATTTTGTTGGCATTCACTATATGGCCCACAGGATGAATCTTGCTTTTAGAGTTGTGAAGAAGTTTCCTTTAGTAAACAAGGTTGAAGATTTAGTAAGAGAGTTGTACTCATATTTTTGTCGAAGTCCCAAACGTTTTAGGGAATTTTAGCACTTTGTTGATGGAATTACCAATGGAAACAAGCTTCTTAAAGATGTTGATACTAGATGGATCTCTTTGGATGGACCAGCTCATCGAGTTTTTTTCGAATATCAATCTTTGATTGGACTAATGTATGAAAATTGGACGATGCAAAAAATCAGAGATGTGGCGACCTGCTTTAGAGGTTAAGCAATATAGAGACACTTTTGACTTTAGCATCTTCTTTTCCCATGCTAGAAGAAATGACGTTCATTATGAAAAAATCCCAACAAAGAGCCATGTATATTGCAGAATATGCTTACTTGCGTAAAATGTCATGCCAAGCCCTAGATAGTCTCTATCGAAATGACCTAAATTTATCTGATGAAAGATTTAATCACTGGCGGAAACTAATAGATTTGGACAATCCTGATAATTATTTAAAGATTGTTGAAAATGGGGATTTATGTGTTTGTGTAAGGGGATTTTAGATACCAATGTACTATAGTGCCCCAAAGAAGTGAGCTACAAGAGTTACAAGGGAAGAGTTTACCAAGATCGCCAAGTCTATAGCATGTAATGCAAGGGACATAACCTATAAATTTTCCTCTGAAATAAGATCCTGATTCCCATATGAACAACTGCTTGAGGCCATGGCAATTGTGTTTCCTCAATATTGGACCTTAAACTCTAAGGAAGATTATCGTAATAGGCTGATGACTTTGATAAAGGAAGTTTGCAAATCTGTAGAATTCAATGGAGTGACTATCAATGGAATTTTAGATGAGGGTCTTCTTAGACAACAATCAAGCACTTTTGCAAAGACTATGAAGCATCAATATCAATTAATGCACAACCCACATGAAGAGGGCTCAACAACAAGGCTTTGGACAGAACTAAAACAGAGCACAATGTTGCGTGAAGAAATTTCAGAGTTCTTCAAGCTTGCTGATCTATGTCAGACCATGATATTGGGTTTAGTGGAGGATGAGAGAGTTTTCAGTGCTTTGGGCTTCCTAAAATAAAAGCTAAGAAACAAACTAGACAAGAATTTGGAATCATGCTTGAGGGTCTACACATCTAGGTATGATGTCAATACTTTTCCTTATAAAAAAGAAATGGAAATCTGGAAGAAAAGATGCAAAAGAAGAGGGTTGGGCAACACCATTAACCAATCTCCAACATCAACTCTGAGTGGGACAAGTACAGGTGGCGATGGGAGTCATAGAAGAGAAGGTCAGACTCAGAGTGAAGAAGACACAAACGAAAATGAAGAGAACAATGAAGAAACTGGAATACTAGAATTGGATGATGATGACAATGCAGAGATGAATTGGCAAATTTAGGAAATTTTTGCTAAATTAGCAGTTTCAATCAATAGGTATTTTTTGAACTTATTAACCACTATATCCTGTGGCTGTCATTCAATGTTCATTTTAGAAAAGAAAGAATGTATTATTACTGTAGAGTGTAGTTTGTAACTTTGTATCATATCATCAATGATCATTCATATTTGAATTTGAAATTCTTGAATGAAATTTTGTATTCCAATAGCATATAATAGAGTAAATCAACTAAGAATAACTAAATAAAATAGAGTAACTCAACATACATTGAATTGGAAAACATGAAAATTAGATAGAGCACAATTTGTTTTGTATTCATTTGTAATATATTACAATTTACAGTAGTTCAATTTGTTTTGTATTCATTTGCAATGTATTACAATTTACAGTAGTTCAAAATTCAGAGCAATCTTTCTAGGCCAGTCCAAACATCCTCTGATGGCAGAACAATTTGGTTCATAGTATAGTCAAACTCCTACAACTTCGTTAGCAATTCATATTTGGAAGTGTGACTTGACAACATTATTGCTTCTAAAACTCCATTCAAAGTTCTCACTGGTTTGATGAAATCCATGAATGTATCAGGAGATATGTCTGTAGGAAGAAAGCGTAAATCAATATTTATTTTGTCATGCAACCTTATTTTGTAATTTTCTCTTCCAATGAAGTTATTTGGATCAAATCCCTTAGGCAAACCAAGACTTTCCATATTCGCTTTCATTTGTTCCATCTTTGTGATCTTATGCTGAGCTTTGTCATCCAATTCTTGTGCTTCCCGTAGCTTCTCACATTTTTGAATGATACTTGATAACTTTACTGAGGCATCAAGGTGGTTGCTAATTCCCTTGTTTGATGGATAACTATCACTCTTACTGTAGAGTTGTTGCATAATATCTTTTTCTTCCTTTTCTTTCTTGACAACATCCATGTTCTGTTCAATGTTCTTATGGAGCTTCAAATAACATACTCTCATGCTTTGAAGCAATTCAAACCACTCATACAAGCTATTACACATCACCAATATTTGGCCCCAAATGTGTTCTTTTGCAATCTTCACTAAATTATTATTAGTATTTGTTAAAGTTTGAATTGTATTATTGGCCTTCTTTAGTTCTTCTACCATTTCTTCACAATTCTTTTTCTCTTCCACTGCTTTGTGTTCCCAATGATTGGCTTTATCCGCCTGAGAGTCCAATTGCTTTTGCAATTCCTGGTTGGAAGCAACATTACTCTCCACCATTTTAAATAACTTTTCTGAATTGACTCTTTCTTCCTCTAGCTTTTTACTAATTTCTTCCAATTTTTCCCTCAATTCCTTCAGCTCTGACTGCTCCTGTTCCTTCATTACTGCCTCCACATGTTCCTGCTTTGTATCTGCTGATGTAGAGGTTGATTTTTTAATCTTTTTTTGTAATTCTTTCAAACTATTCTCTGAAGCTTTCCTCTTTGCTTTTTCATTGCCAATGGCTGCCTGTAACTTTTCTATATTTTTCTCGAGCTTGCTTTTCTCTCTTTCCAGCTTTAGCAGTGCATTGTAGACCACTTGGTTTGTAGACTTTGACACATTGATTTTGTCCACACTTTTAACTTTGGAAAAATCCATTTGGAGAGTGCTAACTTGAAATTCAGACGGATCTATCTGACTCTCTGGTGGGTTTCCATCTTTATTTGGTGGAATAACAACCATGAACTCCATCATGTCTCTTTTTGGGTCATATGTTGGTAAAACCCTATTGGATGCAGGTTGTTCCTATACAGTTGCATTAAGGACACTAGTCTTCATGGTCTTCTGTATTTCCTTATTCTTGGTTATTGTTTCTGCAAATTTATTATAGAAATCATTGAAACAAAAATCTGGTGTTGCAGAAGGATTTGAATGTTTGAAAGGTGAACCAGAGGTAGAGCTTGCAATGCTTGTTGATCAACTAATGCTCTTTGAGGATTTAAACTTCTCGAGGGTTTTTCTGAACTTGAAACTGCAAATAGTTGTTTACAACCGTATGACATTGTTGTCGGTGTTCTTCTGGAAGGGGAAAGCTTTTGCTTCTTGACACTATCTTCTACTATGGGATTTTGTGTAGATTCAACTGCCCTCTTTAGAGAGGGAACTTGTTGTATAAGTTTCCCAGTCCCACTAGCACCAGTGCCACTACCAGACCCAGTAGCAGTACTAGTAGATTCAAACCCAAGGCCTAAACCATGATCATAAGCAATTTTTTCTATTTGAATTTTATTCTAGATGCCTTCTCTTGTGGGACCAAAACCACCACCTTTATAACCCATTTTTTCCACAATGTCTGCCCCTTTGCTATATACTTTTTTCCGGTCCTGGCTGGTTCTACTCTGGCCTAGAGTAAATGCACTTGGTGGATTATCATCCTCAGTGTCTTGATTATCATCCTCACTGTCGTATGCCATGTTAGGATGCTCCAAATTCCACAATTTGCTAAACTCTATATCCTCATCTATTTCATCCAAATCTTCACTAGTCTTTGGTTCACCAACATCCTTTCTCATACTCCAAAAATCATCCAATTTTGTTTTAGTCCATTTTCTATTCTTACAAGCTTCTGCTATTCTCTTTGGTATTTTTATGTTTGATGGATTAACAAATTTTTTGTAGAAATTGTAGGACATCCTAGGCTGTACAATGCCCTGGTTTATTGTTGTCATAATTTGTGATGACAACTGTTGAATTGAAATTTTTTCCTCAGCGGAAAGTTTCTCCATCTCTTTTTTAACGTCATCCCAGCTATCCTTGTTTTTCAACCTCTCTAGCAATGGTTTACTTTCATGTTGAAATAAGTTTGCAGAGTTCTTATTAGCAACAAGCATTGTTTGAATTACATTGAGTGGATCATACTTCTAGTACCACTCTAAATCAAATTGAAAAATATCTAAAAATTTTTTTGCCACTTTGAATGCCTTTCTCTCAAATGTTAACCCTCCAATTGAGAAAGGTAAGGAAGGGAATATGCTCTTCTTCGATTGGCTAGCGAAGAGTCTATCTGTGCTCTTTAGTTGTACTACATATTCTACTGCAAACACCCTGTCTGTCACATGAATTGGAAGTTTGTGGGGTTGCAGTTCTGATCTGTAAAACCTTAGCACAGTGTAATCTTCCATTAAGTACCAGTCAGCCAATTGAATTGTGCTTCCAAGTTGGATGCAATCCCTACATGAAGCAGACAATCTGAGCATTAGAGTGCTTGTTATTTTTTTGTACAATGGTGCCAAAAAGAAGTCTACAAAATTACTGTAATTCCTTTTGTTATCATACATTCTTATCTGATGTGTCCAATTATATATTGGAGTACTTGTCCCCCTATGAATTTCAAGCTTGTTTCCGTTGCTCATTAATATTGCCACATGCTTGGCTAGCAGGAGATAGCACAAGTAGGTTGTGAACCTAAATGTCTTAGAATTGCCTCTTTTAATCAATGCTAATTGTTCTTGCATCGATTGAACCACGTGTCCAACAAAATTATATCTTACTGGTTCATTGACACAATGGATATCCCAAATGAATTGAAGAATGCTGGCACCTACTTCCCTATTGTTTTCCAGTCCTAGGAAAAATGCTAGCGAGGATATAGAATCCTGAACCCATGGCACAAAAATGTTAAAATCATAAGGACGCTTATGGTTCTAACCCAATGAAGCCTTTGCCTCTGGAACTATTAGACCCCTTATAAATGAATCTTTTGCGTTTGGAGAGACTGTCTCATATTGCTTTGCCAGTTTTCCTAGGTCAATAGGGACATTACAGTTTTGTCGGTCAAACCCTAGGTCTAGCAAACTATGAAATTCTTCCTAAGTTATTGATAAAATTTCTTCCTGATTTTTTTTATTCACAATTGTTGTTCTTTCTTCATCATAATTTTTTGCACAAATGAAGACAATTTCTGGGCAAGGGAAAACTTCGGGTAACAACATGTGACCCAAACCAACATCCCACAAAGTAACTTTATTTGTTTCTGCACCTACCGCTGGGTTAAATTTTATAAAATCACACCTCTTTGGCCCAGTTGCCTTACTGCACAATGAATGTTTAATTGCTATAACTCTCTTTTCACCATTGATAACAGGATCGTAAACATCGTGATACTCATCAGTGAAACCAGGGATTTCTAATAGTTTTCTGCGGTCTATTAAAGGTTTCCCATCTACTTGAGTTTTTGTTTTCCCCATTATTCTTCGGAAGAATGAAAAAACATAGATTCACAGATATTTACTAAAACCCCAATTGTACATGCAAGAATTACAATTTCAAAATCAAGTTAAACTTACCCAAAATTAAACTTTTAAATCAAGATAGATATAAGTTAGAACGGCTAAGGCTCTCACAAATTATAGTCTCAAAATCTTCGGCGATGGTTGAACGGTTCTTTTTAGCTCTGTTGCTACAAGTTGATAGGTTTTTAAAAAGAAAAGGTTAAAAACCTTTCATTAAATGTAATGGTATATAATCTTTCTAAAACATGTGTAAGTTGTAACATAATCTTTCTAAAACATTATACTACGTGTAACGTAATATTTCTAATACATACTATGCGTAACTGTTAATCTTTTCAATGAATTACACGTCAACAACATACTACGTGTCATGTTTCCGGACCGAGTTTTTAGAAAAGCTTTTTGAAACCCATAGTTCTTCTGAAATACAACTTCAACCATTCATCTCTCGTAATCCAACGATTGTCACGATTTTAAAATATTAATAATTTAACACACACTAATGAATATTAATTATTAACTATATTCACTTAGAATAGCTTATCCATGAAATTTGAACTAGAAATGATAAAGTTTCGAATAATTTAATTATTGCATGAAACAATAGTGCAATGCAAATTTTTTATATTATATAAGGCAAAATTTCATTACAATTCAAATATGCCCATAGACCATATATATTAACAATTCTTATAATAAAAAAAGAAAAGAAAAGCAGTAGCACTTCGAAATTCTTAAAGCATTTTCATATTATATTTTATAACATATGTGATTATAATTTATATCATTTCAAAAACCCTGGTAAGCTACTACCAGTGGTAAGCTATCTACCACCATAGGGAGACATAGTAGAAGGACTAGAGAGTAGAGACTATGTAGAATCACAGACTATCCGGCTGATGCTCCCTTCCTTCAGACTTCTCTATGGACGTCTTCAGAGAGGATAATGTTGACAAATTCTTCTAGCCACATATAGTCCCCGGGTTCATCCAGTAGGTGCCACTTGTGGAGGAAATCCCTCCCAATTTGTGCCCACTTCTGATGACGTATGAGCTTCTTAACATCAAGGTTCAGTAGGAATGGTTGCTTGGGAACAACTACTCCTGGTTCTAGAATCTTAGGTAAATCATTTGCCCAAGGAATTCCAACCTCAATTTCTGAAAATACGACAACTTGCACATTGTCGCCGAGGTATTCTTCTTTGAAAACTTTCCTCAGAAGCATGATCATATCCACCTTTTCCCCCCCAGGTCCAACAAAGAAGCCAAGAACTGAGATGCAATGCCAGTGGAGACTCTATACCGATTTTCACTCTCTAGAAATTCACAACCGAGCACCATCCTTATAGCCTCCTTGGTGAAGGCTCCCAAATCCCTAGCAACAGACGCCAGGATTGGGTCTGTGACCAGGCCCAGAAAGGCCTTCTGGTCCTCGAAGGCAGTGCATCTCAAACGAATTGGAGTGTCCATTCGCACGACACAAACTATTCTCACAAATATGCTTTCATAGAGAACCTAGCAGTAGCACTCGCAGACTATTCTCACAAATATGCTTTCACAATCGTAAATTAACAAGCATAGATCAATCTATTTATAAGTCCTGAATGAAAATCATTCCCCTAAAGATCTAATTAAATCGTAAGATGAATGGTAACTGTCCAAAACTCACCAAATCTTTCATATTTAATGCAACATTGGGTGGAATTGGAAACAACACTTATGATAGGACATTTTCTATCTTGGAAATAATGAAGGCTGAATGGATCGCACCATGCAGGTGGACATAACAATTCTTTATTTTTAAAAAACTTTAAAACCTGTGCTCACTCTGCAGAAACAATAAGCAAAGTACATTACTACAAAATGGCGATAGGAAATGAAGCTTTACCATTGATTTAAGATCATCAAACGGTCATAAAACAATGTCCTTATATGATATGACGTTTTCATTCAAGCCTTAACTTTAAGGCATTAATCTATTGAGGTATATGATGTCACTGTCACACATATCTGTTAGTGAAATTGAAAGGTGCCATCAAAGAAACCATTAATTCACAATGCACATTACTTTAATTAATGTCATGACTCATCTACTCAATGTACTCATCGCCATTAATTAATATTTCTATCTAATATTACCGAATTTGCCAAAAGAATTTTAATATTTCTATCTAATATTACAGTGTCACACGTCCATTCGATTACAACATATCAACGACCAAAGTCAAATTTCTGGCCTTTTGTTGGTCTTCATAATATTTATGGAAAAGTCTCGGTGGAATCATGACACGTGGTATGACACGTATTGTTGGTCTTCATAATATATATAGAAAACTCTTGGCGGAATCATGACACGTGGTGTCTTCATAATATATATGAAAACTCTCGGCGGAATCATGACACGTGGTGTCATACCACGTGTCATGATTCCGCCGAGATTTTTCCATATATATTATGAAGACCAACAATAGGCTCAAAATTTGACTTTGGCCGTTGATATGTTGTAATCGAACAGATGTGTGTCATTTGAGTCTATGACGTCAATGGTCATAGTGATGGGAGTGGGACCCGATGCAACTTCAACATCAAATCACAACCATTGGATTAATAGAGATGAACGGTGGAAGGTGCATTTCAGAGGGAATGTGGTGCGATAACTCCTTTAGTGAAAACTCTCTCTGGAATCATCACACGTCATTCTTCAAATTTCCAATTATTCAATCGCCATACCAACTATAAATTTTTGAAAACCATTCGCCATGACAAATAAATTAATTCACATATTTGGAAAATAGTTTTGCCATATTATTATAAAAATGGTATCCATTATTAAAATATTCGCCAACCAATATCCATATTTTGAAACATAATTCGCCATCAATATTAATAATTTTATTAAAAAAAAAAATAGAGTCACCATTTTTTTATAAAAATTGTACACACTATTAAAAAATTCGCCAACAAATATCCATATTTTGACACATAATTCACCATCACTATTAAAAATTTTCCCCCCAAAACACGTGATTCGCCATAATTTTATACTTTTCGGGAAGGGGGGTTCCTTAAAGCTATCCCTGGTCACCATAGTAGTGGTAGACTACCTCACCAAATATGGCTAATTTATTGCATTCTCTAGTCCTTTTATAACAAGTAGAGTGGAAAGGTGGGGCTTCTTTCCTGTAGTGCTTACAACAAAGGTTCAAGTCCCCACAAGGGTCACTCTTTGTTGTGTTCCTCAACAGAGAGTTGCTGACCTTGACCCTTGGTGAAATAGTTGGCTTCTTACCTATAGAGCTAACAACCAAGGGTCAAATTTTTTATGATTTTCAAGATGAAGTGTGCTCCCGTTGTAACAAATTTGGATGCCTCCTCCACTGCCCAAGTTATTCCATCTGTCGACCTTGCTACCTCCACTTTGCCTAGTTTTGTGATTTCTTCTAGGTAGGTTACTGGTGCTTCGACCCTATTTAGGTTGGGGGCTTTCTCTCGCCTTGCTCCCTCTTCCTTGGGTGTGTTGGGTGTTCCACATCTAGCTTAGGGTGAAGCAGGGGATCTTATTTTTCTTGACACTGTTAATGGTGGATAGGTTCCTATTGGACTAGTGCTTACTGGGTACTCTTCTCAAAGACTTGAGACTGGTAATGCTAATGTGGTGAAGGAGGGGGGGGAGGCTCCAAATCCTCTCTCTATTTCTCATGGGCAAAGCTTTTCTTGTGTTGCAAAATCTTCTAGTATTCCTTCAAAGATGAAATGTCAACCTCTTTCCTATGCCAAGACATCCATGTGGTGGTGTGTGGCCAAGATGTAGAAAATGTGGATTTCTACCAAAATTGCGAGTTGGTTAGTAGATTGTGGGTTTATGGCTTTCTCTTTTAGATCTTCATCCTTGGGTGACAAATTTTTGGAGATCTATTGACCTTGGTTGCATTGATCTTTTCCCTTGTGCAAATGGTCTTTTATCGATTTGTTTACTTCTTCTAAAGAATAAGATTTGGTTCTAAGTAATTTGTGGGTTTGGGGGACTCACTCTCTCTTGAAAAAACCTTAGAAAATCTCTTTCAACCCTCTTACTAAACCACTTAGTGTGCATCTAGTATGGGTTCATCTCCCAAATCTTCCCCTTCATATTTGGGAGAACTCTTTCTTTGAGGCCATTAGCAAATCTATAGGTCATTTCCTAAAGGTGGATGGGACTACAATTGCTATGTGTCTCTCTACCTTTGCACACATTTTGGTTGACAATGATACCTCCACACCTCTCCCTAGAGATGTGGTTCTCATGGTGGGGGATAGGCCATTGACTCAAGTAGTGGATTATGAGGACCTCCCATTTCAATGTTTTTGATGCTTCTCTACTACTCACTTGGCAACGTATTGTTCTCTCCTTCGGCATAAAGGCATTGCCTCTTGGTGGAAGGATGTCAACAATGAAAATTTGACTATCCTAGCTTCTAATTCTTCATCCGATGATGAATCACAAGCTAGAAATGACTCCCTTTTGGATGAAGCTCATATTGCAAAGTTAGGTGATGTTCTTGCTGCAGACCAAGCCTCTTTAGTCCATGCTCTAGCTGGTGTAGTCCCCTTTATCCCTAAATACCCTTCTCTTCCTACTACTCCTACTCTGCTCCAATCTTCAGCTGACACTGCATATTTTTTCAACACACTTCCCCTTGTGCTGACATTGTTTCAAATAGAGTTTCATGAGCTATTCCCCCTGTTGGTCAAGATCCTAATGATAGCACCACCTAGACATTCATCTAATGATATAGGACAAATCATTCCTCAACTTCTAATTCTTCTCCCCATGTCGTGGGTGAGTTGTCTACCCACTCTTGAGGTGGGCTACTAGCCTTTCTGCTAGTGTGTTGTTTATCTTTGTCATTGTCAACACCTTACTATTAGTGAGTTGTTGATCTCTTTTGACACCTTTGGGTTGTGGTTGTGTAAGGGTCAACACCCTTGTTTTTCTACTTATTTTAATTAAAAAACATGTAGAGTGGAAATATTATTTATAATGAATATATAGAAGTTTTTGATTAAGGTAACAACATGTTTTGAAGGGGCCTCGAAACCCTTTACAAAACTGGAACTTAAGATAAACTTATAAGAGTTCCAAAGATACAACTGTCCAACCAAAATAGAGGCCTAGACACCCCAAACCATTCACTAAGAAAACACCCCTTTCTACTGCACAAGATAAACCAATGGAAAACAACAAAACAAAGGAAGGGGACTAAACTTTTGATCCCTTCTTATAGGACCGAAGGATCATGTCAAAAGAGGATGGAGATCTCTTAGAATGTTTCCCTTTAACAGTGATCCACCCATCTTCAACTCTAGCCACCACATCCTACCAGCACTATGAATCCAAGACTAAAGAACCAACACCCAACAAAGGTGTTGGAATAGCCTGCGAATCGCCCAGCAAAGAACCATCTTTACTCCCAACCGAGGGAATAACAACAGGAGGATCAAAAACATCAGGACCAGCACCAGACAAAACCCTAGCAAGGACAGTAGGAACAACACCCCCCGAGCTATCAGTAGTGGCCCCAACACCATCCAACAAAGGATCAAGAAGAGGACCAGCAAGAGGGCGAACTTCTCCAGCCAGCGAAGAAGGAGAAGGAACAAAACCAACTAGAGGACTAGCAGAGACATGGCCAACAACAACCTGCTGAACCACTTGTGAGAAGCTCTGATGGGAAGACACCTTCTCCACCATATAATGCTGAGAGGAGGCACCCTTCCACCACGAAGTGATCTTTTTAAATCTCTGAAGATCACATTGAGAAGCAACATGACCAGTCTTAAAGCATCTTTTGCATCTGAAGGGAAGGCCTTCATAGTCCAATTGCGGAACCCAATTTCTACCCTGAGGAGAAAAAAGTTTAATCTCTGAAGGTGGGCCTTTAGAGGTATCTATATCCACCAGGATACAAGCATAAGTAGAGTGGAATAAATCAGAAGATTTCTCATCCACCATTAACATTTCCCCAATAACATCCCCCATAGTCTCTAGAATGGAATCAATCCAAAGATGGAGAGGAAGATGAGGAATCCTAACCCAAATAGGTTGCATATCAAACGACTCAGAAGATGGAGAGAAATCAGGATGCCAAGGTTTCAACAAAAGCATAAAGCCATCCTCCCAGCTAAAGAAATTTTCACACAAAATAGATTTTCTATCCCCAGCATTATCAAATTTAGCCACAAAAAAACCTTTAGCCATAGGAAATATGTGGACTGTACCAGTGATTAGGGGTTCCCAATGTTTGGAAATCCAGGAATGAAGATCAGGAAGAGAATGCCAGAATCCCTTGAATCTGTAAATCAGCCCATGCTCATAAAAAATAGAGGCTGCCACATCAATCTCAGAGAGAGTCTCCTCATCCAACTTCATGACAATATGGTTGCAAACAGGAAAAGCACTACGAGGAACCGTAGCAGTGCGATTACGAGCCTTGGGCAAAGGGACCACTAAGGGCAGTCAATCCTGCACTGAAGGCACCATAGGAGAAGCATGCTCTACAGATTTCTGAACATTAACCCCCGCCACAGAAGCCCTAACGGCCGCTATTGAAGAAGAGGGAGCAGCGGCCACCGTTGTAGAAGCCCTAATGGGCACAATGGAAGCAACATGCGCATCAGGATCCAATGCTTCCACAGCCAAAACCACTACCGAAGCCCTGCTGGGCGTGATAGGAACAAAGGTAGCGGCTGAATTAGGAGTGGGAGGCATCATTTGCAGCACGTGAATATACAGAAGTTACATGGTACCCCAAGGGTTATTATTAATCATGGTACCCCAAGGGTTATTATTAATGATCATGATTTTATATTTACTAATAACTTTTAAATATATTCATTGTCTTTTCTAGGTACTCAATTGGTTACAACTCTTCATTAAATCATTAGTAAGATGAGAACATTCAAGTCACAGGTAAGATATTGGAAGGGTATGTACATAATTTCACTTCAAGTAAGCAATCTCAGTGGGTGAATTGGTTACCACTTGAAAAATTATAGCATAATACTTTCATGGTTCTTTAAAAAACTCCCGATTTATAGTATGATGTGGATACCATTACCCATTTATGAGATCATAATTAAATGTGACACCAAGGGTTCCAATTGTGGAAATAACATAATCATTATCAACACATACTTTTCAGACTCAAGGAGAATTCCATGTGTAAAAAATAATAAGTTGACAACCATCATAGAAAAAAGAGTGTTGAACTAGGTGATTGAGTTTTCTTGAGATTTCAACCTTATACATACAAATATCTCTGAAGCAACAAATAATTAATAGAAAATTATCACCAAAATATTATGGTCCATACTAGATTCTATAGAAGATTGACAATGTAACCTATAAGCTTGAGTTAGCTTTAACAAACAAAGATACATTCACTTTTTCATATATCATGTTTAAAGAACGAGATTGGGTAAGATAGATCCCTCCATGAATAATATTACCAAGACTAGATGAGGGAAGAATCATCTTGAACCCAAAGTTAAATTTTTTAACATGCAAAAAGAAGTTGGGGACTTTGAGGAATCCTATATAATGTCTTATTTAGTGGAAGATTTTTTTGGTTGAAGATGCCATGTGGAAAGATCGATATTTTATGGAAAAGTATCCACAATTGATTAGCATTTAGGATAATATTTTGACAAAGAGAGGGATACTGCACCTTTAATTTTATAATGTGTATAAGGTTATGAGTAGTTTTCTTGTGGCTACTTTAATCTTAACTAAATCATATATGATCATTATTATATCCTTATTTAGATAATGAGGTTGTCATAAGTAAAAAATGTAGACATCTTGACTAGACTCAACACATCCAAGGCACAAGTAATATATAAGAATAGTGGCTAGTTTATTATCATAATATTGTGAATTTTATTGTCATAGGAGATGTTTTGAGGTTTCCACCCTCAAAGTGGCTTATTATTCTCAAGTATTCGTAGTTTACTCCCTATTATATTCTTCTCTTGTGCAAGATTTTTTTTTCTTCAATAGTTCACTTCTACAATTATTGGAAATGACCCTTGAACTTCTAAATTTAATTTTAGATTTAGGCCCTTGTTCATTCCCTTCAACTAGTTTTATGTGCCAACTTAAGCACAAATTTGTTAACTTCCATGTTACGGTGTTGCATTTAAGGAATACCCCTAAGTCATTCAATGGTCCATTATCAACTTGCATTAGCATTCTTAGCACCACTACATGTTTGACCTTTGCCTTCCAAAACTTTCTAATACTATTCACTTAGTAATATATGAGTTTGACCAAGGGAGAATCACCTTGTCTAGCAAAACCCTGGATAATGTTTATTAGTGTCATTACTTTTTAGTCACGAGTCACATTGATCAAGGTTAAAAAAATTGGCAATAGAAATAGTGAAGTTCAAATCCACAAACAAAGTTTATATTTACATATAAGGTTTAGTTCCATGCTTGCAAAAGTTAGTCCCATAGCTATAAAACTGAATTGAATCATCAAATAGTTTTAAAATTCATAAAATACAATCATTTTTTATTCAATTATTCCAAATCTAATTTCTACTTTTGACTTCGAATCATTTATCATAATCAAATCAATTTCTTCTTAATCAATATACACATCATTATTATTGTTTTTCAAATATTATCAAATATTTTCAATTCAAATATTTAATCTAAGATAAATTAATTATAATATCTTTTAATAAAAAATTTTGAATACTCCTTTCAATTGTAAAAAATAATTGATTAAATATTAAAACTTAAACATAAAAATCTTTATATACTGTAAGTCTAACATACCCAAAATAAGAAAATTCAACATCTAAAAATATTGTACAAAGATTAAAATTAGAAAATAAATCTCTTAAAATAAAATAAAATAAACTCTATTATCTATCTTATGTAGACAAGTTAGTCACATTTGAAAAGTCTTTTGTCCAATCCACATAATTTAATAAATTAGCAATTGCACCAATAAGATGTAAATCTTTAAAAAATAATTGATTAAATATTAAAACTTAAACATAAATATCTTTATTCAGTGTAAGTCTAACATACCCAAAATAATAAAATTCAACATCTAAAAATATTGTACAAAGATTAAAATTAGAAAACAAATCTTTTAAAATAAAATAAACTCTATTATCTATCTTATGTAGACAAGTCAGTTACATTTGTAAAGTCTTTTGTCCAATCTACATAATTTAATAAACTAGCACTTGCACCAATAAGATGTAAATTATCTAACGTCACTAAAATCACAAGATATGTGTGCCTCTCCAATGAGTTAGATCCCTCCAAAAGAACCAATGAGTTGGATCTCTCCAAAAGAACTTAGTTTTAAAATATGGTTCGAATTTCATATAGTAGCTTTTGAGATTAACTGAATTCAAATGTTGATAGAGGATGCAGCTGGCACAGTAAGTCATGATCAGCATAGCCATTTGCCTTAGCTAACAAAAAGAATTTAATTTTAAAATAACTATTCAAATTTAATACACTCGTGCTGAGGTGTAATCCAAATCAAATGTGTCATTGACGAAGGCTCCAACTGGCTGAGATTGTCGTGGTTAGAATAGCCGTTTGCATTTGTTGATGTGGATTTTTAGTCACATTCCTTGGGTTTTCCATATTTTTTCAGGGAGGCCATTATTTCCATGATTTTCAAAGAATTATTTAATCACCTTTCTATATCATAATGGTACGTCTCTCTCAAATTTTGAAATTGTGCAATGCTTCATGGTTTGGAGACACCTCGCACTGTATTTTGGACAGATGGCACTAAATTTTGATAGAGTTTCTACTTCAAATTGGGAGATTTTTGTGCAACATCTCTTCCTGATTTTTTCCTAATTGGAAAATCTTTCCTCGCATGCTTGGTAGCATGCGAAATCTGGTCGAATCCCTCTGCAATTTTTTTCGGTCATTCAAGGCTTACTGTTCTTTAAAAGTGATCTTTCATTATACTTTTAGTACATCTATCATCATCCTTCATCCGAATATGCCTCTCATTGCAGTTCTCACTGGAATTCTGCAAACCCATTGATAATCCATGTGTGGGAAATTCAAATCAAAATTAAAACGTGCATTAATTGGCATCATTTGCACATTTTCTGGATAATAAAATGGTCATTTCCGTATGGTTTATTGTCTTTTCATTGCCTTTCTCTCTTATTCTCGCTCTGCCTCTTTTTCCTTCCCCACTTCCTCTCTTTGTTTTGCCTCTGGTTGCTAGAGTTGTTTCCAGTATGCTTTATGGGCCTCCCTTAATAGGTGGCTTTCTCTCCATGTGAAATCCTGGGAACGCCCAATTTTTGGGCCTTTTCTTTCTATGCATATGAGAAGGATCTTCGAGGTGGGATAATTGGTGAACAAAGAGGGATCTCCACTTATTCATTGGAGATGATATTCGGGTACCTCAAGTGCCATGGGTGCTTTTCCCATCATAAGTATTGATAGTTTTCATCTCAAATGCGTTCGATTCGCTGCTCTCTTATTGAAAATTTAATTGTGCAATATATTAGAGATGAGTATCTTGAAGGATTTCAGGTAGTAGAGGCCATTAGGAAATATGACTTGTTTGCAGGCCAAGCTCTGGTTGGGGATTTTTAGGCTCAATTGCTAGATGTTCCTATTCAAGAAGACAAAGGAAAGGATAAAGTTGGCAATATACCGAACTCTAAAGTGATGGCTTTTGTACTTGTTGTTCCACTCAAACGTAGCAAAGAAAAATGGGGTGAAGGACCGTCTAGCCCGTGCAAGGAGGAGATGGGTAAAAATTGACGCATCTCTTAAAAGTTTATTGTTAAGCTTTCAATCAATTTTTGTCTCATGGGCTTACAGTCTTATCTCTTAATCAAGATACTTTGTCAAGTCATGTAAAAAAAGGACTTCAACAAAGAAGAACAATAAAATGATGTCAACTATCTCATTAAGGGTCCCTTTGTTTGCTGGAATTCGACTGGAATTAAAAAAATTTGAAGTTTTTTTCAAAATATGAAATTGGAATAGAGATTTGTTAATTCTCCTTTACCCCAAAACTAATATTTGAATCTTCCATCTAAGTAGGTGGAATTGGAAAATCAATTCCAATTTCACTTAAATGGAAATTGGGGGTAATTGGAAAATCAATTTCAATTCCACTTAAATGGGAATTGGGGTAAAGCGAAATTTATAATATTTTGAAATCTATATGCAAACAACATTTTTCATCTTCTCATTATGAATTCTAGGTGAACCAAACGGTTCCAGTCATATTTTAAAAAACTATTTTCCAAATTAAAAATTTCCAGAATTGTCAAACACTAGAATTTGACAATTCCAACGTTATTTAATTCCAACAACCAAATAGACTTTAAGGAATAATAGTTAGAATGTTGATAAACCAATTTGAATTCAATGATTTAATGGG
Source organism: Chamaecyparis obtusa (assembly GCA_027943335.1). Taxonomy (NCBI): domain Eukaryota; kingdom Viridiplantae; phylum Streptophyta; class Pinopsida; order Cupressales; family Cupressaceae; genus Chamaecyparis; species Chamaecyparis obtusa. Next base: position 411,403 of record BSBK01009146.1, read on the forward strand.
TTCGAAGACCATTTTAAAGGAATATCCAATGCAAAAAGAGCTTTATGGGCTTATTGTTAGCATGGGTAGCCTGTCGGCTCTGATCAAACAAGGACTGCAGAATTATTTATTAATTCACACCTCAATCTATGTCTGGGTTGGCCCTCTTGAACAGTGCGGCCTTTATGATAAGGTTGGCCCTCTTAGTTGCTATGACTCCTATTAATAGGAGATCTTGTCATTGAGGGAAGACACACAAAACATAACGTGCTCTTCCCTCTCCAAGAATCGCACAAGGCAGGAATCGCACAAGGCAGCAGGCAGGGAATCTACGATGAGGTACAACAGGCCCATCTAGGGCATCAGCAAGAAGAAACCACAGGCCCATCTTGGGCATCAGTAAGAAGGAACAGCAGGTTCTTCTAGGGCTTTAACAATAACAGCGAATCCTTCGAATTGTATTGCTTGATTACACCAGATCGAAGACTTCAAAGAAAACCTGGGTACTATTTCACCCTGCTAGCTCATATCATACTTTATTATATGCTTAGCATTTGAAAGTACTTCATAGTTTATTCTTTCCTAAGTGAATCTGAATAAATCTAACATGGTATCAGAGCTACGGTAGAGAAAAGATCAAATTTAGATTTAGGAATTCAATCTAATGGCATCTAGGGTTTTGTCTAAAATTGAAATAAGGGTTTTGATTTTCAATTAGTTGCCTCTATGAGTGCGTGACATAGGGAACATGTGGATAGATCATATCTGAATCATGATTTATACCTTCAGCTTGTTTGAAATAAGGGTTTCTAAATTTTCAGTTAGGTTCTTCTATATGTATAGATCATATTAAGGTTAAGTGCATGGCATGCATGATTTAGAGAAAGTATATTGAATACATATTTAATATTGCACATACCTTGCATACCTACTGGTTCTATGAATGTGTAGAGTAATTCATACATTGCATTAGTTTTGCATTGAAGACATTCATAGTTATGAGAAGGCACCTCACCTTTCATTGATTTTACAAACCCCGCATTTAACTTTGTCATGTATGAGTATATATACTGCCATAGCTGAAATATCTCAGCTGATTGCTAATATAGCCTTGTATGCGTTATTGGCATTTCTGTATGTTAGCTGAAGTCTCATATTGTATTCTGGCTTAAGGGGGAGTTTATTATGGGCTCACTTTCCCATCCCTTTACATGGCTTTCTAGATCATTAGCATCATATAGATTTGCATGGTTTAGCATTTACATATGCTATTGGCTGGTTCATAACACTTGGCTTGTGATAGAACCATTATGATTGCTTATGAATATGAAGGAAGTATTTTTTGTACACTGACAACTTTGGCTTGTGTTGGACAAATGACATAATCTGGTATGTATTACGGATTTACCTTAGCATGTGTGGATGAAGTTAAGTCCATCGAGAGGGAGTAAGTCTCCTATTCCCTGGGTGTCTTAAACATATGGTTTAAGAGGAAGTTCCATCATGGTCTCTCTAGTTTGGATGGAAACCATGTGAGTAAATCCATCTCTTGGTTTATACTAAGCATTGTATATGTTGATATTGATTGACTCATTGTCTCTTTTTGGGAAATCATAGTTGATTAGATGGATGCTAGTTATTATGTTCCTCATGCATAGGTACATACATTATTGGCTGGAACATTCTTACATTGGCATATGTCAGAATTAATGTTGTTATCTGCACAAGGACATGCATATAGAAAACTATTGCATCCTGCTGGTTAGATATTGGTTATCTTTAGATACTAAAGACTTATATGATTATTCTTATGCACTAATATGGGACATACATCTTTGAATGGGTCATACTCTCTTTTATTTACTGATTATGGCTAATGACCTATAATTATATTGGCTAACATTTTACTTGTTCTAGAGAGAACTACATTTAAATAAATAGGTCATGCTCATATGGACTCATGTTGCCTTGAGTCTAAACCTAAGAGAGTTTTATTACGGGTATAAACCTCTCCCTCCTACATGAGTAGGAACATTCCCTATAGGCATAGCCTATAATTGTGACATTCATAGCAGGGTGGAATGTCTATTTAGCTTGGATGGTTAGGTATGAGGAACATACCTTTCTCTATGTCGCGTATCATACCTTATGCTGTCAAGTATAGGGAACTTATATAGCTGATTGTGAGTATTATTAATTAACTGTTTTACATTGATGCATGAGTGCATACACTATTGTTTAAACATACTCTATATTATGTTATGTATGGGAATCATACTTTATATTGCCTTGACTCATTTCTGTTATGAGAACACACTTTGCATTGGCATATGTTGTATTGGCATATTTTATGAAAACATACTTAGAGATAATATTGTGGCATGCATGGATATATGTTATCCCTTGCATATGCTATGCTTTGTTATATGTATTCATGATTATTGATCATATATATGTGTGAATACATTTCTTTATGGTAGGAACTATAATACATATGGTTTTATATGTGAACTTTACATCTAACTTGAATCTTATAATCATATTGGTCAATCTTATACTTATGAGATGAGGTTTTGTTTATGAGATTCATGTGGTTATTCATCTGATATACTTATGCTTTGATTAAATTATTCTTATATATCATTTGATGTTCTTTGAGTCCAGGGGACTCGAGAATCAAGGGTTCACATTTGCATGGATCAGGGATCCATTGCTGAGTAATGGGTGAGACATCATTGATGTCAAAAGACCATTACACCTTGTGGATAGAATCGCCGATGGAGGCAATCCACCTAAGAGCTTGTGGATAGAATCGCCGATGGAGGCAATCCACCTGAAAGCTTGTGGATAGAATCGTCGATGGAGGCAATCCACCTAGTAATGGGTGAGACATCTTGGATGTCAAAAGACCATTACACCTAGTAATGGGTGCGACATCTCGGATGTCAAAAGACCATTGCACCTTGTAATGGGTGAGACATCTTGAATGTCAAAAGACCATTGCACCTAGTAATGGGTGAGACATCGTTGGATGTCAAAAGACCATTACACCCAGTAATTGGTGAGACATCATGGATTTGATGTCAAAAGTCCATTACTACCAATAATTGGTGAGACGTCATGGATTTGATGTCAAAAGTCCATTACTACCAATAATTGGTGAGACGTCATGGATTTGATGTCAAAAGTCCATTACTCCCAGCAATCGGTGAGACCTCATGGATTTGATGTCAAAAGACCATTGCCCTGAGCACTTGGTGAATATCATGGACTTGATATTCATGAGACCAATGCTCTGGATATCATAGAGTTGATATCATCTGAGTCTTGGAGACTCATGGATCAGGGATCCACAATTGAGTATTTGGTAACATCATGGACTTGATGATACCATGAATATCATAGAGTTGATATTCTAAATTCTTAAGTCATGGGACTCGTGGATCTGAGTTGTCCACATTTGGATAGTAAAACATCATGTACTTGATGTTGGTATGATGTCATGAATTTGACATCTCTTGAGTCTTGGAAACTCGTGAATTTAGTTGTCCACAAATTGGATAGTATACATCATGGACTTGATGTTTCTATATATTGAAGAATTTTGGCAATCCTATGTTATCATGAATATCATGGTCTTGATATTCTTTTGGATCTAATCAATCCACTCATTCGGAGGATAACGGATTTGAGCCAAATTTTTATATATAGACTTGGATTTATGGTAGATAGGATCTACCTTCATAAAATCTATGGATAGGGTATCCAAGGTGATTATGTTTTTGGTTCTCAAGGGTGATAGTTTAGGGTGTGTCCTAAAATAGATGGATTCTATGGTTTGATCTTACCCTCCAGTCTAAGGGGGAGTGTTAGCATGGGTAGCCTGTCGGCTCTGATCAAACAAGGACTGCAGAATTATTTATTAATTCACACCTCAATCTATGTCTGGGTCGGCCCTCTTGAACAGTTCGGCCTTTATGATAAGGTCGGCCCTCTTAGTTGCTATGACTCCTATTAATAGGAGATCTTGTCATTGAGGGAAGACACACAAAACATAACGTGCTCTTCCCTCTCCAAGAATCGCACAAGGCAGGAATCGCACAAGGCAGCAGGCAGGGAATCTACGATGAGGTACAACAGGCCCATCTAGGGCATCAGCAAGAAGAAACCACAGGCCCATCTTGGGCATCAGTAAGAAGGAATAGTAGGTTCTTCTAGGGCTTTAACAATAACGGGCGAATCCTTCGAATTGTATTGCTTGATTACACCAGATCGAAGACTTCAAAGAAAACTCGGGTACTATTTCACCCTGCTAGCTCATATCATACTTTATTATATGCTTAGCATTTGAAAGTACTTCATAGTTTATTCTTTCCTAAGTGAATCTGAATAAATCTAACACTTATCACCTACCTCCTGGTGGTCATTAAATAGGCTAATTTGAATATAATAACTTGAGTTGATCTGATGGCAATGCCCCTATACGAGTTAGTTTGGACAAGTACCACATAAGAGTTCACTTGTTTAGTATGGATTTTGCTCATGTCTTTTGTGGTTCAAGCCCTAGAACTTGCAAATGGACAATAGGTGGTTGTAGAGATACAAATATATCTTTTAGTGAATTTGGTTAAAATTATTTTAATGGAAGGTTGTATAAAAAACACTGGCAATGTAAGCTTGTTGATTTTTGTTGATTTTGGATTAGAATGCACTATACCCGAAATGGCAATTCCATCTATGCAAGTTTGTAGATGGATTAAGCTTCTCCTCTTAGTGTTTGTCAAGCTCAAGGAGGATGTTTATACAAAAGTTGACAAGTGTCATGAAGGACTCATGCTGATAGCTCTCCTTGGGGTTCGAGACGAAAAAATGTTCTCTAAAAGAGGACCTTCAAGTTGTTAATGGGAATCTTGAAGATTTCACATCCTTCTACTAAGAACATTATTTGGTTTTGAAGTATCTCATGGTTCCCATCAAGGCACTCTAGAGGTTACAAACACCTATTCAAAATGGAGAAACCCTTGACTAAGTGGAACCTACAAATATCATTTGTGAACAAATAAAGCAATTACCAATAGCATTCAAACCTAACTTCTACAAAGTGTTTTCTACATGAGTAAGCATTGTGTAGTATATAGTTCTAACTAAAAACTTGTATTGGCTTCATCATATTCTTAGTTACAATTTGCAATATTGCCAAAATAATAATATACCTATAGATTAGAATCAATAATACCATAAAGTTTATTAAATGTCATAAATGAAAAAAAATGAAAGTGTGAGAGACAACCTTAAAATGCAGGTATTAAAAGAAATCATACTCCTATTTGGTTTAGATGACAAAATCTAAAGGGTGACTATTTTTCCAAAACCCCAAAATAGGTGTTTAAATCTACAAATTGAATCTTGTTCATGTGAAAATTGGGCTCCTAGCTTTCTCTTAAATTGTTCCTTGACGTACCATATCTCACCCTACTAAAATTTCCGATAAGCCAATATTTTGATTGACATGTTATGAACAAACTTAATGTTTCATCTTTTAGATAAAACAATCAACCACATGATAAAATAAAATAATTTAAATTTTTTTTTGACATCAAACATTATATACATCAATAAAATGATTAGTGATAAATGTATTATCACTCTAAGGAATTTCTTTATTAGATTTTTGACTAGCACATTGCCCCCCTTCTAATCATATTTATGCATTATGCATTGTTCTTCATGGAATAAATGTTGGACTAGAGAATTATAGCCTCTCAAGTGATTAAAAAACATGCATTTAAAATATTTGTATAATAATTATCTTTACCTTCTATGTGATGAATGTCAAAGGCAAAACAAAGATTTTATTTCAAATTGATAATGATGTGTGTGTGTGTGTGTGTGTGTATCACTTAAAAGATCAAATTGAATTTGACATGTGGATGATGTTGTTTGCTTCAAAAAATTAACGAAATACTATTGAGAAGCTAACATAAGAAACATGAGGCATGAACAATAAAGAACAAATTCCATACTTTCAAAATTGTATTTATAAAGATTGTTAAAATTACTTGTAATAAAAAATTAAATATATTTGTTATAAATTTTAAAAATAAAATAAAGTTTAAACAAGAGTCTTTTAATTAAAAGATAAACTTTAAAATAAACTTTAAAAATAATAATTATAATCATAATTACCAGAAAATTCTATTATGAAAATATGGATTCCATATTGACATGTTTAATACTACCTTTATAAATAATATAATCATAGTTTTATGCATTTATTCATATAGCTTGATTTGTTTAGACTTCAGTGTTTATCATCCTTTTATGAATACCCCCATTTTCGTGACCATATTGTTTATCAATTAACAATCTCGATATCATTGAAAGGCTCACCTTTGTGAAGGCTAAGAGCACATTCACCAACAATCTGCAAGACAAAATTGAAAATGGTTATAAACAATGAAGGACAACTAAAATTCCTATAACTAGATTGCCTTGACAAGTGCCACAAACCCCTCAGATGTTCACATTTTCCCCCAAAGCACTTTTATGGAACATGGAACTTAATTTTGTAAAAATCAATCAATATTAATAATCTGTTTAACAATTCTATTATGTTACGTTTGAAAGAATCTAATTAAATTAAAAGTATTGTTTACATTTTTTTTAAATGACTACTTGAACTTCTAAAATTTACACTTTATAAAAAGTTATTTATCTTTGATATTTTCTTATACAAAATTGAAATTTAATTTTGTTAAAAGGAGGCCATTTTAATAATGAATTTACAATCTTTAAAAATTCCACTATATTACTGTTATATTTCCAAATTCTAATACTATCATGAAGGAAGTTACGAAACACAGCTAATTATAATAAAAATATTGTTTTGACCCTTTCAGCTAAGTTTCGTTTTTTATATTTTGTTAAACTATATTTTTTAGATGAAAAATATTTTTAAAACAAGCAGAACCACAATAGTCATATAAAACATTGGAGCCAGTATATTTTCAGAAATTCCTTAGCAAATTGAAATGTACAAAATAATTTCAATTTATTGAAGTAGAATCAGAAAAGTATCAATGTAAAAAAGAATAAAACAATAAAAAGAAGAGATACGAAAAAATTTAGGGGAAAAATATGAAATTTTTATTGAGGATCAAGAATTACAACCCGTGCGTTCAGTCTGAGAGGACCAAGACATAGGAAACCACAGCAGGAATCCCATGCTGCAGAGAAGCCGCAGGGAAACAAACAGAAATGGAGAAAATAAGTGATCAGAGGAAGCTTTTGCAAGTGGCTACTCACTTGACCTATACAAGCATTCTCAAATATCTATAGAATTGTTCCATTTAACCCCTTTCTCTTGCTCAGACCCAGATTTGGCAAGAAAATCAGCAAGTTGATTCTGATCACGCTGAGTATAAATTGGAATCACATCAGAAATGTGCCGCCACAAATCCTTGGGAAATAATAGATCTCAAATGCCATGAAGTAATGGAAAAATTCCTCATACAATCCAGAGCCCCAACAAGAACTTGAGTGTCTGATTCAATGATCCATTTTTCGTGCCCCTGACTAACCGCCCAGAAAGAGGCATAAAGGATAGCTAATGCTTCGGCCTCGTTGTTAGTGGCTATTCCCAAACCCTGCAACTCCCAATGTGAAACGATTCCATTGCTATCACAGCAAACAAATCCAGTGCCAGCATTACCAATATTGCCTTTTGCAGCACCATCTGTGTTGATTTGAACTCGGCCCAAAGGGGGCGGTGACCATTTTTTGTTTCCAAGGTTCATAGTGGAATCAATATTAGCCACATGCCCCCTATCCTCCTCGGAAGAGTTGGCACTAACTTGTGCCATCACAGTCTCTGTGATTTTACTCCAAATAGTATGCCAAACAACATCTATAGAAGAAGAGGTCTCTCAAAATATTCTGCTGTTCCGTTCAAGCCAAATTTGACACCAAATGAAGTTCAAACCAAGTTGCCAGCCCATGCTTAAAGCTTTGGATCCAAATTTTTTTCCTTGCCATTTATCTAAAATACTAATTCTGCTCATGTTTCCACAATTCCTGATTTCAAAGGCTGAAAACCATCCTTCCCAGATCTTAGAAGAAAAAGAACATTCAAAAATCAAATGTTCCAAAGTTTATTCATGAGAATTACATAAGACACACCTAGACAGGCCTATAAACCCTCTACCTCTTAAATTCTCATAAGTAAGAATGCCATTGTGTATAAACAACCACGCAAAAATATTGACCTTAGGCCATCCCTTAGAATGCCAGATCTTCAGCCAGTACAGCCGAGGGTAAAGAGGCGGAGGGTGAGCAGCAAGAAGAGTCTCATAACCAGTTTTGACAGTAAAAGTGCCTAAGCCATCACACCCCCAGGCAGTTTCATCGTCTCTATTACAGCCAAAAAGAAGGTGATCAAACATAATACGTTCAATGATAACAGCGAACCCAGAGGGAACTGGGATGGGCCATTCATGGAGCTTTTTGAATTGCTTATAGCTGTAACTCTGAGTTTGGCAGGTCTTTAGGTACTTCTCAATCTTGATCCAACCCCTTGATTCAAGAGCAATTTTATGGGAAGCAAGATAGGGAATTCATCAATGATGGGAGGATGCTGGTCCCAAGAATCTGTCCAAAAAAGAGCTTTATCCCCTTTACCAACAATCCAAAGAAGACCATCTTTGACTAGTTTGGAGACAAGCTTCAGAGCCTTCCAAGCAAGAGAACCATTACCCTCCAAGGGATACCTACTCACATCATTCTAGATTAATCCTACCAAGGTATTTGCTGGTCATCATTTTACTAAAAAGAGAATTGGGGGTGGAAATCCACGTCCAATAAAGTTTGCCAGCCAAAGCTTTGTTATTAAGCTCAGCACTTCTAAGACTTAACCCACCATCAATTTTTGGCCAAGTGACCTTGTCCCAACTAACAAAAGCCCAATTCCTAGTATCTTTGGTGCCATTCCAAAGAAACTTCCTAGCCTTCTTATCAAGGTCCTTCCAGATGGAGGAAGGGGCAGCAAGGATAGAAAACTTGTATATAGGCATAGCTTGAATAACTGCTTGAAGAAAAGTAAGTCTGGCCCCATAGCATAAAACAATTATTGGACCAATGCTTCTTGAGTTAATGCGCTCCACCAGGCGATGTGAAACAGCCATAGGAAGTTTTTTGAAATGAAGCAGGACCCCGAGATACTCTAAGGGCAAAGAAGAAACCAAAAAACCCAAGATATCAAGGATACAATGCTGAAGGGGAGGATCAGTGTTGAAGAAAACCACCGTGGATTTCTAAGCATTAATAACTTGATGCTGAGAGGTATGTGTGAAGAATCTCAGATATCATCCTTGCTTCAGAGCAAGGCAACCCCCATAAGCTCCATATCATCCACAAATTGCAAATGAGAGAAAACTTCCTCTCCAATCTCAACTCTAGATAAAAGAAAATTGATTTCTTTTTTCAAGAAACAATCCACCTAGACCTTCCACCATAATTAGTAAAAGAAAAGGAGAAACTGGATCTCCTTTCTGCAAACCATGAGAAGCATTGAAGGGAAGAGAAGGAATGTCATTGATAAGAACCAAGTAAGAAGGAGAGCTAACACAACTCAACACCCAATCAGTCCACATCTAAGGAAAAAACCATAAGTGGTCAACATCTTGGCTAAGAAGATCCATTCCACTCTATCATAAGCTTTAGACATGTCAAGTTTAATGAATATTCTTCTAAGGAGACTGATGTAAAGAATGCACGACTTCTTGCACTATCACCACTCCATCAAGAATTTGCCTTCCCTCCACAAAGCCCCCTTGTTCAAGATAGATAATCTTATGAAGGGTTTTGAGTCTTTAAGCACTCATGGAAGTGACAATTTTACAGACCACATTACATAATGAAATGGGGCGAAAATTAGAGATGTGAGAGCCTTCCCCCTTGGGAATAAGAGCAATGAAGGTGCAGTTCAAGGCTTTGAGCATCCTCTTGTTACTGAAAGACTCACGAACCACTTCAAAAACACTGAATTGCATATCATTCCAAAAGGTGTGAAAAAACTCCACAGGGAAACCATCTACTTACTAGTAGTCATACCAAAGACTACCTTCTTAACTTCATCCAAATCAATAGGCTGCAGTAGAGCAAGATTTTCACCATCAGAAATTAAGGTGGGAATAACATTTAAAACAACTTGTTCACAAACATCATCATTGACATTCCTAGCTGAAAACAAGTTGGAAAAATTGTCTCTGGAATGTGCATAAATTGCTGAAGTAGAGGAAAAGATGTGACCACATCATCCTAGAGACCAGTCACTTTATTCTTTTGCTTCCTATTGAAAGCGGTTCTATGAAAGAAGGTAGTATTTTTCTCTCCAGCCAGAAGCCAAGCGGTTCTAGCACGTTGTTTCCAATAAATCTCTTCTTGGCTATCAATCTCTTCAACAACTTTTCGGAGGGAATGATCTTCATTTCTAAGTTGATCAGTGACGGTACCAGTTCTGAATTGGTTATGAATCCTTTCCCATCTAACAAGCAAGAGATCACGTTGGGAGTGGAAATCAGATCTGTTAAGCTTTTTCCATTTTTTGACTTGACTTTCGACAAAGTGCAGCTTCTTATGAACCTTAAACATAGCTGTGTCATACTTAGGACAACCCTCCTTCCACCATAACAGAATTAGGAGCCTAAGTTCCTCTTTTGAAACCAGAAGTTTTCAAATCTAAAGGGACGATGGAAAGAGCTAGTACTTATGCCACATTTGAGAAGAATAGGAGAGTGATCAAAGATCGGACTATCAAGAACATGCAGATTTAGCTGCCATTTAGTGAAGGCACCTTTTGAAACCAAAAATCTGTCCAATTTGACCTTTCAAGAATGAGGCTCAACTCTCTTATTGGTCCTTGTCAAGCTAGAGCTAGGGTCTTTCACATCAACCAAGCTTAGCCAGAAATTGAGCAATCATGAAGTGATCCCTTGGATCTAAAGAGGGAAACCCACCCTCTTGATCATTGGGAGATAGTTTGGCATTAAAGTCTACAGCAATAATCCAATACACCCATCCCAAGACTGTTGCATGCACTGAACTACACACCATTGTCTTTTCAACATAGTTGAAAAAATCGTATAAAAATTGCAAATATCGTGATGTATTACATGTGATATTCTCGGACGATATTATCACCCAATAAATAGGCGGCGATTTTCTCAAAATTGCGCAGCAATTTTTTAGGTTAAAAATTGTGAAATCGCACAATTTTTTGAGCATCAAATCGGCAGTAAGATAGCATAAAGTGAAATGCAAAAAATAAAAAGGTAAAAATAGGGTTACACCATCTATGTTTGAAGGTTGCGATTGCCCACGGAAACAAAGGTATTAAAGTTTAATCTCAGCCACACCCGAGAGTAGACTGGTTATAATTTTCCTTGAATCGAATGCCCAAATCAAGACCCGACACATAATGATTTATTATGATTGATGATAAACTATGAAGGATTTAATTGGTTTGGACCCTGCTGCACATGTCAAAGTATATTATTTGTTTTAAAAATTGATTCTAATATAAATATATACGCTTTATATATATTATAACATTTTAGTTTTATATGCGTGTTAAACATTTTAATTTTGTTTTTGGTATTAATAGTTGGTGGGGCCAACTCCCAGATGGAGGTCACAAGGGGGACCTCGTCCCCATTCAAATCAACTTAGAAGCCACATAAGCCACATAAGCATGTTAGAATGTGAAGTTGATACTAGCATTTGCTGTTGTCATTAATGGTTGGCATTGATATCAACATATCCTTTGCTTAGATGTAGATTGGATGTTTGTGGTGATCCGATAGAGTGTGCTCTGGATGATGTGCCGTAAAGATTTATCCTTAGTTGTGTCGGTGCTGGTCCCATTTATCATACAACATAATGTCGTTTGTTTGTTTGGGTCTAGTCCTATCTTGGAAGTGGCCATTCTGCTTTGGTCAATGTATTTGCATTGTAACGTATAGATACTATCCATTGGTACCGAAGATCTCAGTGATGGTGTAGCATGTTGTTATGAGCAAGGCGTGTTGTATTGAGCGAGGTGGTCCACGTTTCATTCCCTACCACCACAGGAATTGCTTCGGTGCAACCTATTTCAAATTGCATTAGGCCAACCAAGTTGTTGGCATGGATTGATATAAGAGAGTGATGATTCTATTTGTTGATGCGTGCTTGTATGCGAGTATATGTGAAGTGATTGTGAATCTGATAAGGGAAGATTTGTGTGTTGATGTAATTGCAGTTGTGTAATGACCCCTTTTTACCCCTAGACTGAAATTCCATCAGTTAGGCATGAATTAGGAAATCATCTTACAATTGTGAACAAATTCTATGTTAACCTTCATAAAAACATATCTATTAAACTTAGACGGGTATTTAGATCCCTAGGATATAGGGTTCTTCCTTCTTCGTATACTACAATCACTATGGGTTGGAAGGCTTATCGTGCTCCGGGCGCGTGAAACAGGCTACAAGTGGCTTCCCTCAAGGCCTAACCCTAGTATTGGGACAGCCCGATATGTGCCCGAAATTACTCCGCCTCTCCCTTCCATCGGGCTTCCGACCCCAAAGCATTGTAGTAGTGGAAAGAAAGGTAAAATCTATATTGTATAGTTTAAATACCAAAGATTAATTCTTGTTTCTATTTATTGCTATATTCTCCTATATTATGAGAAATCCAAATATATATAACAAAGATATTGAATTTACGCATATATATATTACTTCCTAACTTCCATAACATCATTCATACATATGATAAGTATTATATTAGTCAAGTCTTAGTACCTTGACTGGTCGACTGGTCTGTTGACTGTACCTCAGCTTAATGTGACCGCCGACTGTACTTCACATCAGACAATACTATCTACACGAGGACTTCACAACTCCGTTTTGCTTGAGTTACGTGTGATTGCCTTTCCTCTTATGTAAAAAAAAATGATCTATATCTTTCGCCAGCGGTTGGTACATCCTTAAGTACCAGTCCAAGGGTACAGTCGTGACCTTGTGATGCCGACAGGTCTTTTAATTTAGTTAGTATATGATAATTTATTTGTTAATGTTGTTAATTTAGAATGTATTATTTTGTTTGTTTAATAATGGTGTTATTATTTAGCAATATATATTGTTGATGATATTATTAATATTAATGACATTAATATTAATTAATAATAATATGTATATTATTAATAATATTATTAACATTATCAAATTGATTATTATTATTTTCTATTGTATATTTTAACACATTGAGTATTGATTTAATTGATATAATATTGGTTATTGATCTAATTGATGTATATAAATTAATTATATCACTTAGTAAATTATAATGATATTAATAATATTAATTATGTAATGATTTATATTTAATATTTACATAATATACAATATATTGGTTATCAACGTTCAATATATCAATATTATCAATGTATATTGTTTATCATTTAATTAACAATATCATTATCTTCAATATTATTAAATATTATATTAATATTTTAAGAGTAGATTTACTATTATTAATTTATTAACATCTATATTATAATGTATAACTATAATACTTGTATGATCGTTATTTACTAGGTTCTATCTAATAAGGGGGTCATGACAGTCCACCCCTCTTGAATATGCTTGTCCTCAAGCAATAACATGTTTATATTCATTTTACCCTTATAACCAAGATGTATCTCTAAATTCATATGTAACTTAATTCTTCACAGTTTGGTTAATTATTATCGTCAACTTACCATAGTCGGGTATATACTTTACAATATAAAGTATATGGAAACCACTATTATGTAGATATTAACTAATTAATTATAATTAAATATTTATAAGATATAGAGTAATATTTTAATAATAGATATTATTATAATGATAATCTTTGTTTGTCATTTAATTTCCTATAAAATATTTCTTTTATCATCACAGTCCTAGCCTTCAAATACAAATTATCATTCTTGACACACTTATAGATACTCAAGATATATTCATGGTATAAATTGTTTGGAAACATAATAATTATGAGCTAAATGCATTAGTAAGGCACATACACTCTTAACGTAACCATGTTGCCAACATTATGCAGGAATAAAACATGTAAATATGCTTAGCACTTTCTGAAGTTATCATAAATTTATAAATGCACACAATACATACATATTTATTAAGTCGTGAAGTATATATGTAGCACATGTAGGACATGAATACAATGAAGCACATAGAAAATGAATTCACTCAAATCATGAAGTGCATATGTGAATACACAAAACACATAAAGCATATACATAATTTTAATTTAGTCATGAAGCATATACAATGCATACACATGAAGTAGAACATAATTGGATTAAATCATAAGGTACACATATGAATACACGTAGCATACAAAGTATGATACGTACATATAAATCATGCACAAGGATACATGAATACACATTAAACATGGATGGAGTAAACATGTCAAACATGCGAAAATGAATACATGATAAACACAAAGTATGAAACAGTACACTCAAATAGACATGTAACGCAAGGAGTAGTGCTCATATACCTCATACACATAAAGTGCAAGTACACTTAGAGAACATACTTAAATCATGCAAAAAATGAACACAAATTGGTCGTGAAGCCGCACACAATACAATACATATATGTCAGACACTCAAAGCATGAGTTATCACAACTAATTACATACCAAGCATAAAGACATGAAGCAGTGCATAAGTACACATTAACACACCATAGATAGAGATATAAATACACATCAAATTTTTCAGATATGAAGAAATACATAAGTATATGTCAAATACATAGGGGAGGAAGCATACAAACAATAGACAAAACCTACATGAGGGATATGGTCATGAGTTATGAAGTTTGAATACAAATTGTCCATGAAGTCATTTAAATGCACACAAGGCAATACATCCAACATTAAAGCATTAGGTAGCACACTTAGTTACACACCAATCATATAAGACATGAACATCAAACACATCAGCAATGGACCAAATACCATCAAGCATGTAAGGTATGTAGCAGTACATGTCGCACATGTAAGGCAAGAGCACCAAAAACAATACACAAAGCATACACATTGATAACATGGAGCACACACACGGGGCAGACATATTTATGCATAAAGATACAAAGCATACCCATGAACGTATGAAGACACAAAGTATACACACAATACACGCATTAGTAGATTTCTATTGACTAGAATGTTTCCTTGTTTCATCTTTTACCCTACAGGATGGCAGGATCATGCTCTGATACCACTTGTAATGACCCCTTTTTACCCCTAGACTGAAATTCCATCAGTTAGGCATGAATTAGGAAATCATCTTACAATTGTGAACAAATTCTATGTTAACCTTCATAAAAACATATCTATTAAACTTAGACGGGTATTTAGATCCCTAGGATATAGGGTTCTTCCTTCTTCGTATACTACAATCACTATGGGTTGGAAGGCTTATCGTGCTCCGGGCGCGTGAAACAGGCTACAAGTGGCTTCCCTCAAGGCCTAACCCTAGTATTGGGACAGCCCGATATGTGCCCGAAATTACTCCGCCTCTCCCTTCCATCGGGCTTCCGACCCCAAAGCATTGTAGTAGTGGAAAGAAAGGTAAAATCTATATTGTATAGTTTAAATACCAAAGATTAATTCTTGTTTCTATTTATTGCTATATTCTCCTATATTATGAGAAATCCAAATATATATAACAAAGATATTGAATTTACGCATATATATATTACTTCCTAACTTCCATAACATCATTCATACATATGATAAGTATTATATTAGTCAAGTCTTAGTACCTTGACTGGTCGACTGGTCTGTTGACTGTACCTCAGCTTAATGTGACCGCCGACTGTACTTCACATCAGACAATACTATCTACACGAGGACTTCACAACTCCGTTTTGCTTGAGTTACGTGTGATTGCCTTTCCTCTTATGTAAAAAAAAATGATCTATATCTTTCGCCAGCGGTTGGTACATCCTTAAGTACCAGTCCAAGGGTACAGTCGTGACCTTGTGATGCCGACAGGTCTTTTAATTTAGTTAGTATATGATAATTTATTTGTTAATGTTGTTAATTTAGAATGTATTATTTTGTTTGTTTAATAATGGTGTTATTATTTAGCAATATATATTGTTGATGATATTATTAATATTAATGACATTAATATTAATTAATAATAATATGTATATTATTAATAATATTATTAACATTATCAAATTGATTATTATTATTTTCTATTGTATATTTTAACACATTGAGTATTGATTTAATTGATATAATATTGGTTATTGATCTAATTGATGTATATAAATTAATTATATCACTTAGTAAATTATAATGATATTAATAATATTAATTATGTAATGATTTATATTTAATATTTACATAATATACAATATATTGGTTATCAACGTTCAATATATCAATATTATCAATGTATATTGTTTATCATTTAATTAACAATATCATTATCTTCAATATTATTAAATATTATATTAATATTTTAAGAGTAGATTTACTATTATTAATTTATTAACATCTATATTATAATGTATAACTATAATACTTGTATGATCGTTATTTACTAGGTTCTATCTAATAAGGGGGTCATGACAAGTTGATGCAACCGGTAGCAGACTGTTATATCATTTCCATGTTGCAAAGTATCGGTGGCAGTGACTTCAATGGTGGATACTATTTCATTTCTTATATTCTGGCAGTGAGCCTTTCTATTTTTTGGATAGTTAGCCCAACCGATAGTGAGCCCACCTGCAATGAGCGAACCAACAATGAGCCCACTTGCAATGAGAAAACCAACAGTGAGCCCTTGTAAAAATCACCTTAATTGGTGTTCTTTTCATGAGAAGCAGTTGCTCCATAGTTTTTCTCGTGTTGGGTTTCCATGTAAATTTTGGTGTTCATTGTGTTGATGTTTTCGAGCTTTCATGTTCATATTTATTATAAGTTTCTAACTGGTTTAAGTATTCATCAAATTAACATAAGTAAAAGAAATTGTTCGATAATAATTGATTCACCCCCCCCCCCCCCCCAATTTATCCTACGTGTTCAACAATTGGTATCAGAGCTTGGGATCCTTGGAGAAAGCTTAACCACTTGAGGTAGATCCGATAGCACACAAATTGAATATTCTTATGTTTGATGGATCCGATTATAATACCTATAAAGAGCATATGAGAGGATACATGGTTTCAATCAGTTACACTATTTGGAGGAATGTGGAGACATTGTATGTTGCACCGCAGAATGGCCCTACTACTCGATGAAATTTCAGCTTATGAGGAGAATGAGAAAGCAAGGTATGCAATTTTCAGTGCTTTATCAAAAATTGAGTTAACTAAAGTTATTTCATTGAAGATGCCTGTGAAGTTTGGGAAAAATTGAAAGAGATCTATGAAGGTAATGATAGAGTCAAGTTATCTAAGAAGCTAACAGCTAAGTGTCATTTTGAGGGTCTAAAAATGGAAGAAGGTGAAGATATCAAAAGCTATTTTCAGAGAGTTAACAATGTAGTAAAGGAAGTCAAGAATCAAGGAGGCAATATCATTGATGAAGATGTTATGAAGAAGATCTTGATGACCTTACTAAAGAGCTGTAGTTACAAGAACTCGGTTATAGATGAAGTTTATGATCCAAAGAAGTTTACCAGAGAACAGTTGTTTGGCACCCTGACCGCATTTGAATTGAGAAAGTTTGGAAAAGAGAAGACCGGATTTGAGACAGCCTTTAAAGCCACAAGGATAGAAGAAGATCCAGATGATGATGATTTAGATGAGATGGAAGCAAACTTTGCGAGGAAGCTAAAGAAAGGAATTGGAAAATATAAAGGTATGTTACCTCTTAAATGCTTTAGATGTGGAAAAATTGGTCATTTAGCAACTAGTTGTCTGGAAAAGGCTAACCGATAGAAGTTTAAGAAGTTCAATAAGAAGGCTTACTATATTAATGATGATGCCAGTATATCAGATGATGAGTCAGATCAGGAAGACTGTTTATTCTATGCTAAAGAAGAAAAACCTAGATTTGATATTTCTAACATTTGCCCGAAATATGATGATAATGCTAAGACTGCTTTGTATGTTAGAAGAAATAAGAATGAATGGTTGATTGATAGTGGTTGTTCGAATCATATGACTGATGATAAAAGAAAATTTCTAAAACTTGAGAAATATGATGGTGGTCTTGTTAGATTTGGTGATAGTAAGGCAACATATATTATTGGAATGGGTTCTATACTTTTGATGGAAAACATAACAATGACAAGGTTTACTATGTGAAGAGTTTGTGTCATAATCTTTTGAGTCTTGGACATATGTGTGAGAATGAGTATGATGTTGTGTTTAAAGATGAAGGTTGTGAGACTCGAAAGAGGTCTAGAACAGCAGTTGGCAAAATAACAAGAAGGAATATTTATCAACTTGAAGGAGCTACAGAAAGATGTTTACTATATCATATTGATGGCAGTTGGCTTTGGCACCAGAGAATGTGTCACATCAATTTCGACAACTTGGTAAAAATAAGTTCATCATGTGCAGTAAGAGATTTACCAAGAATATGTAAAGAAGACATCATTATCTGTAAGGAATGTCAAGAAGGAAAGCAGACAAGAGAATCATTCAAGACAAAAGATCATTCATCTACCGGTTTATTGGATCTTGTGCACACTGACATATGTGGTCCTACCAGAACAAGAAGCTTACAAGGTGAGATATTTCATACTTTTCATTGATGATTATTCAAGATTATCTTGGGTTGCATTTCTAAGAGAAAAATTAGAAGCATTTGAGAAATTCAAGATATTTAAAGCAAGAGTTGAGAATGAAAGTGGTAGAAAGATTAAATGTTTGAGATCTGATAGAGGAGGAGAGTTTACTTCTGATAAATTTGACAATTTCTAAGAGAAACATGGCATTAAAAGACAATTTTCAGCCCCCAGAACACCACAACATAATGGTGTAGTGGAAGGATGAATCAGACAGTGTAGGAAGTAGCAAGAACTAGGATGAAGGAAGTGGATTTACCGGAAGTTTATTGGAGAGAAGCAATTCTGTAAAGAGCCTTGCTGGCTCTTGCTAAAGAATTTTTATTTTTATTTTTTTTTGGAAGTTTTGTATTTTTTTGGTTTCCGACATATAAGTATGCAACTGAATTATAAATTTTAAAAGCACAATTCCAATTCCGTAATACTACTTGCAAACAATTCAGTTTTGCTAACATACATATATAATGTTGTTTGTTTATTGATAATTTCAATGTCAAATGTGCACCTTAGCAAATATGCAAATGGCTGCCACCAGGAAATTACAACCGCAGCCTTCTTGAAGGAAAACGCAGCCTCTTTGGTGTTGACGCAACCTCTTGAAGGTTTGACGCAGCTTCTGGAAGTCAACACAGCTTCCAATGTAAACAAAACGCAGCTCATTAAAGACTAACGCTGCTCAATTCTGGAGATGGCAGCCTCTACAAATCTGATTGCACCTCCTTATAAACCAAATGCAGCCCTCAACATGTAAAATGTAGCAAATACTGAACAATTTTGATATACATCACCCAAATTGTAATCAGCATAATCAAAATTAATTCTTTGATATTCAAAGCACAATTCACCACATCTTTTAGTGATAAAAAGTGCAGATAGAGAGCAATCAGTCCTCACAAAACCCTTGTCTCAAAACCTTTCACAATTTCATAAAATCAAATGCATAGAATTAATTTCTTTTGCACAAAGCATTTTCTTTTATAATAAAAGATATCTTCTTCAAGACACCAGAGGAAAATAGCTTCTTTCACACACTTTTCACTTAAATACCCTTTGCTTTATACTTAGGCACATATTTGAATAATATAATTTATTAACTCCCTTTGGCTCCAAAAATGACCTTTTCATCAATATCATGATATTCTGACACACAAGGTCATTGTTTCTTGTGCCCAAGATTTAAAACTTTTCAACTCGGTTCCAACGAGCTATGACACTAAGGTGACCAATATACAATACTGGCAAAAATAGCAACCTTACCGTATTTAATTAAATAATAATCATAATTCACCCGCCTTGCAAAAATGACTGAAGAAGCATCAAAATCGAAATCTGACAGCACAAGCATGATCTTGATGAAGAAAGACGATGAATCAACCTGACAAGGTGACTTACTAAAAATAGACACTCCCTCCAAGATTCTTGGAGCCCAAAGTGGAAGCCAAAAATACAAACTAAGAGCATCATTCAACTCCTCTAACTCGTCTGAGCTCATCGGAACCATCCATTGACTTACTATAAATAGTAAGTCCCACCAAATGGAGCCATAACCCTCAACAGGGTCCTCTAATCACCAATATTAGCCTACAAGGACCCAGTAATAAGCTAAACTCATCCACTATCATGGTCATGCTAAAAAGGGGGCATTACAAATTCATACAGCTGTGTACAAACTTAACAAAGTTCCATACCAAAAGAAGTATGGGAAGACTTCGTACGAGCTATGGCATGGAAGGGCACCCACAGTGAAATTGGACTCTTTCCCCCATTTTACACATATATACATTTATTCTAGAACTAAACACACACATGGGGTATAGCATACATGCCCAATATACCAATAGCCCCATCAAAATATCTCTTTGGGATTTATTACATTCATCAAAAACACGTAAGAGTGTCTTAAAAAAAACCTAATACATACGATTGTTTCATATAATATGTCTTCTAAAGAGTTAACCTCGCTATTACAACCAATATTTCAAGATGGAACAAAAATCTCGTTTACACCTCATGAGTTATCCCATCCACACGTAATTAAAGGAATACAGGCTATTATATATTGTGGTTAGGTATAGAGACTTTAAACTTAAACAGTACTACCAAACCAAAGATCCTAACTAAATATGTATAGCAAGTACTTTCTTGATGTGATCCAACCACTAAAATTCCCTCCCCCTTGTTGAGAAATAGCTTCATCCGGATTGAAGCATACAAGTAAATATACATATATATGTTAGAATGAAAATTATATATATACATATATACATATATATATATATATATATTATTTCAAATTTGATAACATATATATTAGTATGTTATTGAACTTATTAATATATCGTTTGACTGCCCAAAACAATGACTGACATTATTATCGAGTGATCCGATACATATCCACGATACTTGATAATTATTATTGATATCGATATCGTTAGTTATACTAATTGTTATAATCGGTATCATCGATAGTTAGTGTTATCGGAGGTTAATGGTATGTCTACGTAGGGACACGACCCTACGTGGCATAAGCCACATATGGTCATGTCACTACATAGACATGACCTTTCAACAAAACACATATAAATCAAACGTCGTTGCTTGCTATTGAAACATATCAATAACGGTGGAAATATAATTACTACAACAAGCATACGACACTAATAAAACTCTGCAATATTAATATTTGTCGATCTCAGTAATGTTATGGTAAACATTTAGTCTAAGATAAGTTCTGGAAACAACATTAATAAAGACTATTAATTTTCTCTATCTAAGATCTATATTCCTTAACATGGTATTAGAACCAAGTTATAGAGAATAACAAAGATAGTGAATTCTTGATTCAAAATATCAGAATTATATTCAGAATTGAGGGAAGAACAATCATGGTGAACAGTGTTAGAGTGGAGGATAGACTTGAAGGCGCCTCAAACTTTGTCTCATGGAAAATTCGAATAATAGCAAATCTTCAAGAACTTGAATTGGATTCATATATAGAAGAAGACAAAAGAATGCACGAAGATGAACCAAAAAAAACATGGAAAAGACGCAATAACAAGGCTAAGAAGATAATCATTGATGCTGTTAAAGATCACATTCTTCCAACCATAGCCAAATTAACAACGGCTTATGAAGTGTTCAAAACCATCCAAACTACATATGAGATCAACAATGCCAAGCAGATTGCTTACCTTAAGACAACAACTTATGAACATCAAAATGAATAAAGGGGAAATGATTACATCATATTTTTCGAGAATTTCCGAATTGAAAGATCAACTTTCTACTATTGGAAATAATGTAGATGATCTAGAACTATCCCTAATTTCTCTTAGAGGGTTACCAATCTCTTAGGGAATCTTTTATCCAATGCATTAGCAGCCGTCCATCACTACCTAAATTCGATCAACTCAGAAATGATTGCACTCAAGAAGAATCTCGACTAATATCAAGAGGGATAGGTCCAAATAAAGAAGGAGAAATTCAAGCACTACATGCTAATACAAACTACAAAAGAAAAAAGAATTTTAAACGAAAGACAGGAAATAATAATCAACATTACAAAAACAGAGATCTCTCTAAGGTCCAATGCTACAAGTGTGATAAGTTTGGTCACACTCACAGGTTCTGTCCGGAAAGGAAGAAAACTCAAGCTACCATAGCTGAAGTCAAAGAAGTGGAGAATCCTCTATTTTTCTTAGCCTTATCAAGTGAACTGAACTCAAATAAAAGCACTTGGATAATCGATAGCGGAGCATCAAGACACATAGCCGGGTTTAGAGATCAATTTGAAACTTTTGAAGGACACTCAACTGAAGAGGTCACAATTGGTGACAATTCCACATATCCTGTGAAAGGAATTGGGACCTGTTCAATTAAATTAAGAACCGAAGTTACATTATAATTAAAAGATGTTCTATTTGTACCAGGAATCAAAATAAATTTGGTCTCTATTTCAGGTCTAGCTGATCAAGGATATCGTGTCACCTTTCATGAAGCTAAAGTTCTACTTTGGCCTAAAAATTCCAATATTAAGAATGCTATTTCTATAGGATCTAGATATGGTAGTCTATACAAACTTTGTAACGATAAAAAACATGCACTAAGTCATGAAGTATCAAATTGTAATGAAATTTGGCATAGAAGATTAGGTCATCTTCGGTATAGTGCCATACCTACCATAGGAAAGATCACTACAGACCTACCTCATCTAAAATCTGAACATACTGGAATTTGTAAAGGTTGTGCCCTAAAAAAGAACTCAAAAGGGTCTTTTTCTTCAAGTGAACATAAATAAAAAATTGTACTAGAACTTCTCCACACTGATCTGTGTGGTCCAATGTCAATACCCTCATTGGGGGGATTCTTGTATTACGTAATCTTTGTTGATGACTACTCTACGAAAACTTGGATATATTTTCTAAAACTGAAAGAATCAAATGAAGTATTATTGAAATTCAAAGAATTTAAAGCCCTAGTAGAAAATCAAACTGGGAAGAAAATAAAAACTCTAAGATCTGATAATGCGGGTGAATATATCTCTGACAACTTCAAAGAATTTTGCATTTATGTTGGGATTAAGAGGGAGTGTACAGTACCTTATAATCCCCAACAAAATGGAGTTGCAGAAAAAAAAAACAGAACCATCATTGAAGCCACCAAAGCCATGATGCATGATCCAAATATATATATCTCATTCTGGACTGAAGCCTCAAACACAACCGTGTACATCCAAAATAGACGCCCTCATTCAATCTTAGAGAATATAACACCTGACGAAGCTTTTACAGGAAATAAACCAGACTTAAGTCATCTAAGAATATTTGGTTGTCCCGTATACATTCATGTTCCTAAAGAAAAAAGGACTAAACTAGAACCCTCCGGGAAGAAAGGCATATTTGTTGGCTATAGTGAAACCACTAAAGGATACAAAGTTTATATCCCAGGACAACGATCTATTGAAATCAGTAGAGATGTAAAATTTGAAGAAAATACTGCTTATAAACTATCTCTAAATACGAAAGATGATTCAATCACAAAATTAGATGAAAATCCTACAATTGAAAACCAGAGGGAGAATATCATAGAAGATCATGAACTTCCATCATCTAATTTTGAAAATACTCAAATTCCTAATAACAAGAAAAGGCCACTATGGGCAAGAAAAATGATTGAAGAAAATAATGTAGAACCTGATGAAATTTTTAGAGAGAATAAAAAAACAAGAAATCAAACATGCTATGTTGCACTCCTGACTGAGCTCACAAAATCTGAACCTTCAAATGTTGAAGAGGCCTTATCATGTCAAGCTTGGAAAGATGCAATGATTGAGGAATACCAATCTATATTAAAGAATGATGTCTAGGATGTTGTACCTGGACCAAAAGACAAATCAGTTGTCTCTTCAAAGAGGTTATTCAAAATCAAATGTGCATCAGATGGTAGTATAGAAAAACACAAAGCTAGATTTGTTGCCAGAGGGTTCTCTCAAAAGGCTGGAATTGATTACACATGATAGGAATCTCCATGTGTGCAAACTGAAGAAAGCTCTCTACAACCTTAAGCAAGCTCCTAGGGCATGGTATGAAAGGATAGATAGTTATCTCTCCAAGATAGGATATTCCAAAAATAAAGCAGATCCTAACATATACTTCAAAATATCAGATGGTGATATGTTGATACTAGTTCTCTATGTTGATGAACTATTAATAACAGGTGAAGATCATCTTATTGCAAAATGCAAATGAGATCTTGTGGCTGAATTTGATATGAAAGATCTAGGTCTTCTATATTAAATTAATATTTATATGCTATTAATGGTTAGCTATTATCTGTTTGTAAATATCTTGTAAATATTAGAATGTTTCTAATATTTACTTTTCTGTAGTTAGAATAAAAAGTTTCTATTCTTTACAATCATTTCCTAAGGAAACATCATCTATTCTTTTCTATATATAGATCATTCGATCTTTGTGAATAAATCAAGTATTTTTACCAATTACTTGCTGTAATATGGTATCAAAGCCATTTCTTTAAATTTTTTCGGAAAATTTATAATTTCTTTCAAAATTATTTACTCAAATTTTTCAAATTAATTTCTGTTTATTCCCACATTGTGGGATCTGCTGCTGCTCACGCCTAGGGTTTGTGAGTTTGGCTAGTTTTCGGCCCTGTTCAACCATGTTTTTTCTGCAAATCTGCTATTATTTTTTGGAGGTTTTTTGCAGCAGGCCGTTTGTTTTCGAAACCTTAATTTTTGGGCTTGAAATTTTTTTCTGATCACAAATTCTTGGTGGGTTTTTCGAGAGCTCAACTGGGCTGTCGTCCGATTTTTTTGGGTGCCTTATTTTTGTGCCTCAATTTTCAAGCCAACGGATCCAGATTTCGACAGCATATTCTTTTTGAGTTTTTTGAGCTCTCTTCTTGGTGCTTCTCCATTTTTTTGGGGTCTTCCATTTTTTGCCTCGAACTTTGTGCCATCTCAAATATTCGCATTTTTTTTTGGAAAATGTGCAATGGCATCATTGACGAACATACTACTCGAGGGAAATCAAAAATTTAATAGTCAAAATTGTAGCACGTGGAAGCAGAGCATGCTAACCATCTTCGAATATCGCGGCAGCGATGCGGTGGTTCTGGGTACTACTAAACGTCCGATTGCAGCTGGTCCTAATCTGGTTACATATGACCAGCATAATGGGGAGGCGGTGATGCTTCTCAAGTTATCAGTGGCTGATGATCAGCTCCCTCAGATTCCATTTGGCAAAATAGCTGTCGAGCTCTGGGAGCACCTCAAAAGTTTGCATGAGACTTCAAATAAAAGAAGAGCCTTCTTTCTCAAGAACACTCTATTTTCTATTATCATGGATGAGCGAAAATCGCTCCAAGAACACCTGAATAGGATTCAAAAAATTCGTGATCAGTTGCTTGCCATTGGATGCAACATGGAGGAAGAGGACATTGTGGTAATAACCCTCAAAAGTTTACCCAAGTCCTACGAGCAGTTTATCGAGACTCTCAACATCACTTCTACTAGTGTTGATCTGAAGTTCACAGATCTTTGCACACTTCTGCTTCAGCAAGATCGGTGGAAACAACAGTTCGGTAGCAGTTCTAGTTCCATCTCTACTGAGCAAGCCTTTGCTATTAAATCCTTTCAGAAGGATAAGGGCAACTCTCATTCACAACAGTCTTCTTAGCAAAAGTCCTCTGCTCCAACATCAGAATGCTCCAGGAAAAAGAACATTCAATGCAACTACTGCCACAAGTATGGTCACATAAAGGTTGAACGTCAGAAACGTTTAGCTGTCCAAGCTAAGCAACCTAGTTCGCAGCCCAAAGCGAACAGTGCAGAGCACATTAAGTAGACAGAATCTTCCTTTTACGCCCTCATGGCTAAAAGACTTGCAGATCATGTGAAATTGTTTGCCTGGTACATTGATTCAGGTGCCTCTCATCATTTCACCCACCGCAAAGACTGGTTCACTGACTACCAACCTTTCTCAGATTCAGTTATTTTTGGAGGGGAAGAGTACACTGTTGTCGGCAAAGGCAACATTCAAATTCAGTCTACTGGGAGGAATCTCATTTTCCTCGATGTGTACTATGTTCCAGGGATGGAACTCAATCTACTCTCAGTCAGTCAGATGCTGTGACATTCTCCACGGTTGGATATCACCTTCATTTCACATCAGTGCACCATCACTGATAGGGATACTCAGTCTGTTTTTGCAGTTGGCCTTGAGGATCATGGTCTTTTTAGACTTGTTGATTCTGGTGATTCTCAGAACTTAGCTATGGCTGCTCGATGGTCTTCTGTCAGCTCACTTTGGCATCAACAATATGGGCACTTAAATGTGCATTATCTCTCTCAGCTATCTCGGGAAGAGCTTGTTCTTGGATTGCCAGAGATTCAGACTCAGCTTGGAGTTTGTGATGCATGTCAGGCTGGGAAGCAACATTGCACACCTTTTCCTGTTGGCGATTCATGGCGCGCTTCTCAGGTACTTCAGCTTGTTCATGCCGATATCTGCGGCCCTATGGCTACTCCCTTTGTTCTTGGGTCCAGGTATTTTCTGTTGTTTGTTGATGATTTCAGTAGAAAAATGTGGGTATATTTTCTTAAAAAGAAATCGGATGTGTTTACTATATTTTAGAAGTTTAAACCTCTAGTTGAAAAAGAGTCTGGGAAATCTATTATTGCTCTTAGGACAGACAATGGGGGGGAATTTTGTTCTACTGAATTCTCTAGCTTCTTTGATATTCATGGCATCAAGCGCCAGTTAACCACACCCCACACACCACAACAGAACAATGTAGTTGAACGTCGGAACATAACAATCACCGAGATGGCTCGATCCATGCTCGAACACAAACATGTTCCAAAGAAGTTTTGGGTAGAAGCAATTAACATTGCAGTCTATCTTTTGAACCAGTCACCCACTGTGGCGGTCAAAGGTAAGACTCTGGAAGAGGCCTGATCAGGTCGCAAGCCCAAAATCAGTCACCTAAAGGTTTTTGGCTCTCTTGCCTATGTTTGGATCCCTGATGCATCACACACCAAGTTGGATGCCAAGAGTCAGAAACTCATGCTTGCTAGATACAGTAGTCTTCACAAAGCCTACCGCCTGATCGACACTACGACATCTCGTCTCTTGTATAGTCATGATCTAGTCTTTGATGAGCAGAGAGGTCCATTCATGCCTGTCTCTCCTATTCTTGATCTAGCAGATCAGCCTCTGAAGGCTCATGATTTGGGAGTACGACTTCCATTAGGTCCACCTAATGGGAGGGCTCCTGCAGCTCCAGTTATACCACTGACTGTACAGACACCTCCAGCTTTTCCTGCAGGATCACCTAGATTTGTAGATGCTTCACCTGAGTTTGATCTAGATTCTTCTGATGAGGAACCTGATCGTCGAGCATCTCCTGATGCTAATATTGGTCCTCCTCTCCGGCCTAAATGGTGGGTTAAAACACTTGCAGATCTTTGAGATGATGAGCTCATCGATGGGAGAACTGCTTGGAAAAAGAGCAAACCTACAGAATCAGTCAACTTTGCTCTCATGGCCAACATTCACAGTGTGTTTGAACCACAAACATACTTAGAGGCCAAAGGGATTCCAGAGTGGGAACAAGCAATGCAATCTGAACACCAGAGCATGCTAAAGAATAACACCTGGGTCCTTTCTGATCTTCCCCCAGGGAAGAAACCCATTGGCTGCAAATGGGTCTATAAAATCAAATACAAGTCTGATGGTACTTTGGATAAGTACAAGGCTCGTTTAGTTGTGAAGGGCTTTTCTCAGCGTCAGGGCATTGATTATGAGGAGACCTTTGCTCCTACAGCAAAGATGAGCACTATCAAATTAGTCCAAGCCATGGCAGCACATTTTGGCTGGAAGGTCCATCAGATGGACGTCAAGAGTGCTTTCCTGAATGGTGACCTATAGGAAGAGGTCTACAAGACGCAACCTACTGGTAAAGAACACCAAGTTCTCAAACTAGTGAAAGCTCTCTATGGTTTGAAGCAGGCCCCTCGGGCATGGTACATGAAAATTGATAAGTACCTCAATGATCAAGGCTTCTAGAGGAGTTCATCAGACTCAAGTTTGTACGTCAAGACTACTGACAGTGACATCATCCTTTTGGTTATTTATGTGGATGATCTGATCATCACTGGTAATTCGGCATCTTTGATTCAGGGAATCAAACAGAGTTTATGCTAGTCTTTTGACATGACTGACCTTGGGCTCATGCATTATTGCCTAGGTGTTGAGGTTTGGCAACAATCTACTGGTATATTCATTTCTCAATCCAAATATGTTAGAGCTCTGTTGGACAAATTCCGTATGCAAGATTTCAAACCTGCATCTACACCCATGGAGAAAGGTCTGAAATTATTAGCCAAGTCTGATTCTCCTCTAGTTGATGTGTGAAGAGCCTGACTGGCTCTTGGCTCCAGGAAATTCAATTCTTTGAAATAGATAACACTTCCACAAAATTTTATCAAGGAAAATATATAACTTGGATATTTCTTCACAATTATAATATCATAAATTTCAAATAATCCATTTATAAATTAAACTCACAAGTATGAATGTACAAAGAATTTGTAAATTCAAATTCTGAAAATTATTTCCATTAAAAAAATGGCACCTGGCAAGCAAAGTATGCGTGCTGAATGATGAATAAACTCCAGGTGTTGTCACGTAGCCCTAGGAAGAATTTCGCAGCTCAAGGAATCAAAACGCTGCCTCCTAGGAAGAACTTGTAGGCAAGAAAGGACTCCACGCAGCTTTTGAAATCAAAACGTGGCTCCCTGAAATCAAAACGTGGCTCCCTGAAATTGAAACGTAGCTTCCAAAATAATTAATGCAGCCTGTATATATTGGTAGGCATCCATATAGTCAATGCAGCAATCATAAGGAGATACATCAGCCTCCCTTACTCAGCAATGGCATCCAGATAACAGAAAATCGAACCTAGCTGTAGAAGTAATGAATTCAATTTATTCTTGAACCAAATTGATATACATCAGCATCAATTCGCAGCCATGAATTATTAGAATTTCTTCAGTAGAATCAAATGCACAATTCACCACCATAGGAATGATTCAAAGTGCAACAGAGAAGAATCAATCCTCAAACCCTTGTTGAAAGCTCTCAACTAAAGACTTCATAATTTTTTATCAAAATGAACAATGGATGATTTTCCTTTCACAAAGCATTGCTTTTATAATTCAAAAGTGTCTTCTCTCACACACTTTTCACTTAAAACACTTTTTATACTTAGGCACATATTGAATAATATAATTTATTAATTCATTTGGCTCCTAAAAATGCCTTTTCACCAATATCATGAAATTATGACACGCAAGGTCCCTGTTTCTTGTGCCCAAGATTTAAAACTTTTCATCCTGGTTCCAACAAGCTATAACACTAAGGTATCCAACATATAATACCAACAAATATGACAACCTTAGCAAATTTAATTAAATAATAATAATAAACCACCCGTCTTGCGAAAACAACTGAAGAAGCGTCCAAATCGAAATCTGTCTGTATAGGATTGATCCAGATGATGAAAGATGATGAATGAACTTTACGGGGTGACTTACTAAAAATAGACACTCTCTCCAAGATTCTTGGAGCCCAAACTGGAAGCCAGAAATGAAAATCGAGAGCATAATTCAACTCCTCTAACTCATCTGAGCTCATCGGAACTATCCATTGACTTACTATAAATAGTAAGTTCACACCAAAGACCCTCTAAACACCTCGCCAGACCACGAGGATCACAATAATGACCTGGCACCATCAGATCAATGACTTGCAAAAAATGGGGACATTACAGTCCTCCCTCCCCAAGATTGCTTGTCCCCAAGCAATCACTGGAACAAGGAACATCACAATCTACCTGGATCCCACAGAAAGAGTATACCGTGCCACTGACATCAACTGTAGGTTCCTGTAACATCACCCAAAATACAAATCAGATAACTCTGTAAAGAGACCCAAAACAACCACTCACCCAAACTCCTGTACTGAATCTATCTCTACTCGGATCCAGAAAGAAGTGAACTTCAAGATCATCAAAAACCAAGATGTATGGGAGACTCAGATCCCATACACACTGAACTCCTCCTGTGCTCCCAACTGACCTGTACTAAGTGTGTAGACCATTTGCACAACAGTGATGAATAGCCCTAAACAAAGCTGTACCAAGACCCGGATATCCACACACCGCATAATCTCTGTAGTCACCATAACTCTGCAAGTCACCTGCTATTGACTTGCAGCCAAAACTCCCATCAACTACTGATGGCGAGAACCCATCCCATAATGGATGATAAGGGCTAGGAGCCAAACTACCCTTGCGAGAGATGAAATCTTCTACCTGTGGGTCAAAAAACAAATGATGAACATGCCCCACCGTATACAGCCGGTCGGAAACCCCAATCTCTGTCAATAGCTCATCATTACCAAACTGGGGGTCATGAGATGGCTCCAATCTCTGACTCCGCATAACTGTAGGCTAGGTAGACCCCTGAGCAACTCTCTCAACAAACCCAACCTCGAAATCCTTGTGGGGAAGCATTGTAGATAGAGTCTCCACAATCTTCCCTACCAACCTCCGGATAGCACAAGAGCCTCGGATGAGAGTACCCTCAGACACTCTATAAGAATCCTGTCGCACATCTGCACTCTCAAGTAAATACTCCATAAATGACTCGGTGCAGTAGAAATTATACGTGGAAGCGTCAACTTGCTCCCCCGCAATCCACAACTGATCCCTCTGAAAATGTGGCACAACCAATTGTCCCATGCTATCAACTATGTGAGATGATGAAATAGATTCACTCCTAGCTAAGGGAAGCAAATCAACCTGAGAGCTTGACTGCACTGGTACTTCTACCTCATCCGAACCAGGAGCTCCCATATCTTGAACATGTGTGTCTGCCATATCATCATGTTCCTCATCACCACCCGTAAGAGCAAACTCACCACCAACCACCTCAATGTGCAATCGAACTGGGTCTAGGGCTAGTGTGGGCCACAAATGCTCCAACTCCACGGTCACCTCTAACTGGATCTGCGACTCCTGAAGGGCCCGCTGAGTGTCCTCTAAAACCTCAGTAGTCGCTGTGAGCTCTTGGGTAAGATCACTCACCTCCTCCTCTCTGTCCATCAGTGCCTCATAAGCTATACTCCCCCACTCCACCAGGTGATCTCGGTCGGCTACCATCTGTAAGTAGTTATGTCTCAAAATCTTGACAGCCTCACGTAAAGTATGAATCTTTGTCAATGAGAGGTAACCACCACTGGCCTCAACTATCATAGGAGCACCCCAACCATAAACAGCCAACAACTGATGAGCGGCATCAAAATGCTCGAGAGTAGAAGTAATATCTCTCTCATCAACTCGCAACTAGCTAGTCACATGATGACTCTGCACAACAGGCCTCCTACGAACAACCTCAAACGCACTGTCTACACTATGAGAGGAAGCTATATCCAACAAAATCCCCTCAAGATCACCATCTCTCTGTGTACTTTCATCTGAGTACACATCAACAAACTGAGTACAGGCATCGGACACGTCCTCATCTAACCCTGAGGAAGCTGCTGCTGAATCTGACTCAACACAATCTCTAGCTACCTCGTCCTCTGCAACCATCTGACAATCTAGATCCTGAGACACATCCTCTGAGTTACCGAAGAAGTAACCTTGTCTCTAAAAGTGGAAGCCCTGGCTGTAACAAACTCCTGCCACTCATAAGCTTCCCTATCCTCCTCTGTGAGTCCTTGTAACACAGAATCTTGGAACCCACCATCACCATATGACAATGCTGAATCTACACCCAAAGTCAAATATAGAAAGCCAGAAACACTACAACACTCATCGTCCTCGCTCTCAACATCGGAGATATTTGCAATGCTAGTGTCCACATCATCTATCCGCATCTCCTCTACTAACTCTGGCTGCAAACACGACTCAATGTTGTCATGTGAATCAACTATATAGTGGCATGAAACTACGTCGTCCAAATCAACTGCAACACTCCCATCCTGAGTGTCATCACTAGAAAGCTCCATGCACACATCCTCAACGCAAGAAGAAACCACTGTCTCCTGTACTGATCCCACACTGCGAATGCTATCATAAATCTCTGAGCTGTCAGAGCTCATATGCTCCTCGCAGTCATCACCCAACATCTCACAGGGGGTGTCATCTCCAATGCAACTCATAGCATCCTCAAAAGTGTCATCAGATGTGTCTATACTATTAGCTCCCACATCTCGTGCTGAAATCTCATCTGCGGACATGTGTCTCTGCACACATGACTCAACGTCAAGCTGTGCACCAATAATGCTAGAGCACAAACTGTCATCAACTGACCCCACTATAATGCCTAGATCACCAACCTCACCACTGGGAGACTCTGTACATGCCTCGGTCCTATCTGAGGAAGCAACTGCCTCTTGAATTGGAGCAACACTACTACAACTGACATAAACATCTCCAATGATAACTCCCTCCATGAAAGAGTCTGAACACTCAGTGATAACTGCAACATCAGCTGCCTCTGTACAATCCGTAGTGACTGCTCTGGGAGCCTCAACCCAACGATGCTCAGCACTGCTGTCATCCAATGGCATTGAAACATCCACTGGTTCCAGTGCAATAAATCCATTATCAGCACTGCGAATGGGAATAGCAGGTGCTGAACTAGATGTAGGAACATCAACATCACAGACAACTGTCGGAGAAAACTTTAGCCTTCTCCCCTGCAAACTCAATGTCGGCCTTCTAAAGGCAGACCATATATCTCGCTGCCCTATCTACTGTAACTGGATCCAACAAACTCTCTGCCAATCTTTGCTGATGCAGTCTAAGTCTCCATGTTTTCTACTAAAGCATTTAATTCCGCTCTATTTCCCTTACTGCTATGACGACTTCCGGAACTAGATCTCCTGTATTTATCCATAGCTAGGAAAAATGGAAGTGCTGGTCACTTTTAAAATACTTCAGAAAATAAATGAATCTAGACCCCACAGGATGGCAGAAAAAATGCTCTGATACCACTGTAAAGAGCCTGACTGGCTCTGGGCTCCAGGAAATTCAATTCTTTGAAATACATAACACTGCCACAGAATTTTATCAAGGAAAATATATAACTTGGATATTTCTTCACAATTATAATATCATAAATTTCAAATAATCCATTTATAAATTAAACTCACAGGTATGAATGTACAAAGAATTTGTAAATTCAAATTCTGAAAATTATTTCCATCAAAAAATGGCACCTAGCAAGCAAAGTATGCGTGCTAAATGATGAATAAACTCCAGGTGTTGTCACGTAGCCCTAGGAAGAATTTCGCAGCTCAAGGAATCAAAACACTGCCTCCTAGGAAGAACTCGCAGGCAAGAAAGGACTCCACGCAGCTTTTGAAATCAAAACGTGGCTCCCTGAAATTGAAACGCAGCTTCCAAAATAATTAATATAGCCTATATTTAATGGTAGGCAGCCGTACAGTCAATGCAGAAATTATAAGGAGATACATCAGCCTCCCTTACTCAGCAATGGCATCCAGATAACAGAAAATCTAACCCAGCTGTAGAAGTAATGAATTCAATTTATTCTTGAACCAAATTGATATACATCAGCATCAATTCGCAGCCATGAATTATCAAAATTTCTTCATTAGAATCAAATGCACAATTCACCACCATAGAAATGATTCAAAGTGCAGCAGAGAGGAATCAATTCTCAAACCCTTGTTGAAAGCTCTCAACAAAAGACTTCATAATTTTTTATCAAAATGAACAATAGATGATTTTCCTTTCACAAAGCATTGCTTTTATAGTTCAAAAGTGTCTTCTCTCACACACTTTTCACTTAAAACACTTTTTATACTTAGGCACATATTGAATAATATAATTTATTAATTCATTTGGCTCCAAAAAAAGCCTTTTCACCAATATCATGAAATTATGACACGCAAGCTCCCTGTTTCTTGTGCCCAAGATTTAAAACTTTTCATCCTGGTTCCAATGAGCTATAACACTAAGGTATCCAACATATAATACCAACAAAAATGACAACCTTAGCAAATTTAATTAAATAATAATAATAAACCATCCATCTTCCAAAAACAACTGAAGAAGCATCCAAATCGAAATCTGTCTGCATAGGATTGATCCAGATGATAAAAGATGATGAATGAACTTTACAGGGTGACTAAAAATAGACGCCCTCTCCAAGATTCTTGGAGCCCAAACCGGAAGCCAGAAATGAAAACTGAGAGCATCATTCAACTCCTCTAACTCATATGAGCTTATCGGAACTATCCATTGACTTACTATAAATAGTAAGTTCACACCAAAGACCCTCTAAACACCTTGCCAGACCACGAGGATCACAATAATGATCTGGCACCATCAGATCAATGACTTGCAAAAAATGAGGACATTACATGATGATACTACATACAGGCAACTAGTAGGCAACCTCATCTACCTCTCTGCTACTAGACTTGATATCAGCTTCGCAGTCAGCTACATCTCATGCTTTATGACAACTCCTAAGGCTGATCATTGGATGGCAGCAAAGCATGTGCTTCGTTATGTGAAGGGCACTACTGATTATGGAATTCTCTACTCTCAGAGTCCTAATCCTAGACTCAGTGGATTCACAAATTCAGATTGGGCAGGCTCTGTTGATGATAAAAAGTCAACCTCTGGATATGTGTTTAGTTTGGGATCTGGTGTCGTCACACGGACCAGTAAGAAGCAATAGGCAGTTTCTCTCTCCTCTACAGAGGCCGAATACAGAGGGACAATTAAGGTAGGTTGTGAAGCTCTTTGGCTTCGTCGGATGCTTGGGGATATGCAGATGTCACCAGCAGGCCCGACCACTTTGTTTGTTGATAACAAAGGTGTTATCAAGTTAGCACGCAATCTGGTCTTCCATGAAAGAACCAAGCATGTAGATGTTCATTGTCATTACATTCGGCAATTGGTTGAAGACAGGTCAATACATTTGCAGTATGTTCCTACAACGGATCAGACTGCGGACAGTCTCCCCAAGCCTCTTGGTCTAGACAAGTTTTCTAAATTCAGAGGACAGCTTGGTGTAGTGGATAGATTAACCATTAAGGGAGGGTATTAAATTAATATTTATATGCTATTAATAGTTATCTATTATCTGTTTGTAAATATCTTGTAAATATTAGAATGTTTCTAATATTTAGTTTTCTGTAGTTAGAATAGAAAGTTTCTATTCTTTACGATCGTTTCCTAAGGAAACATCATCTATTCTTTTGTATATATAGATCATTCGATATCTATGAATAAATCAAATATTTTTACCAATTACTCGCTTTAATATTCTACACTACTTTCTAAGTCTAAAAGTATGGCAAAAGAAGAACTATATTTTCCTAAATCAAGGAAAATATACCACTGATATCTTGACCAAATTTGGAATGATGGATTGTAAACCAATATCTACTCCAATGGAAACAAATCTTCATTTGCTTAAAAGTGATGTAGAAGATTCAGAATCTACAGATCCTACATACTATAGACAAATTATTGGATCCCTTATGTACCTGGTGAACACTCACCTTGATATTTGTTATGCTACTAATGTATTAAGCCATTTCATGTGCGAACCTAAGAAGATTCACCTAATGGCTGCTAAGCATATTCTAAGATACTTGTGTGTCACTATTGGACTTGGCCTGAGAATGTTGAAATCAAACTCCAAGGGTATTCCGATTCCGACTGGGTAGGCAATTCCATTGATTGTAAAAGTACTACAGGGTGTTGTTTCAGTCTTGGATCAACTATGACATCCTGGTTCAGCAGAAAACAGTCTGTAGTTGCTCAAAGTTCTACTGAAGCTGAATATATGGCTGCTTCCATGGGAGCTCGTGAAGCAGTATGGCTGAGGAAGCTACTAATTGAACTGTTTGGAAAACCCTTGAATCCCACCGTGATTCACTATGATAATCTAATCTGCATCAAACTTTCAGTTAATACAGTTTTTCATAACCGATCCAAGCATATAGAGATACCTTATCATTATATAAGAGATATGGTAGACAGAGATGTTATCAAATTGGTGTATATTAGCACTGGAGAGCAAAACGCCGACATTTTCACAAATCCCCTTGCCAAGTTAAAAGTAGAATACTTCAGAGGTAAACTTGGTATGACTAAATTGTAGTTGAAATTTCTAAGATTAAATCTCAGTCATATGTACTTTAATATATTCATGAATATTTTAATATTGCACTATTACATCTGTGTTATGAAAGGTGACGATCTTTCATATGATATATGTGTAAGGCTACTATTGTTAGGTGATGATCTCAACAATAGTCTGACCTATTATCAAGATTGACTACATTAAGTTGCTGTCCCGGAATGTGCCAGATATCCTAAATGATGTTGTTCAAATCCTCTCTTGCTAAGAGGGAGTATTGAGAAATAGCTTCATTTGGATTGAAGCATAGAAGTAAATATACATATATATGTTAGAATGTAAATAATATATATATATATATATATATATATATATATAATTTCAAATTTGATAGCATATATATTAGTACGTTATTGAACTTATTAATATATCGTTTGACTGCCCAAAACAATGACTGACATTATTATCGAGTGATTCGATACATATCCACGATACTTGATAATTATTATTGATATCGATATCGTTAGTTATACTAATTGTTATAATCGGTATCATCGATAGTTAGTGCTATCAGAGGTTAATGGTATGTCTACGTAGGGACATGACCCTACGTGGCATAAGCCACGTACGGTCATGTCACTACATAGACATGACCTTTCAACAAAACACATATAAATCAAACGTCGTTGCTTGCTGTTGAAACATATCAATAACAGTGGAAATATAATTACTACAGCAAGCATACAACACTAATAAAACTCTGCAATATTAATATTTGTAGATCTCAGTAATGTTATGGTAAACATTTAGTCAGATAAATTCTGGAAACAACATTAATAAAGACTATTAATTTTCTCTATCTAAGATCTACATTCCTTAACACCCCTGCCTAATTAATAAACCTGCTAGAATAATTAATCAGCCTGTTAATTAATCAGTAAATTAATTTGCGAATTAATGAGCTAAATTAATCCATCCCCCATAGAATTGTAGGAAATCTGCTAAATAAATCTGCCTGCTAGATTAAGCTAGAGTACACTAGAATAAGCTAGAATAAGGGGGCCCATAATCTTAATATTGTTCAAGTTATAAAGTTAACCACAGTAATCTCCCAAAATCCAAGTTGACCATTAAAGGGTTTGACAATGTTATAAGAGAATCCTTTTTTCCATTGCTTTATGACTTGTTACCCTTAAGGGTACCTTCCATGTGACGCCTAGATGTCATGCACCCAACCCTAAACACCAGTAAAATATATATGCAAGCCCAGCGATTGGCAATATATTTGAATTCATAACACACTATCAGTAAGATGACAATAATCAGGAAAATCCTCTTAGTAATAAGACTTCATAATCTTCTAGGAATCAATATATCAAGCCAATGCAGAAGTCATCATTCATGCAGCAATTAAATAAGGATAATAATAAACACAGTAATGATCACTTAATAACAGCGATTACCTTAAGAACAGCGAGTTAGCAAACAGCAGCGATTAAAAGAAGCAACAATATATTAGACAGCGTTTCTATTTTAGAAGAAGCAATTATTAATATAAAGGAAGCAACACTCTTATTATGCTAACAGTGATCAATTACTAACAGAAATCAAGACCCTTAAAGCAGTGAATAGTTTGGGTTATGAAGAGGTATCATTAAGAAAGGTTGTGACCATCCCTTAAGGACAGCAAATTCCAAAAGTTGTGGCTCTTCGTGAGACATGAAGATATAAAGACAAAAGACCACGATGGAGGAAGGCATGAAGGAACGAAACTCAATTAGCAATTGGTGCTCATAAAGAGCAGATCAGTTCATAAGATATTAGCAATCAGGCACACAGATCAATCAGATCAGCAGTTTCTATTCATTGCAGACAATAGCGTCCTTGTTCAATTGTGTTATGCATGAGATATATGCTTAGTGTATGCATGATGAAGATATTGTCTAACATATAATTTCTTATGTGTTTGATATAGCTAATAATGAAAAATGCTAATCAATGTACATTCTTAAATTATTTATTCAATGAAACAATCATATGTGGGTGAGGAAGGAGATGCATTTGGGAGAACTAATACAGGTTTCCCCTCAAGCACACCACCCTGAATCACATGGAATTGTCTTGGTTGGATGTTCCTACCACTTGTGGGCCAAGGGGTTGAGTTGTCTTGGTGGGATGCTCCATGCCCTAGGGATTAGTTTCGAAGGCCTCAGACACCTTTTTGTTATCCTCTCCAATCCCCATAATGGTTGGTTGTGGGAAGTGAAATAAACAATCATACAAGGAATGGAAGGCAATATGTTAGGGAGAGGTGATAGACATAGGTTAATTAAGTAGTCCATCCCAAGGGTTGGAATCATCACAGGATGTTCCTACTGCTTCTAGGCCAAGGGGCGAGTTGTCTTGTTTAGGCGTTGCACACTTTTGAGTTAAACAATCTGCCTTGATGATTCAGATTCCTCAAATTAAGTAGTCCACCCCAAGGGATGGAATCATCACAAGATGTGCCACTTGTGGGCCAAGGGGCAAGTTGTCTTGGTCAAGCATTGTGTGCTCTTAGGCCGAATTCGGTTGAACAATAGGCAAGCACCCTTTGTGGTTTTCCTCCCCAAACCCTAAATATGATTAATTATGTTAAATGGAACCACAGATGGTTATTGCATGATTTATCTAATATAGAATAAGATAATTATTGTTATGCATGTGCTTATAATTGTTGATTAGGACCCCTAACCGCAAACAAAAATAATTGGTCTTATAAATTAAATTTCAAATATTATCTAGCATGGTTGTAGGATCTAAGCTAGGATTTATGCTGATAACTATATTACATTTCAATTAAACTTGTGATTTTAGGGACAAAATCTAGGATCCTCCTAAAAGGGAACATTACAATTGGTATCAGAACATCGTTCTTGCCAACCTAAGGGACGAAAGATGGTGGATGCAACTTAGCCAAAGAACCCAAAGAGCCTTGAAGAGAGAAAAGAAGAAACTCGTATCTGCCCATAACACCACCCAAAACAATACAATGAACAAACAAATGGGAAACGGATTAAGGGTCTTCATGGAGCACCACGAAAAAACAACTCAAGCTCTCATGGAGCGAAATGAGAAAACGACACAACTACTTCTCCAAGCCATCCAAAAAAGAACAACAATAATCCTAGACCCAACCAAACCAATGAGAGGGATGCAAATTCTAATCATTCTAGAAATGATAGAACCTCACTAATCTCAACACTAAGAATAACTAGACCCTCCTTCACACCTAGAGAAGGGCCAAATAGAGAAGAAATGAACCAAATAATAACTTAGAGGAGATTCCCAAATCATATTCAAGACTTGATGTTGAAACTAGGAGAAACATTCCATTTAAAGAATTTTGTGAGTCACCACTGTGAGGTAAGGTCAGCCCAATTTGAGAATATTTATATCTTCTTTTATACACCAATGCAATTGTGGCTATCCTTGAATGGGTCCGTCATGTAACACATTAACATTTATTTTGGCAATAGACAAGGGATGCTTTGGTGATAGATGATAGAGCAGAGGGTATTGCATGCATGGCACCATGGGGTAGTACCTCACCATCGGGTGGTGTCACCCCTTCGGGTGATGCACCATTGGATACCCCTACACCATCAGGTGGTGTCACACCCTTGGGTGGACTTGCACCAACAGGGATGAGAGTTGTGTTTGCTCCATCTTTACTACAAGTTGGCAGCCAGTTGGTTCCCCCTACTACTTCAAGTATGAGTGTTAGAGCCATTCCTATGTCAGGATTTGGGCAGTTGCGAGCCCCACTCACTTTGACACCTCCCAGTGCTAGTATTTTCATAGAGCAACGAGCAGCTGAGGGAATAGAGCCAACATTTGTAGAGCCTGCGGTTGAGGCAATTGTGGGAACTGAGCCATAGGTTGTGGAGCTAGAGGTTGAGGTTATGGAGAAGCCAGTAGGTCCACAAGAGATGCCAAGGGGTGTAGTGAGGGATGCAGGCGCTGAGGTGGAGGTTCCCGTGGCGACCATGAATGCTTGGCTAACCCGCTTTCAGTCGATCCGCATGGAGCCCATTGGACCTACACCTCTTTCACCGCAGCAACCGATACCACATAAGATTATTGATTTGGAGGAGGGTAGTTCCTACCTGAGGGAGTTGGACTTCGATCCCCAATAGGCGACGGGTGTATAGGGAGAGGAGTTCGAGGGTAGGGCTCCTACACAAATCGATCTCAAGGTGTCTGAAACTCACAATGATTCGGGTGACTTGGTGCAATTTTTGGCAGATGTGGAGGTCAGTGCATGGAGGATATTGGCCTTTGTCTGCGAACACGCCCACAAGGTAGCAGATCAAGCAGTAGAGCACCTACTCACATTTGCTTCAGG
Source organism: Chamaecyparis obtusa (assembly GCA_027943335.1). Classification (NCBI taxonomy): domain Eukaryota; kingdom Viridiplantae; phylum Streptophyta; class Pinopsida; order Cupressales; family Cupressaceae; genus Chamaecyparis; species Chamaecyparis obtusa. The sequence goes on from BSBK01009146.1 coordinate 452,354, forward strand.
AGGTTGCACTCGCGAGTTTGCACAGTGTTTTGATTCTCAAGGGTGGCCTGCTATGGAAACCCCTACCATGTTGGAGGATCAGAGGCTTCAGGAGCCCATGGGGGAGAGTTGGTTCCACTCCTTTCTTGGGAGGGTTGAGCACGCATTTCGAGGTGGCAATTATGAGCTTAGGAGGGCCCGACATTTAGCATCGGGGGCTAAGGTCGAGCGGGTGGTAGCTATCGTAGAGTGAGAGGAGTTAGTCACTCAACTCCAAATGATTGAGGATGAGTTAGTGCAATTGAGGACTCAAATGGCAACCTTAGAAGAACAAATGGCTCATCAGAGGGCTGAGAGGGTAGAAGTGGAGACTCACCTGATGGAGTAGTTGAACTAGGAGAGGGCTAAGCGAGTAGCGATGGAAACTTGCCTTATTGCAGCATTGGAGGAGATGGATGAGAGACATAAGGAGGTTTTGGAGGCGGTGTTTATGGTCAAGACCGCTAGAGAGAGACATATGTTAGCCGAAAGAGATCTGCAGCACCGGACTAAGCAAGTTTACCAGTTGAGGGAGAAACTGGTGGCATCAACACCACCTCTTGTGCCTTCTTCATCAGGGATGCCTTCTAGGCCCCCAATTCCTTGATTTATTATCTGTATAGTTGTATTCCCCATTTTGTTGTGTTGTCAAGAGGCGAGTTTCTTTTTGGGGGGGATGATATTGTCGGGTTAATTAGTATTTGTTAGTGTTGTTGTTGAAGGGTTGTTGTCAAGGGATCGGCAATTGGCCGACAGTTGCCGACGGTTGGCACTCCCTCAACACCTTTATATATGCATTGTACTTACCTTCGGGAATAGTGATTTTATGGTGTGGTCATAATACTATTGTTGGGAATACTCTGAAGATACATTGTAATAATCTGAGATCAATGAATATACAATTGCCAGTTATCTCAATACATTGTGCATATGTTTACTGTTATACTTGCATTTTGTTATGTTTTGAACATAGACCCTATGGGGCAAACAATTTTCACCACTCTATATCTTGAATGAAATTGGCAATTTTGCATAGGAGTTATACATGAAGTCTACCAAGTTTTCTGTCTTTTTGATGGTGCAATTTATGGCCTTAGGCCCATAATGATTTCCTCTTTTATCAAATCTTTCATTTGACATCAATGACAACGATGTGAGGTTTCTTCTTAACATCAATGACAATAATATGACTACAACATTTCCAACATGCACTGTCCAATGTAATCAGTGATTTGAAAATTAATGAAAAAATAAACATATTCCAAAATTACTGGTGTAAACTTTAATTTCCTTCCAATATCTCTAGCTCTCTGCAATTAAATTTCTTTCAAATGTTAAAAACAGCAGTTTTTTTCTTTTTTGTCTGAATTTTTCTAGGGTTTCTGCGTCCCCTATGTTTTCCCAATTATTGTTCTGGAAGGCTTGAAACTATAACCCTGGTCCCTAATGGTATCCTGTTATTATTTATTTCAGGTAATCTCTCCAAGTGGCATATGATTTTCTTAAAACTCTTGTTGGATGGATTTTTTGTTCTTTCCCCATCCCATAATATTCCATGAAAAATGATTTTGTGGACTTGGATAGAGCAATAAATTAGCATCTAAATATAGAACATACTCACAACATTGAGAGTTCCATGACACTTATAAAATATCTTCATTATACGTAAGTTTATTTAACCACTGTCAACACCTCAACCTTTGGACTCGGTAAAAATACTTTATCATTACCTTTTAACAGTGATTAAATAGGTGTTTTCCATGCCAACTATTAGTGCTTCATGTTTATTAGGGAATCACATTTAATGTAAGTGGTTATAAATTACATTTATAAGACTAAATTATAAGGTTTAGCCTTATAAAACATTAATATGACACTTGTCATATTTAGGGGTGAGCTTATAAAGTTTAGCTTTATAATTAACTTATTAATTAATTTTATAACCAAAAGATTATAAGGTGAAAGGTTGTCATCTAAACAGCGATCCCTTGAATTACCTTATATACATTCATTCACATTTAATACAAACTCAAATAATGAATATGTAGGATTTACATTAATATATGCAAGAGGCAAAATGACATGAGGTATTTTTTAATGAATGCATTTTATATGTGAGGCAATTATAGGATAAGGGAGAAAAGAAGATACTGATAAATAGGTTCTTTTAATATCTGTATTCATACAGAAGATGTAAGTATCCTCAATGTTAAATGATGCTTGGAGTTTTTTACCAAAAGATTTTCCCCGTGTTAATAATGTGTACCATGTTGGTTTCTGATTTTTCTCATTTCATTTACTTTCTATTTCATATTTAATGATTAGCTGCCTATGAATCCTAATTTCTATCACAAACCTCTGTGCGTCTTTCCAATGATTTCTTTGAATTTTTAACAGGGACAAGAAGACTGACTTGTAAAACTAGTCATATTGCAGAAGTACATTCAAATTTAGCTAATATAGCTTTACAAAAAATGTAACTAGCAATTTTTCTGTATCTCAATATTATTTGAATTTGATAGTTTTCAGTCCTTTAATGCTTTTCTAAGTAAAGGATAACTTGCCATGCTTCACAAATCTTCCTTTTAAACTCACCTATTCTAATAACTAGTATGCAAATGGCGTGGACTAAAACAACACACTATAAACTAAATTCGAATAATTTAAAGAATAGGATGAGTTAAAGTAATGAATATAAAAATTTCAAATCATTCTGAAAAGAAAAGATCCAACACTTAATTTTCTTCAAGCCTAATTAACATCAGAAAAACAATTAAAATGAACACAGCTTAATATTGGAAAAGAAAATCGAACTGTAGGAATGCCTGAACAATGTTTACCTATAAGAACATCAAAGTGAAGTCAATGAAATCTAGTATGAATCTCATGCTTCAAAACATGTTCTGAATTCATGATCTAATAGTTTTGATTATTTTAGTCCATCCATTCTCACTCCAAAGCATAAAACAAATTTAAAATTCTCAAAATAATGGATGTGATTACTTGCATGCATGACAGTTGTGCACGCGCGTGTGTGGAGAGAGAGAGAGAGAGAGAGAGAGAGAGACCTTGGCCATATTTCTATACGACAGTTCAGTAACTCCAGCAACATGAGGTGTTATCAAAACTTTGGGATGCTGTGAAATAGGGTCTTCTGGATCAAATGGTTCATACCATGCAACATCAAGACCCAAGCCTCCCAAATGGCCAGATTCAAGAGAATCTTTGACTGCTTCATAGTCCATGAGGCCTCCTCGAGCAATGTTTACAAGTAATGCACCCTTGAAAACAGAAGAAAGTAATAAATAAATAAAATTGAAGGTATGTTTAGCATTATCACAACCACCGAGATTTATCCTTAGTTTAGGTAAGATGGTGCAAAGACAGCAAGAATGTGATTCCATTTGTTATAGTTTCTTTGAAGTCAATCGCATAGGATGGGAAGACAATTCTTGTCAGTAGTAATAATTGCTTTCACCAATAAATTTAAATTTAAATTTATCAAAAAGAAGCTATTTGCCACTGGAAACAAGGACAAAATAAACCACAACAAGCAGAGACTATGGTAAAATAAACTGAATCAAGCAGATTTCTTGGTTAATGGAATCTATTAAGATCTTGCACAAGATACAGCAGCAATAATTTTGCACAAAATAAAAATATTTCTGGCTTGGACTTTGATTATAACTTATGGAAATTGACTGAATTTTATCTTTTTTCAGTCATGCAATAAAATATGCAAGCAAACACAGTTTGCAAGTGTGCAATTAAGTTTCATCTCCTTTAAACTTTCCTTAAAGTTATAACATTTCACAATAGACATGTTTCTCTATTTTGATGTAAGAAAGCATATTGTGTCCTCCTTGCTTCCATCATAGATTATATTCATTCTCTTCTCTATCCTATCAGAAGTATGCCATATGAACTGTATCATCTAGGTTTATTTATTAAAACACATCTTGATTTATAATAGTGGCCTTTAATTTACCTAGAATATAACACATGCCATGTGTTTGGGTTGAAGCATGTAACAAACAAGCCTTGCAACCATCGCAAAGAAGACAAAAACAAAAAGCCAGTTTGATCACATACATCATTTGTAAAATGACTCCAACATATCTCCACAAAGTTTCAGCTAAATTGTGATTTGCATGGACCAAACTTTTGTAAAATGCTCTCTGAAAATATGTTAATTCTAATTATTTCTCGTTTCTGTATGATTTTTACCATTTTATAATTTGCAATTTTTCTCCAATCAATTACCTTTTACTCTTTTAGTGAAAAATGTTCCATTGTGTTGGCTCATGTCCAAATTCTTCATTAATTCTGGTGCTTTTTCACAATGCAGTATCTTTATATTGGGACAAATGAATTTTATAGGCCTTATTTTTCTATGTCGTTTAGCACAAAATTTGAACATGTGCATACTTTGTTTGTGGTATTGCTTGGTGTTGTGTGGTATCCCAACTCTTCCCTCTATTCTGTGGTGCCTTGTTTTATGCCACAGTGCTTCCCCATCCCTTGTTGTGACCCGCTATCACTTGCTCCATCTGTAAGTTTGTAGTGCACAGACTCTTCATGTTGGTATTTTTACCCCAAAGGCTGGTTTTCTAATTGATTGTCTTGTTTCTCCATTTGCGGTGGTTGTCTTCGTATATGTTGAGTATTTCTAATTTTTGGTGAATGCCCTTGTTGTTCTGAGGCCATCTTATGAACCTACGATGGATTATACTCTTCTTGGTCATTGTTTCACTTTGTGGTTATTGTGGTCACCCTAGTCCATCTTGCGGTGGTGTTCCTTCATCCCTGCAGTGCAATCCTTATCTGCAATGGTCCCTCTTGGATCAATGATGTTCTTGTGAGAGTTTGGTTGTCAATGTTTCTTATAGTTTCTCATGTTTGTGCCAGTCACTAAAAGAGTGGTTAGTGTCTTTTTGGTGGATTTGCTGTGGCATGGTACCGGTGGCTTCATGATGCCTAGACATTTCCATTCATCAAGGCAGTTGCTTGTCTTCTTTAGGTGTTTGGTATGTTCCCCACACTCATCTATCATTTGCTGCTTTCTATTTCAACCTAGAACACAAGTATTTGAAAAAGGTTAAAAATGTTTACATACCATTGTTCACTATTCATCCTCACCTACCATAAAGTGTGCTACAAGTTCATAGGTTAGTTTCAAATGTTTTAGCTCCTAACTTACTTGGTTGCTGGTTGGCCATTGTCTCACCATTTAATGGTTTGTCCCTCATTTTCCTCAAGAGTTGACTTGCTATTGCAAGGTATGGTTCGACTTTTCATCTTAGGTCCATGCACATTCTTGGCAAGCTTGTCTATTTTGATTTTTAATTACCTCATCACGATAGCAATTTTAATGTTAGTCTGAATGAGAAATAATTCTGAAGCAGTTTCTTATGTGGTTTCACACTCTTTTACATTGGGCATTTTGGTGACCCGCATTCATGATGTCACTTCTCAAGAGCATTCCTGGCCTTATCTTGTATGATCCCATTTGATTTCCTGGCAGATTGTTGTGTATATCCCATTGATAGTGATGAGAAAGTAGAAATTTGAATTTTCCCCTCCAGCACATGAGCCCAAATGCTATATATGAACGACTAGGAGATGGAAACAGGGTGGGTTGGTTGGAATAGTTGCACAACATAACAAAGAAACAAAAGTGTAGAGCTTGCCCAAGTTGTTTGTACTTTGTATTGAGCTGAGAAAGATAATGAATGTATTAAGTCTAGTTGTGATACTAGGTTTTCCATTATCTAGAGGAACAAATATAAATCTAACTCTACTGCCCATATCTAATAAAGGCCAACACACAATTTATTTCATTATGCTACCATCCCACCATACCTAACAAAAAAACATCAAAAACCAACCTTAATAATTAAAACAGAGTTAATTGACCCACTGCACTGCTTGTTTTCACTACCCCACTTTTGCAAAAGTGTCTACAAACCACATTAAGGTCATTCACACTGACACCTGCATTGCTAGCACTGTCACATCCATGTGAAGTGATATAACGTACCACAAATCTTAAGGGGTTGAAAAGAGTATATCCTAGTCTCTACATCTGTGTTGCATTTGCTTGTAGAGGTGTTATACCCCTGAACCAAGGTAGACCAACACATTCAATAAAATTTCATGTGTCTCAAATGTGCTTTGCTTCAAGATCCATTGCATCTTTGTTTGTCTTTAGCTTTCTCAATAAGTACACCTCAAGGAATACGTGATTGGTTAAGCACAACCTAATGAAGGAGACAATCTGTTGAAAAGAGTATATCCTAGTCTCTACATCTGTGTTGCATTTGCTTGTAGAGGTGTTATACCCCTGAACCAAGGTAGACCAACACATTCAATAAAATTTCATGTGTCTCAAATGTGCTTTGCTTCAAGATCCATTGCATCTTTGTTTGTCTTTAGCTTTCTCAATAAGTACACCTCAAGGAATACGTGATTGGTTAAGCACAACCTAATGAAGGAGACAATCATCCTTATTCATTGGTCCTTTCTTGCCAAAATCTAATCAAAAGCCTAACCTGAAGAAGGACGCAATCATCCTTATTCATTGGTCCTTTCATGCCAGAATCTAATCACAAGCCTCGTTTTCACCTTTGACGATACACTTCTAGCCCTAGGTGATGGTGCATGTCATGCCCCCTTTCTGAGCTAAGAAATAATCTAATAATTTAAGTTGTCCAAAAAATAACATTAAGTTAAACTATTCAATAAAAGGCAACTTATGTTTTATTATTAAAAAGGTTGTTTTAAAAGATAGATCAAAAGTGAGAAGGAATGGAATCCAAAAAGTAATGTATTTTATAGAAGTTTTCTAGTCACTTTTCAAAAATTAAGTTTCAAGGGAAATAAAGAAAAAGAAAAATTATCTTTCCTCAAAAAGCTTATGTAAGAAGTTAAGAGAGAGGGTTACCAGTTTCATATTATCAAAACCTAGTCTCTTGAAATTGAACATTGTTTGTCTTTTCTACCTTAGGATGAAAACCCTTTGACAAAAACTAGATTCAAGGACAAAAGCCCTCCTCTCCATTTGAGTATCCATTTTAGAGATTACCGTTGAGCTAAATAATTGCAGAAAGTTTTCCAACTCAAGTTATCTTAGATGTGTGGCATTTTCAAAATATATTACAATTTGGTGTGATTTTCCAAACTTTATGTGTGGAGTTTCCAATTTTTTGGTTTGTCATAAGTTTTCAGAACTTGATTAAGATTATTTATTTATTTGATATTTTCAATAATAAATATTTTAACGATGGCCATTTCCTAGGTTAGATGTACAACTTCTTTTTGCCAGTCGTACCTCATATGGCTGTTAATATTTAAGGAAGGTGCTGATTATCATTGGATGTTGTATACTTTGGTGAAGTAACTGTTGTACTTTTAGATTGAAGTTAATTATTAAGGCTAACCGTTGTTGAATCCAAGTCTATATGATATTTCCGTTGCTGCTGTACTAAGTTACGAGGGATTGCATCTTTTGATAATGCCAAAAATTCAAAAGTTTTCATGGCTGCCACACCTTTCAGGGGCTGCTGCTGATTTAATATTCATACAACCTATCATACATCCTTTAAGGCAGTTGTACTATTCAAGGGAAGCTACAAATTCTTGGGAATGATTTTAATTCCAAATTTTTCCATGATATTGTTGCACTTAACAACAATATTTCAAATCATTATTAAAATAACATTTCCATATAATTTCCTGTGCAGTTTTCCTCTAAAAATATTAGAACTAATAATGCTTTTTGTATTGTAATTCTGGATGGCCATCCCACCATGACATTTTTTGAATTAATTAAATTCCCAATATTTTGATGTTAATCTGTGCAGTTCACCACCAAATTTAAAATTCAGTTTGTAATTATCTGGAGGCTTGTTGCCAAAATAGGTGTTTCATTACTTCCATATTTTGTAGCAGTCACAAAATTGAGTTGTACGGCTTGCCACCAACAACCATTAATTTATAACATCATTCTAAACATTTCACCATATACTCTCACCTTGCCCACATCAAGATCTTGGTGATGTGTACTGGGTGGAAGGACTCAAGTACAATCTAATGTGTGTAGCTCAATTAAATAACAAAGGATACTAGTTGGAGTTTGGGCAAGGTTCTTGTGTTGTCAGGAACCAATCAGGAGCTCATGTTGCTACTGGTAGCAGAGTAAAGGGAATCTATTCTATCTAGACTCAACGGAGGGAGCTTGCCTCATAGCAACAGCAAAAGGTGAGACAAATAAAATCTGTCTCATAACTAAAGAGGACAACAGTTGGTTGTGGCATAAGAAGCTCTGCCACATAAACTTTGACAGTATTGTCAAAGTAAGTAAGAAAAAGTCAAACAGAGGGCTTCCTGAGATTACAAAGCCTGACAGAGGTATTTGTAAAGACTGTCGGTTAGGGAAACTGATAGGAACAAGCTTCAGTAATAAATCCTTTTCTGCTGAAAATGTGTTGGATCTTGTACACACAGACTTGTGTGGACCTATGAGGACGAAGAGCTACTATGGAGACAGGTACTTCATGCTCTTTGTAGATGATTTTTCAAGAATGATGTGGACACTCTTTCTTAGAGAACAATCAGAGGCCTTTCACATGTTCAAAATATATAAGGCCTGAGTGGAGAAGGAAACTGGTAAAAGCTTGAAGTGTCTAAGGTCAGACAGAGGAGGTGAATACACCTCTCAAGAGTTCACTCACTACTGTGAAGAACAAGGAATAAAGAAGCAGTTGTCTGCACCGAGAACTCCGCAACAAAATGGAGTCGCTGAAAGAAGAAACAGGACTCTCATTGATTGCGCAAGAACTGTAATGATTCAGAAGGATCTTTCCCATCACTTCTGGAGAGAAGCAATCAGCATTGCAGTATATACATTGAATCGAGTTCAAGTTAAGAAACGAACCGGTAAGACTCCCTATGAGTTGGGGTTTGGTCACACTCCCAATGTAGGCTACTTCAGAATTTTTGGTAGCAACTGTTACATCAAAAGAGATGTTTACTCTGGTAATTTTGAGCCAAAAAGTGATGTAGGCAAATTTTTGGGTTATTCCACCAAAAGTAAAGCCTACCGGTGTCTGAATAAGAGGACAGGAAAAATAGTTGAAAGTATCAATGTAAAGATAGATGAATATTCATAACCAAAGGAAAAGATCAGTAAAGATAAATCAGACAGTCACCTAGAACATGATGCTGAAAATCATTTGGACTTTAATGAAATGATTGATGCTGATGAAGAAGAAGAACAGGTAAACAGACCCTTAGAGAAGGGTAATGTACTTGAGCAAGGAAGTGATCAGAACATAAGACCAACTCAAGATGATGAACAGGAAATTGTTTATGACCTTACTGGAGATATTGCTCAACAGGAAGATATAGACCAGGAACACCGACTGGTTCTGTCAAGGTATGTCACATATCACTCTACTGATAATATTATTGGTGACAAACATGCTAATATTCTGACCAGGAGAAAGGCTAGAGAAAGTATCTGCTTACTTTCGAGTGTAGAGCCTAAATCCACCAGAGAGGCTCTGGAGGATGAGAACTGGGTCAAGGCAATGGAAGAAGAGACTGAGCAAATTAAGAAGAATGAAACATGGACTCTTGTTCCTAGACCACGGGACAAGAATGTCATTGGGACCAAGTGGGTGTATAGAAACAAATTAAATGAAGAAGGAAAGGTGGTAAGGAACAAAGAAAGATTAGTCTGCAAAGGATATGCACAGGAGGCGGGACTAGATTATGGCGAAACCTTTGCACCTGTGGCCAAACTAGGAGTGAGAATCCTACTCGCTTATGCTGCTCATAAAAGGTTCAAAGTATATTAGATGGATGTAAAGTCTGCATTCCTGAATGGTATATTGGACGAGGAAGTTTACATAGAACAGCCAAAAGGCTTCTCATCCACAGAGAAAAGTGGTATGGTTTGTAAACTGAAAAAGGCACTCTATGGGCTGAAACAAGCCCCAAGGGCCTGGTATGAAAGGTTACACTCATACCTCTTGACCCTAGGATTCACAAGAACAAGAGATAACAACAATATGTATCTCAAGACTGTCAAAGAAGGGAACCTGATTGCTGAAATATTTGTTGATGACATCATCTTTGGAGGAGATGACAAAATGAGTAAAGACTTTGTTGAGGAGATGAAGAGAGAATTTGAAATGTCCATACTTGGAGCCATAAAATTCTTCATTGGATTGCAAGTACATCAGCTAAAAGAAGGTATTTTTATTTCTCAGTCTAAGTATGTTAAAGAAATTCTTAAATCCTTTGGGCTAGAAGAATCCAGACCGGTTGGCACACCAATGATAACTAACCTCAAGTTGTCAAAGGAAGATGATGCAAAAGATGTAAATGAGACATTGTATCAGTCAATGATTGGCAAGTTACAGTATGCAGTGCATAGTAGACCTAATATTGCACACGTAGTAGGCATTGTAGCCTGATTCTCTGCTAATCCAAAAGAGACATTTAATAGCAGTGAAGAGAATTTTCAGATATGTAAAGGGTACGGAGGAGTATGGCCTATGGTTTCCTTATAAAAGAGGTTTCAAGATAAAGTTATTCACTAATACAGACTGGGCTAGTAATATTGATGACAAAAAGAGCAGAAGTGGAGGTGCATTCTTTCTTGGAGAAAGGATTGTGTCATAAACGAGTAAGAAGCAGAACTGCATTTCACAGTCCACAACAGAAGCCGAGTATGTTGCTGCTGCAATCAATTGCACACAGGTGATCTAGATCAAACAGATATTGGAAGGAATCCAAGAACAGATACCTGAACTGATTGCAATTTACTGTGACAATACAAGTGCAATAAACATATCTAAAAATCCTGTCATGCTCTCCAAAACAAAGCACATTGCTATAAAGTACCACTATCTGAGAGAGCAAGTGTAGAATAAAGAAGTAAAATTGGAATATGTTCCTACAAAAGAACAAGTTGCAGACATATTCACAAAGCCTTTAGCGAAGAGTACCTTTGAGTACCTGAGAGGTAAATTAGGGGTAATGCCCCTTCCTGATCTTCAGTAACAAGACAAAGGTGTTCATCAATCCATTGTGCGTCAACAAAGGATTCAACCTCATTTTAACAGGATTTGTGATAAAGGACAGTTGCTCGAAGGGGGAGCAGGCTTCATAAAGGTAGTCATTTGACTAGCCTTTGGCATTATTGTCAAAGGGGGAGATTATGGCCAGTGAAGATGTGGACCAGAATGTGGTCCAACAAGACCAGAATGTGGTCTAACCGGTAATGTGTTTTTTTGCCATCAATGCCAAAGGGGGAGATTGTTGGCATTAACCGGTAAGAATGTAACCAATACATGGCAAAAAGGTATTCTCATTGATTAGCAAAGAGGTGTTGTCAGTTATGACTAGAGAGGCCAACAATGTTTAATCAGTGAACCAAGGATAGGTTGCACAAGGAGAGATTGGTTTGAAGACCGATGACACATAGTGAGAACGAGGAGGCACTGTCTCTATTACTAATAAAGCTCTAACTGATCATCAGAGCAACTGGTCACCAAGGAAGGTGCAATCGGTAACCAGTAATAGGAATCGAGGAAGCAAGGATGCAACCGGTACTGACAGAGGAAGGAATGGTAACAGGTGAAGGTTTTTACCTGTGCACAACCTAGGGATATAAACAAGATATCATCAAGACTGATGAACCGGGGAAAGTCACAGTCGACAAACACTTGTGTGACTCTTTGACCGGGATTCGCTGCACAAAATCCAGACAACTTTGTGTTATCAACAAGATCGGTGCAAGGTGCAAGGCGCAAGTGAAGGTTTTAATGCCGAAGTTTGTGGCATTAAAACATGTAGAAATCTCTAGTGAAAGAAAGCTTTCAGCACGGATCTATCGTTTCCTTCATAAAGCGGAAAAAGCACATGTCATGCATCGGATGTTTCCTCAGTGAACTGAGACTCCACTAGGTGATGGATCCGAAGGAGATCTTTAAACAGGTTGTGCATGTAAAAAGTGGAAAGGTAAAGAAGACTATATTCTTCAACCTGTAAAGAATATTGTTTGCATTTATTCTGCCAAAGAAAAAGAGTGAACCTGTAAGCTGAAAGAAGCTATGAAAAGGTGAAGAAAAGAAGAGTGTGCAAGGAAGCACAACAACCAAAAGGAGAGCATACCTGCGGTGACTAGTGATGACTCTCAATTGAGAAGCACAATGATCTTATCAAACTCAGCAAAGCCATTTCTAAAAGATCAAACCTTCTATTTCTCTCTGACAAATGCAATAGCTAAATCCCAGTATTTTGGGTGGACATTAACAGGTCCCTTGTATTAAATCCTTTAAATGGGTGACATCTGTGTAGATGATTTAAGTCCTCTAACCAAGCAGGTTCTAACAGGCCTTATTTCTTAATCCCTTAACTGGGTCGCATCTAACAGTGCGTTTGTAATCCTTTAACAAGGAAGGCTCCTTATAGGGCGCACTTCAGAATAGTGCAAAATTTGTGAGGTTTCCTCACACCGTGGTTTTCTCCCGATTTGGGTTTCCACGTGATAAATTTGGTGTTAATTATTGCTTGATTGTGTAATAGCTATTTCTATGATAGAATCTATTCTTCTTAACAGTTTTAGTTACATTATATCAGATTTTGTTTAAGTGGGTGTTGATTCACTTCTCCCCTCTTAGCACCGGTTGGGACCATCAATAGGAATCGCAGAATACAAACAGTCCCTAGAAAATATTCTAGGCTAGGCGGAGGAAATGAGCAGAGTAGTAAGTAAAGAATTAGAACTCATCAACCAAGATACAAAAGGAAACAATGAATGTGGCATTAATAACTATATTTGGCCTCCCTTAAATTTCTCCTCTCAGACTTCAGCCTTGGTATCTATTGATTAGGAAATAGTAGAAGATAAGACTAAGGCGATCTTAGAAAATTATTCTACTTTAAATAGTGCTTTACCTATCCGGATAGAAAAGGTAGCATCCATAGATATAGAGAACAAAATCTTGGATTCAAAAGAAAGGATGGAGGGTGACTATGATTTTGTATTAGGTAGGAATGATATTGTCTGAAATTGAAGCCATTAATGACTTTTTAGGTTTAGATATTAATCCAAATACTGAATTTGTAATTAACAATGATAGAGAAATTGTAGTTAAAATCCTAGATTCACTGGATAAAGATCATTCTGAAAATGAAGAACAGTCCATGGATAGTGGTGGTACCCTAAATTTTGAGAGTCCAAATCCATTATCAATAAGAAAGTTTCTCCATACTAAAAAAATCAAAGGAAGGAAGCTTTATGACACAAATAAATAGAACTAACTAATCCAAGCCTTCAGAAAATGCTAGAATTTCGACTTGCTGCAAAGATGATGTCGGCGAGCCTGAAGATGGTTGCATTTGAAAAATCTAAAAATGACCCAGTTCGGGAAATCAAATTTCCTATCTCTAGTAAAAATCTTAGTTTTTCACGAGGTGTTTTGGTTTTTTGACTAGACCCAAATCCGAAAGTTAGGTGGTTATTTTTTAGTTAGTTTATTGTTTTTCAAAATAATTTGTAATAAGGGTTGTGTCTTTTCACCCTAAAGAGGTGTGAAAGCCACTCAAACACATATATATACATAATGTAAAATGTAAAGAGAGTGACATATTCGAATAAGCAATTAGAAGAAGAATATTTGTAAGGGAAGATGTAAATATTAAAGCATGACTTTAATATAAATTTTAATATTATATTTTAATAATAAATAAAAGGTCCTTTTTTTTCAAGGCAAAGAGATTGCAATTAAAATGTGGATTCATCCTTTGTGATCAATAAATAGATTATTGAATTATTCTAATAGAGTTTTATTTTTGCATTGGATATTTTCCTGCATTCTTTGTTCGACAATCAAGATAGTGTGAAATATATATGTGTTTCCTTATCTCTATCTAATCGGACGTCCAGCCGGAGAAGTTAAATTCCTTTTGGACTAACGGAGAATTGCATATAATATTTGTCTTTTGCAGAGCTTAGGAGTAATTGAAGATATTTTATAAATATTGTCTCATAAAGTTGTATGTAATAATCCTTGCTATAGTTGACTCTATCGTCTAGATAAACAAAGGCACTGGTCATTTAAAATCATTGGAGTTATTAATTGAAGTCATAAATCTATATACTTCCTTCTTGCAAGTATCTAATCAATTATTGATAAACCTTACACAAACATTCAAATCATTTCAAGTAATCACATAACTTTATATTAATCGAATTTGAGGATTTTTGCCAACCAGAGAACTCACCAAATCTAAATTTGCTATAGAAAAGCCTTGAACAAGGTGATCAGGTTCGAGGTGAAGCTTTACCTACCTAGGTGTAGCGAAGCCTAAAGTGCAGGTTTACTAATTTGGAATCCTAGGTGAAGGTTTACTAATTTGGAATCCTATTGGAGAATTGGCAGGCTCTTGGATTTCCAATCTGTGGTTTTGGGAACCAACAAATTGGCAACTCTGCTGAGGACTTGTTGCGACAACATTATTCAGAATTTCTAGTGATCAGGGAGTTAGACTCTACTAGAGACTGAACTCAGAATTAGTTGTATGATTTTGTCCTTATGAAGAAGGTCGTGACTCTATTCAATAAGATTTCAATTGGTAACTCTACTGAGGGAGAAGACTCGAAAGGAAATGGTACATAGCTTTTTCAAATGTATCGATCATTTCAAAGAAAGCTTTTTATTCCAGATGGCATCAGGCCATTGGATTTTAGCAATTTTGATTATGAACCTAGCAAGTTATCCCCACAACTTTCAAAACTTGTACCAAAGTTCCATGGAGAATGGGATGAATTAGCACTTCGGCATTTGGATGAGTTTTATACATTTATAGAGGATTATGAAATTTGTGCAGAGGATCAGGTAATGAAGCTATTTGTCAAGACATTAAAAGACAATGCAAGACAAGCATATGAATCATTACCTACACAGTATTTCATCATGGAAAGAATTTGAGCAATGGTTCCTATATGAATTCCATGATGCAAGCGATGAAGATAATGAATACAACATGAAACATACAAGAGATGAGGCCATGGATTCTGATGAAGAAGAAAGTCTGAATCAGATGGAAGAAGATTCTGTCCAAGATGAGACTTGTGTGGAAATAGATATAAAATGTTATAAACAAGAAGAAAGTTATATGGAGGATGAATCTTATATATCCCCTGTGAATGAATTTCTCAATTTGGAAAGATGAGAGGGTGAGTCCACAGCCTGTTTGTTCATAAGGATGATGGGTTTCTATTTGGAGATACCATCAGACATCGCACCTTCAAGCAGGGAATTTCTAAGAAGGCTTTATGATTTGGGGCTCTCTTTAGATGACCCTGATTTGAAGCTCCTTTTTCAGGAAAGTAAGAGAATATAATGAATGCGACGTGAAACATACAGATGATGTTTCAAATCCAAATATAGAAGAAATTTTGGACCAGGTTGGAGAAGAAACCACCCATGATAAGACTTGTTTGACAGCAAATATCAGTGAATGTGAAAATGAGGAAGAGGATTATCTCATTGTGGAAGAGATTTCAGCCTTGCTCGACATAGAATATCATACACATATTGAGAGAAACGGTCCAAATTTTTTCTCAATCCACCACAATAGACAAGTTAATGAATCAATACAATATTCAGGGGGTACTAGATCAAGGATATGATAATGAAAAAGAATTGCATACAGTGTATGAACAGGAGGAAGCTTCGGGAGATAATGTCAATGAAGATATTAGTCTTGTTGACGGAACACTTGATGATCCAAATGAAAGCTCTCAGGAAAGCATGCTTGAATTCTCTATGTTCCCGAGTCCGTTGTTTGAAGACGAAGCAAATGAAGATATGTCTGAGTTCTCTATGTTCTCGAATCCATTGTTTGAAGAGGATCCTTTTTGCAGTGGAATCCATCAGCATCATAATGAAGATAGCAATTCTAATTTTAAAGTTGATGAAACTCATGAAGTGCATTTGGAGGGTGAGATATCTTTCAGTTTATCCTTTGAGTTGGAGGTACACCAAATATGTGAAGATGAGATGGAATCAGCCAAGCATGATGGGGGAAATAGACTAAAGGATAGTCTTGAAGATTTCTCAAATATCACACCTGACCATAGCCCGAGTATATGTGAAGAAGTGTCTCCTAGACATGAACCATCTTTAAAACCATTATATGAACAAGTGCTGCACCATAGGCTTGAAGAAAAGATTGGATTAGACAAACATAATCTGCATTCTAAATATGGAGACATAGAAAATTGTATACAAAAGGACAATCACACAAATAAGATTTATTCTAATACTTATATGTGTTGATGTTTTGAACCAGAATAACATAACTGAAATGCAAAACACAAGTAACAAATAACACAGGTCCTTATCCTGGGAAAACCCTCCTTTTCGAGGGAAAAACCCAGCCACGCCAAAAGATGATTCCTTTATTCAGTTCTCAAGATAATTACAAGATTTCTTGCTTAAGATTGATGTCTACAATCAGACAATCAATTAGCCTGCCATTTATTTTATCCAAAACTCTCAGAGTTTCTAATAGAACCAACTGAACATATATACCTAGAATGCAATACGAAATATGTATGTAACAGTCAGCACTACTACACTTAGTGTGATAATAACTTATAACTCCATGACGTAGAAGAAAACAATAACAAACAAACTGCAGTGGCTCATTATAGAGCCGAGAGGATGCAACACTCATAGATACTATTTAACGCTGCTAAACAGAACAACAGAACCCCACAAGCCCCCTGATGAACTCAATGCATGCAAAATTCTCTGCACCCGATAATATATATCACATAGTCCCGGCAAACAATTATTATCAGAACGGCACACTCGCATCCTTCTCGTTTTCCTTTTAAAACAATAGAGAGTTCAATCGAAATGCCAAGGGATGCACATGAATGCCAAGAGAGAACCGTTACAAGCTGGGAAGCAATTACGTAACTGACGGTAAACTTTAATATGAAAAACCCGACGATGCTCAGCACAAGAGGAATACGCGATGCCAGGTAGGAATCATTGCGATGCATTGACTAACTGATGCATGAGCTTTCAAAGCCGACAATGAACTTATGTGCGCAAGAGGATACCAAACGGTAATATGCCATAAAGCTGAGCAGAATATAGATGATACCGGTGCCATGTCAGCACTCGCACTATGAAAGGACACCCGCTCAACAAGAAAGAGGACGTGTCAATCTCTCACGCAGGCTACAAAACACTAACACTCCCTCTTAGCAAGTGAGATTATTCATGTCATAGTGTGTCTCAACCTGATAAGCACAATGAAGCTGCAACAAAAAACATGTCAATAACAAAATCTCATCACAAATTTTCAATAGAATTGTTATCTCATCATGACATTCATAAAGAGCTGCAACCAAAAATATCAACAAAATATTCAACATGATTATTTAAGGATCACAACCAAAATCATGGAATCCACATGAACAGCTTCCACCATGGCTACTCCCAGAGGGTGGATCAAGGGCTTTCACCTCAAACTTCTTCCTGAGAAGAATGCATTATCACCTTGCCTACTCGTAGAGGGTGATCCCACCATACCTACACACAGAGCGTGGGTCAAGGGCTTTCACCTCAAACTTCTCCCAGAGAAGAATGCATTAACCACCTTGCCTACACGTAGAGGGTGGGTCAAGGGCTTTCACCTCAAACTTCTCCCAGAGAAGAATGCATTAAGGCACATAAAGGATTATCTGAAGACCAAGACTTTCTCTCAATAGGGGCAGCATACTCAAAGCTTTTGAATATCACAATAAATCATAGATTAACTCCAAAGTTTGACCAAACAAGGAGCTTCCAAAGCCATTCTGCATTATAAGCTTGCTCATCCTCAGCTAAGGACAAGGCACTCTCCCTCTACCACACAAGCTCCCTCTGAATCTAATTTCTTCTTCTTAGAAGAGTTGACCACAAGACAATCTGAATGGGTACTTCTTCTTCAAGAGTCACCAACTCAACTCAGGCTGCAATCTCTCATCATCCTTGTGCTTCTCAATTCATCCTGGAAGCATTTCAGAGAGATTAGTAATGGAATCAATCAAAGTAATGCTAGGAGCATACATGATTCACTATTCCCAATATTAATGCATGAATTAACTACACAAAATTCATGATCAATATTCAAGGATACAATTACAAAATACTTATCTCGATATAGTCTAATCTTTCTCATAATCCACCAATTGTTCTTTCCTGATCTTTGCACTTAAAGATTCAGATCTAATACGTAGTCCGAGCATACTCCATCATGTACACATAAGCGGCAGCCTCAACATTGACTCTAATTTCAGTACCTTCCATGGGAAGAGAAAACATATCCATCACAATAAGGATGCATTCTGGTTCTTGATCTTGCCTAACCTGGCTCTGATACCATGTTGATGTTTTGAACCAGAATAACATAACAGAAATGCAAAACACAAGTAACAAATAACACAGGTCCTTATCCTGGGAAAACCCTTCTTATCAAGGGAAAAACCCAGCCACGCCAAAAGATGATTTCTTTATTCAGTTCTCAAGATAATTACAAGATTTCTTGCTTAAGATTGATGTCTACAATAAGACGATCAATTAGCCTGCCTTTTATTTTATCCAAAACTCTCAGAGTTTCTAATAGAGCCAGCTGAACATATACACCTAGAATGCAATACGAAATATGTATGTAACAGTCAGCACTACTACACTTAGTGCGATAATAACTTATAACTCCATGACGTAGAAGAAAACAATAACAAACAAACTGCAGTGGCTCATTATAGAGCCGAGAGGATGCAACACTCATAGATACTGTTTAACGCTACTAAACAGAACAACAGAACCCCACAAGCCCCTTGATGAACTCAATGCATGCAAAATTCTTTGCACCCGATAATATATATCACACAGTCCCAGCGAACAATTATTATCAAAACGGCACACTCGCATCCTTCTCGTTTTCCTTTTAAAACAACAGAGAGTTCAATCGGAATGCCAAGGGACGCACATGAATGCCAAGAGAGAACCGTTACAAGCTGGGAAGCAATTACGTAACTGACGATAAACTTTAATATGAAAAACCTGACAATGCTCAGCACAAGAGGAATACGCGATGCCAAGTAGGAATCATTGCGATGCATTGACTAACTGATGCATGAGCTTTCAAAGCCGACAATGAACTTATGTGTCCAAGAGGATACCAAACGGTAATATGCCATAAAGCTGAGCAGAATATAGATGATACCAATGCCATGTCAGCACTCGCACTATGAAAGGACACCCGCTCAACAAGAAAGAGGACGTGTCAATCTCTCACGCAGCTACAAAACACTTACAATATGACTAATCACATGCATGACCATAGGGATCTTCCGTTCGGCAAGGACCAAAGTGCATCTGATGATTTCTCAAAGGCAAAACAAAAAGAAAATACCAAAAACTGCATTGATAAAGCAACAAGTATTGTTCACAAAAATGATGGCATCATAGTCAAGAGATCCAAAGTGTTACGTGATCAGAATAAGGTGTTCGATAGAGGAAAGGATCAATGTTCAATTTTAGGGGGCTTGGGGCCACCCAATTTTACTTCGCATCAAATTAAGTATGGATAATTGGTCTGCTTCTCCAAAGATAGCTGGAATCTCGCTATGCTCACAGAGAGCATACGTCCCCAGAAAGAGGCACAGGTGGTACCCTAAATTTAGAGAGTCCAAATCCATTATCAATAAGAAAGTTTCTTCATACTAAAAAAATCAAAGGAAGGAAGCTTTATGACACAAATAAATAGAACTAACTAATCCAAGCCTTCAGAAAATGTTGGAATTTCCACCTGCTACAAAGATGATGCCGACAGAGCCTGAAGATGGTTGCATTTTAAAAATCTAAAAACGACCCAGTTCGGGAAATCAAATTTCCTATCTCCAATAAAAATCTTAGCTTTCCATGAGGTGTTTTGGTTTTTCGACCAGACCCAAATCCGAAAGTTAGGTGGTTATTTTTTAGTTAGTTTATTGTTTTTCAAAATAATTTGTAATAAGGGTTGTGTCTTTTCACCCTAAAAAGGTGTGAAAACCACTCAAACACATATATATACATAATGTAAAATGTAGAGAGGGGCATATTCGAATAAGCAATTAGAAGAAGAATATTTGTAAGGGAAGATGTAAATATTAAAGCATGACTTTAATATAAATTTCAATATTATATTTTAATAATAAATAAAAGGTCCTTTTTTTCAAGGCAAAGAGATTGCAATTAAAATGTGGATTCGTCCTTTGTGATCAATAAATAGATTATTGAATTATTCTGACAGAGTTTTATTTTTGCATTGGATATTTTCCTGCATTCTTTGTTCAGCAATCAGGATAGTGTGAAATATGTGTTTCCTTATCTCTGTCTAATCGGACTTCCAGCCGGAGAAGTTAAATTCCTTTTGGACTAACGGAGAATTGCATATACGATTTGTCTTTTGCAGAGCTTAGGAGTAATTGATGATATTTTTATAAATATTGTCTCATAAAGTTGTACGTAATAATCCTTTCTATAGTTGACTCTATCGTCCGAATAAACAAAGGCATTGGTCATTTAAAATCATTGCAATATAATTATTGGAGTTATTAATTGAAGTCATAAATCTATATACTTCCTTCTTGCAAGTATCTAATCAATTATTGATAAACCTTACACAAACATTCCAATCATTTCAAATAATCACATAACTTTATATTGATCGAGTTTGAGGATTTTTGCCAACCGGAGAACTCACCAAGTCTAAATTCGCTATAGAAAAGTCTTGATCAAAGTGATCAGGTTCAAGGTGAAGGTTTACACGGCTAGGTGTAGTGAAGCCTAAAGTGCAGGGGAATTTGGATTATTCCCATTCGTTGGCCAAAACTAATTTGGAATCCTATTGGAGAATTGGTAGGCTCTTGGATTTCCAATCAGTGGTTTTGGGAACCAACAAATAGTATAATGATGCAGCCCATTAGCTTAGGTTTAAGCCAGAACTCTAATGGGAAATCTATACTTGATTGTGCCAACCTCCCAAAATCTAGAGGAAGGAAATCCCTAAGAGAATTAAGGAATAGAGAAGGTCAGGCTCTAGGACAAATTAAAATCACATCGCTTCTAGATGCAAGGAAGGGGAAGTTCCTTCCCAACCAGCCATGAAAATGATAGTATGGAATGTTAGGGGCATCAATGCCCCTAACAAACGCCTTCTTAAAAGGCAACTATCAGTCTTTAACTCAGAAATAGCTCTAATTTAGGAAACTAAGCTAGATATAGAAGGTTACAACTATCTCAAAAAGAAATTAGGTTTGTGGGAAATCTTTGGTAACCCATCAAAAGGTGCTTCTAGTGGGATAACGATGATATGGAATCCTAGACTATGTGATTTTACCCAGATAACTTCTTCTAAAAGTTGGATAAGTGGTAGATGAAAAGGTACAAAAAGTAAATTAAATTTAATCCTAATTAATGTCTATGGTCCAAAATTCCTGCATGAAAAAAGGAATATGTGGAAGGAGATTCAAAATTTTATCAATATACACCCCAATGAAAATTTCCTTTTAGGGGGGGAGTTTAATTCCATTTTACAGGATCCAGATAAGATAGGGAGTTCAAAAAAGCTTACCCAAACAAACCTAGAATTCAAGGAATGGTTGGGGGAAATAAAAGCTTATAAAATCAAGACGAAGAAAGGTGTTATTCCTAACCGGTTACTGAGAGGGGGGTGAATCAGTAAATACTATTTCTATTGCAATTTCACACTTGTACAAAGATTCTTGCAAGATAAACAAAATGTAAACAATCATTCACGAACAAAAATAGAAATACTCAGATCAACACATCATGTATACGTGGAAACCCTCGGTTAGAAGGAAAAAACCATGGTGAGATAGAGCTCACAACTTCACTACTGCAGTAATATAGATGCCTTGTTAGGACCTTATAAAGCACTTGCAAGACTGCTACCCGGTTAAGGGATTTGGTAGAAGATCGGTTAAGATCTTAACTCTGTTAGGAGCTTCCTTGTTAAAGGACTTTCAACATCAACAAAGATGTTACCCAATTAAAGTATTTATACAAAGAACCTATTAGGGTTCACCCTGATAGAAGGATTTGAATATGCTTTCATAGTATAAAAGCAATGATCTTAATTGACACTCTTTGTCTAATTAGATCATACCTATTGATCTTCCTGTTCTGTCTTGCCGTTGATCCTTTCTGCCTTTCACCTCTGTGACTGTAGCTCTTCTCAGAAGATAACTCTCTCTTGCTCTGTATAATCAACAACTCTCTTCTTGCATCCTATGACCTGTATTTATGCAAAATTTCATCTCAATGAAACCCTAACTCATAGAACCGCTAGGCTATAAACTCGTCCTTAAATCATGCAACCAAGAAAAAGCTTTGCATTCTGATCTTGAGTTTACCTTGCAAACATTTGCATAGAAATAAAACTAACTCCTATTAAAAAGATAACTCCAGTTCTTAAATGGTGGATGGTCTGCATATTCCGGTTTTAACTTAAATAGCTCCACATTCACCGGTGCGGATTTATATGCAATTCGACCGATATCAATCTTAAACCTGGTCCATCCCTGTATGCAATATAAGACCGATACAATGTACTCTGTTCGATCTACTGGTGCATCTCCTCTGTTTAGTCTACCGCTACATATGCTCAGTTTCTAGTCTACCGATGCCTATAAAGTAATACAAGTGATCTACCGGTGAACCTCTACCGGTGGGAATGGTGTTTGCATCTATCTTCACTAATGACAACTTAAATTTGCTAACAATCTTCCCCTCTTGTCATTGGTGGCAAAACCATTACTCACTTATCACAGTTAACTCCTTGACCTGTAGACTTCTTCCCTGTATTGTACACATCATCTCTTCCCTCTTCTGTTTGCAAACTTCCCCTGTGCTAGTGCTTTAGCTCTTTTGTCCCGTAGCTGATTTGTCCTATTTTTTTTCTATGCTTCTTACCTTCTAACCTTCTTCCCTTCTGTTCTGATCTCTCTCTTCTTCCCATTTCTTCTTCTTCCCCTTTTTGCCTCCATAGGACAAAGCGTTTAGCTTCACTGTTTATTTTACATTTGTAGCTTGGTGAAGATATCCTTGTAAATCCAATTACATCTTGGATTTGCTTGATCTTTTCTTCAGAAGTCTTTCTCAGAATGAGAGCTAGACTTGTAATTTCTCTACTAAAATTTGTTGCAGATTTATTCTTCACATCAAATGTTGATGACAGAACTCTTATGTCTTCAGAGGTCTTTGTTGACTTCTCTATCAGATCTTGCATGAACGTATCAAAATTAGAAGTTTTGTTCATTAGACTTCCTGCAACTTGAATCTATTGTTGAAGTACCCTTAAATTGGTAGATACTATGACCTTTATTTCCTCAACCAGTTTGTGGAGAATTTCTATTCTCTTCTTCTCATAGTGATCAATTGCTACTATCTCTGAATCGGTTAGATCTTCTCCGATTGCTTGTGCTAATATTTCCAACTGATCAATCACAGGTTCATCTTCATCGATGTCAGCATCAGGTACAAAGTTGCACAGAATGTTCTTGACACTGGTTAGGACCATGTCCTGTTTCCACTTAGTCAGCTCTTTTAGCTGCCTTGTTGACATTTTGCTGATGTCAACCACAATCTCGGTAACTTTTCTCCTTTCGGCTTTTGTGTCAACTACAAAAGATAGCTTCCTATTGGATGAGGACGAGCTTGGAATATCTACCTGTTCCTTGTGTATAGGCTCCTGTATCGGTTGTTCTTGCGCAGGTAACTCATGTTCCTCTTCATCTTGTTTTTCTTCATTCTCCGGTAGGACCATCTCTTCGGGTAGGATTTCTGCTTCTGGCCTTTCTTCCTCTATCTCTGCTTCCACTTCCAGTTGCGCTTCAACTTCTAGTTGAGCATCCTCTTCTTGTGGAAATTTCTCTTCCTGTGGGACTTCGTCCTTGTGCTTCTCTTCAGCTGTATGCAGATCACCCACAACAATTTCTTCTTCAACACCTGTAGTGTTGTCAATGGTCATCTTGACTGATGACTCTCCCAGATTCATCTGTTCACCAGATGTGAACTGTTCTTTATGAATATTCTCCTCATCGGTTGTAGGTTCTTCACGAGAAGTGAATTGAACCGGTGGTTCTTGTGCTGGTTTAGTTTGATCCTGTGGACCTGTTCCCTCAAGAGCACTGAAATCATACTGCTGCCAGAAATCTAGAGTCTCTTTATAGACTTCGTTTTCATACCCGTTGAGTATCTTAGCAACTGTATACTTGGTATCCAAGTTCATTGATGCTTCCTCTAGTAGAAGCTTGATTCTCTCTTCACTAAGACTAGGTCTGACCTGTGACAATGTCTCCTTATGGATTCTAGTGTTGGTGCCTAGACTGGTTCTCCATTTTGTCATTAGCCTAGAATTAAGTTCAGGGGGAAACTTGGACCTATAGTCCCTTGGAGTTCTGTTGTAATCCATAAATGTTTCCACTTGAGCTGCTATTATTGCCTGTTTATCTTCCTCTCCTAGCACACTATACCATGTAGCGGCATTGTCTACTTCTCCAAAATCCATCACTTCATCAACTATATCATTGACAGTCATGGTGCGAGTCTTACCTTTTTCTAGAGACACAAGAATGGTTGGGCGAGCTGGATCACTGCCTTCATCATCAGTGATGTCGACGATGACCGGTCTGGTAGGATTCTTCTGTTTAACCAGTACTTCTGCTCCAAGTACTCCTTTTCCTTTTCCGGTATCGATGACTGGTGGCTCAGTGGTCCTTTGGTGTGCTTCTTCTGCCTGTTTCTGGGTCTGAAGAAGTTTGGTCCATATTGCTACTCCTTCCTCATGAACCTTCTTAGCTTCACCAATAAGCATTTGACCAATCCTCCTCTTTGTTAGGAAATTTGGCTTATGTAGTTCGGCTTGGTGAGTGGCCTCATCCAGAGTAAGATGGTTCTGAACCTCAAGTAGAGCTCGAATCCTCAGGTCCTTTTCTCTGTCCATTGAAGCTTTCCATCTAATTTGAAGAATTTCTTGGAGATCCTCAGGTAAAACTGTATGAATTTCAGTAGGAGAGAGGTTGAATTTGTAAATACAGTGAACTACTACTATTTTTCTCCTATCTTCTTCATTGGCCATTTTATATCTTGTGTGGACTGATCCCATAACACCGGTTTCTTTCAATCCTGCCACAAACTCATCAATTGTGGGGCTTTCTTTTTCTTGGTGCATCTTCCTTTACCAGTTTACCAGTTTTCTTATTTCTGACTAGAGGAACTATTTCCTCAGTCTCTGTTTCCTCATGTTCTTCCCCTTGAGTGCTTGGTACCGGTTGTGCTCTCTTCCTTTGAGCCTTGGGTTGTTCTGTCACCAGTTTCTTCTTTGGTGTGGGGGTCCTTTTGGTGTAGACATTCTTGATTGGTGCCCTTTTCTTCAAATTATCTTGAATCTCTTCGAAGGTACCAAACCAGTTGGCAAAGAGATCTAGGTCAACTTCGATTAGGGCGTCTGCATATGCCTTAGTTGTTTTGGACGAGATCTCGTAACCTAGTTCAGGAGCATACCCGGTTCTTGGTTCCACTACTTGAATGATGCAATGATTGGTGGAAACCAAAAAAAATACATCTTTATAGGTGTCAACAATAGTTGATGGCACTCTCTCCCTAGCATGCATTCTCAGTTGGAATGCCTCAAAGTATCGGTCATTACTTTACCAAATTGGTTTCCCAGTTGGTTGACCATATCGCTTATCTGCATCATAACTGGCCGATCAGTTGCCCAGGTCACCTTGCCTATTCCCGGGAAGAAATTTGAATGGTAGAACTAGAGGCATACCAATAGGGTCCCATACTTTAGGGATTTCTTTTTGACAAAGCCGAGCTTCTTCAGATTTTCAAATATTTGACCTCGGAGCATTCCCGTAGAGATCGTACTTGGCGTTGTCATACATTATCTGGTGAGTGGCATGAATGGCTCCACCCGGTATGTTGTTCAGGTTGTTGGATTGATAGATCTTGTAGCCTATCAAAGCGGATGCGAACCGGACTCCTTCGTCTTCAATGTCATTGACAGTCATAAGCCGACTATCAGATTTTGACCTCGTCATCTTTGTGACCATAGCATTGGAGATGGTTCTTAGGGTTAGACCTTCCCCTTCCTGACTATATCCGGTCACTCGATGCAAGTCCTCCTTAGTAATTTGTGTGCATGCTCCTTTCGCGAGCCAAAACCTTGGATCGTGCACATGACTGAGAACCAGTCGAATCCACTCTAGTCGGAAGACAATTGGATAGCAGACTCCATTGATGAGACTGGACGACACCAGCTTCGTGTATCTATCTGGAAGCTTTCCGTCCTCACATAGCAAGAGGTACTCGCTCTGGATGAAGATCTCACCCAGTTCTTCCGGCTTGGCGTGAATGAAAGCAGTCATGTCTTCCGTCATTAGAACACCATCAGGCACAGATGATAGTGCACCAGTCATGTCGTTTGCCCTGTTTTGAACTGCCATTAGCTTAGGTTTAAGCCAAAACTCCAATGGGAAATCTATACTTGATTGTGCCAACCTCCCAAAATCTAGAGGAAGGAAATCCCTAAGAGAATTAAGGAATAGAGAAGGTTAGGCTATAGGACAAATTAAAATCACATTGCTTCTGGATGCAGGGAAGGGGAAGTTCCTTCCCAACCAGCCATGAAAATGATAGCATGGAATGTTCGGGGCATCAATGCCCCTAACAAACAATGCCTTCTTAAAAGGCAACTATCAGTCTTTAACTCAAAAATAGCTCTAATTCAGGAAACTAAGCTAGATATAGAAGGTTACAACTATCTCAAAAAGAAATTAGGTTTATGGGAAATCTTTGGTAACCCATCAAATGGTGCTTCTGGTGGGATAACGATGATATGGAATCCTAGACTATGTGATTTTACCCAGATAACTTCTAAAATTTTGATAAGTGGTAGATTAAAAAGTACAAAAAGTAAATTAAATTTAATCCTAATTAATGTCTATGGTCCAAAATTCCTACATGAAAAAAGATGTGGAAGGAGATTCAAAATTTTATCAATATACACCCCAATGAAAATTTCCTTTTAGGGGGGGAGTTTAATTCCATTTTAGAGGATTCTGATAAGATAGGGGGTTCAAAAAAGCTTACCCAAACAAACCTAGAATTCAAGGAATGGTTGGGGGAAATAAAAGCTAATAAAATCAAGACGAAGAAAGGTGTTATTCCTAACTGGTTACTGAGAGGGGGGGTGAATCAGTAAATACTATTTCTATTGCAATTTCACACTTGTACAAAGATTCTTGCAAGATAAACAGAATGTAAACAATCATTCACAAACAGAAATAGAAATACTCAAATCAATACATCATGTATACGCGGAAACCCTTGGCTAGAAGGAAAAAACCACGGTGAGACAGAGCTCACAACTTCACTACTGCAGTAATAAAGATGCCCTGTTAGGAGCTTACAAAGCACTTGCAAGAGTGCTACTCAGTTAAGGGATTTGGTAGAAGATTGGTTAAGATTTTAACTCTGTTAGGAGCTGCCTTATTAAAGGACTTTCAACATCAACAAAGATGTTACCCGGTTAAAGGATTTATACAAAGAACCTGTTAGGGTTCACCCTGATAGAGGGATTTGAATATGCTTTCCCAGTATAAAAGAAATGATCTTATGTGACACTCTTTGTCTGATTAGATCATACCTGTTGATCTTCCTGTTCTGCCTGGCTGTTGATCCTTTTTGCCTTTCACCTCTGTGACTGTAGCTCTTCTCAGAAGATAACTCTCTCCTGCTCTGTATAATCAACAACTCTTTTCTTGCGTCCTATGACCTGTATTTATGCAAAATTTCATCTCAATGAAACCCTAACTCATAGAACCGCCAGGTTGTAAACTTGTCCTTAAATCATGCAACAAAGAAAAAGTTTTGCGTTCTGATCTTGAGTTTACCTTGCAAACATCCACATTGAAAGAAAACTAACTCCTATTAAAAAGCTAACTCCAGTTCTTAAAAGGTGGATGCTCCGCATATTCCGGTTTTAACTTAAACTGCTCCGCATTCACTGGTGTGGATTTATATGCAGTTCGACCAGTATCAATCTTATACCCGGTCCATCCCTGTATGCAATATAAGACCGGTACAATGTACTTTGTTCGGTCTACCGGTGCATCTCCTCTGTTTAGTCTACTAGTGCATATACTCAGTTTCTAGTCTACCGGTGCCTATAAAGTAATACAAGTGATCTACCGATGAACCTCTACCGGTGGGAATGGTGTTTGCATCTATCTTCACTAATGACAACTTAAATTTGCTAACAAAATGTGCCTATACTTGGTCTAATAGAAGATCAGATGTAAGCTTCATTACAGAAAAAATAGATAGGTTCTTCTTCATTGGTAATTTAGCATCCTTATACTTTGACATGACTGCCTCCATTTTGCCTACATCTGGTTCAGATCATTATCCAGTATCCCTTCATTTTCTGGAACCTAATATACCAAAGAAAAACCCCTTGAAGTTCGAAAAAATGTGGCTAATGGATGAAGAGTGTCTTAAAAATATAGAGAAATGGTGGAAGAATGCTAGCTTTAAAGGATCAAAAATCTATATCATTATGCAGAAACTAAAATTAATAAAAAGAAAGTTAATTGAATGGAACAAGGAGAGCTTTGGGAATATTTTTGAAAACAAAATGAAAATTGAAGATGATATTAAATCTTTAAATGAGGAGGTATTTGCTAAAGGAATGAATATGACCTCTTATCTCAAATAGGAGCTTCTCAAAAATTATGAAGAAATTTTAGCTAAGGAATAGTCGTATTGGAAACAGAGATCCAGGGAAACTTGGTTAGCAGAGGGAGATAAAAATACGAAATTTTTTCATAATAGTACCAAAATTAGGAGAAACTTTAATAGGATAACGACTATTAAAAAAGCCAATGGGGAAATTTTGGACAACTCGGAAGATATTTCAAAAGAAGCAGTTAACTACTTTAATACACTAAACAATACAAACGGTTCCTATTTAAAATTTCAGAATAATCTTCTAAGAAATATTCCTAATATCATCACCAGAAACCACAATAAAATGCTTAATGCTAAATTTTCAAATGAGGAAGTTGAAAGGGCCCTCAAAAACCTTCATCGAGATAAATGTCCTGGCCCTGATGGCTTTCCCACCTTTTTTTCAAAAATGTTGGCCTTTCTTGGGAGCAGAGATAGTGGAGGCTTTAGAAGGTATGTGTAATTCAGGTAAACTTCTGAAAGAAATTAACAATACCTTTGTCACATTAATCCCTAAAACTCCTAACCCAGTAAGCTTTGAAGAATTTAGGCCAATATCTCTTTGCAACACTATTTACAAACTGCTTACCAAAACCCTAGCTAATAGAATTAAGGTTCTCCTTCCTGACCTAATATTTGAGGAGCAAACAGGTTATTTCTTAGGAAGATCTATTCTAGACGGAGTAATAATAGCCCAAGAGGCCATCCATACTGTTCAAACACACAAAAAACCGAGTATGCTAGTTAAGTTGGATATAAGGAAGACATATGATAAGGTGGATTGGTGTTTCCTTTGTAAGTGTTTAGAAGCTTTTGGTTTTTCCAAACAACTAATTAATCTGATCTTTGAATGTATCTCTAGTCCAAAAAATGTCTGTCATGATAAATGGCTCTCCGGCGGGTTTCTTTGATATATCCCAAGGATGAAGGCAACGAGACCCCTTTTCCCCGTTCCTTTTTATTTTGATGGTAGAAGCATTGGAAAGATCTATGACTGAAGCATGGAGAATTGGAACTTTAAGAGGCATAAAAATTACATCAGATTTAGACACTTGTACTCACCAACAATTCATGGATGACAATCTTCTCTTTGGAGAAGCTAGTATCAAAGAAGTTGTGGCCTTTACAGATATTCTTCAAAACTATTCTAAAGCCTCAGGACAACAAATTAATAAGGATAAGTCTGAAATCTTCTTTTTTAATACTTACAGAGAGATGGAAATGGTTATTTGTAGAAAGCTAGGTTTTAAGATAGGATCTCTCCCTTGGAAATATTTAGGTCTGCCCCTAGATAAAGGTAGTAGAACTACTAACTTATGGAATAATGTGCTTAGTAAAATAGATAAGAAAATAGAGTCATGGAAAGGTAGATGGCTTACTTCTATAGGGAAGGCTATGCTAATTAAATCAGTATTATCAACTATTCCGATTTATCAGATGATGTCTCAACTTACTTGAAGGTATTAAGAATGAGATAACCAAAAAACTTAGGAAATTTTTTTGGCAAGGTTCAGAAGATAAGTCTCGTATGACATTAATTGCTTGGAAATCGATTTGCAAAAAAAGAACAGAAGGAGGGCTAGAATTTAAGGATCTTAAACAACAATATAGCTTTAGGAGAAAACTTAGTAAGGCATATGATCCAAAATCCTGAATCAAAATGGGTCAAAATTATGAGATTCAAGTACTTAGATGGGAGGGATGAATTGAGTATATGCAGACATCACTCCCCACCGAAAGGCTCTAGAGTATGCAACTTTATTAATAATTGTAGAAAGCTCATTTTGGATGGCATCACTTGGGATATTAGAGATGGTAGTAAGGCTTTATTCTGGGCTGACTCTTGGGGTGCCTACCCACCACTTAGGACTGAGTTTAAGGAGGTAGAAATTATAAAACAGATCATCGATGCCAAAGGGATTTTTGTCAAAGATTATGTGGAAGTGGAAATCCTTTGAGAACTTAGGACTGTCCCAAGAAGTAATGTCTAGAATAACTGAATTAATGAATAGAAGGATAATTGTCCGAAGGAAAGGAAATGATTCCATTATTTGGGCTAAGGCTTCCAATGGAAACTATAATGCAAAAGATGGTTACTCCTCACTCCAAACAGACTCTTCGACTCCCTTAGATTTACCAATTGATTTGTGTTGGAACAAGGATTGTATGCATAAAGCAGGTATGTTCACTTGGGCAGCATTACAAAAAAGAATATTTACGGCAGATTGGTTTAGGAAAATAGGATTCTTAGGCCCTTCTAGATGTCCACTCTGTGAAAAAGATAGTGAGAGTGTAGACCACCTTTTAATTCAATGTAGCTCTTCTAACCATTGTTGGCATTGGTTAGCAAGGAAGCTTTGTTGGTCCTCGCCCTTACAAAATGACATAGTGGAGGTATTTAGGAGTCGGCCTCATATCAAATGTAAGGATATGTATAGTAAGATTTGGAGGATAGCTCCCTTTATGCTAATTTGGGAAATATGGAAGGAAAGGAACCGAAGTATCTTTAAGGAATCAAAACTAAGCCTGGATCAATTCTTAAACAAAGTAGAGGCTAGCATTGTAGAGATGGTAAATTGGAGGAATATGCTAGGGAGAACATACGTTATTTTTTCTAGAGAGGATGACTTTATTAGAAACAAATGGTATGGCCTAAAATTCCCAGCCTTTTATGGTAATGGGAAACAACATGTTGAAGATAAAAGACCTAATTGTGTTTGGAAACCTCCTGGCATGGGTTGGTATAAGCTCAATTTTAATAGAGCTTCGCGGGGTAATCCAGGTAAGCCTGGAGCTGGTTGTTGTATTCATTGGGGGGATGGATTCCTGTTAGCTAGAAAATCCATCTCATTAGGGATAGAGTCAAATAACTCCGCCGAGATGAAGGCACTGATAGAAGGTTTGCTTTTATGTAAGAAAATGAATATAGACAAGTTAGAGATAGAAGGAGATTCCTCTTTAGTTATCAAAGCTGTTAGAAAAGGAGAAACACCAAATTGGCAGTTAAATGGAATGGTAGGTGGAACAATGGAGATTTTATCAACATTCGAACACTTTACCATCAATCATATATATAGGGAAGGAGACAAAGTTGCAAACTCTTTAGCCAATGAGGGAGCAGATGGTTTATGTCAGGAAATTATACATCCAAGCATCTCTAATGATAATGGTTAGTAAGTTTAAGAACAGAATAGTAACTTAAATCTGTATTAGACTTCTCTCACAATTTTGCAGCCTAACTACCTTTTATTATTAATATCTCAAGCCTTTTCAATAGGTTTGCTCAAAAACAAGACTCTGATGAATCAGGGTCTTTAGCCCTTTATTTTTTAAGTTTAGCTTTGCAAAGAGTAAGTTTATAGAAGTTTTCTTATATTATTCTAGATCTCTCTAAGTTCTAGAACAGATCCCTAGATCATTGGATAAACATCCCTAGAAATCAAAATCCCACTCCTTTAATATCCTCTTAAGGCCACCAGGAATATGTTATATAGAGTTTGGTTCATAGAACTTCCATTCCTTTTCCAAAGTTTTCGCCATGGATAATTTTAGGCATCGACA
Source organism: Chamaecyparis obtusa (assembly GCA_027943335.1). Lineage (NCBI taxonomy): Eukaryota > Viridiplantae > Streptophyta > Pinopsida > Cupressales > Cupressaceae > Chamaecyparis > Chamaecyparis obtusa. The sequence continues at coordinate 484,813 of BSBK01009146.1, forward strand.
TTCTGATTTTATTCAGGATAAAAGAAGAAATAACATACCAGACCACTAAGCTTCGACATAACATAGTTATTTTAAAAACATCATAATAAGAGCAGTAGATATAAAAAGTATCCTAGTTAAACTCCCTAATACATGTTGTCATAAGTCGGTAATCTTTGATTTTAGCTACAATAGAGACCTTTCTAGAGTAATCGTCTTTCTAATCCAATAGTCTTTTCAGCCTTAACGGTCTTTGATCGAATTTAGGAAGTATGGAGCTATCACTAAGTTTAGATTGATGAACTTTTTTTATCATAATTCGCCCAACCATTCTTCATATAGGTACCCTAAGTTGGCTGTCTAATCTCTATTAACAATGATTAGAACGATAGCTCATCAAGGCAACACTTTCATAATTACTACTTTATGGTTAAGTTAACATAATCGGTTAACTTTTTAACCCAAAAACTGGCAAGAAGGTGGAATATTGATCTTAGAATCATAAGAATTACTCGGAGTTAGAAGAAATTGTTTCCATTTATGAACACAACAGACGATATGTATCATCATTACGACACATAACCTCAAACGTGCGATTCTTAGATACGATCGCAAGAAATTTGAGATCTTAAAATCATCACCATATTTTTTGAAATTTGGATCAATCATAAAGCCTCCACGAATCTACTCTTAAGTACTTTATAACCCTGCCAGTAAACCACAAACCAATTATAGTTGGTTTCCGCTGGAGTGTTTGAGTGTTCCGATTCTCTGTGAAGGTGAGGAATTAAAATACGAATGGATACTCCATTAAGACTTCACGGTAAGAAATGCCAGACTGAAGTAAAGGAAATAGTTACTGCGCAGGGAATTAGAGCAATTATAAAATTCAACAATCCTCCAGTGGTGGAGGCGATTATGAAGGTTCTAGGTGAGGAATTTCTCTGTAATTCAGATAGAACTAGGGTTAATTCAGATATTGCATCTATGTTTCTTGCCCTGGTGATGTTCTTTGAGCAAGATAAGAAATTAGCAAAAGATATTTGTGTTGCCATTTTCAAGAAAGAAATTCTCGGTAACATTGACATTGTTGTTGACAATATCGATGATTCCCTCATGGTCCCTAAGGCCAGGAACTATGGGAAAACTAATTTAGGTGGCTCTGTTGTTCCGAAGTATCCCATCTTATGGGTTGAAAGCTGGGAGACACTTCTATGGAGAAAAGGAACCGCAACGTAAACTTTCTGGCCAGGCTCTTTCAGGTTAAGAAACAAGATAACCCGACGTGGTTTGTGGATTAGTTAAAGGCGGAGGAAATTGAAGGCTTCGAAGATGATATGAAGGACAAAGATGCCATCCCGCTGATCTTTGTTCCGGACTCTGCGAGCGAAGACGAAGAAGAGCCTACAGGGGGACATCCTTATCCGGAAGCCGATCCTTCTTCTCATGGTGGTCTTCCCACACCCCTAGCAAGGAATTTCAATAATGATCACTGATGTTAAAGTTATATAGGGTTAGATGGATGCTAGTTCCTTTTATTAATATGCTTTAAGTTAGATCTAGCCTGTGGTATTATATAGTTGAAACTAAATCCATAGTTAGCTTTGAAGACAAGTTATACATTGATATGCTCTGTGCGAAAATGACTATTAATGGGTCCCTATTTTGGTTGAAACTTGGACATGTTATAATCTACAACGGTATTAATATTATAATAGCTACTTATAAAATTAATGTTAACAGCAAGATAGTTGTCTTATTATGCGATTCTAACAGAATTTCTGTGAGTATTGTTTATATAAAAGGGATTTGGAATCTAATATCCAGAATTTGTTAAAAGTAACTTGTACCAAGCATTATCATTTGGTTTTAAAGTAAATTTTAAACAAATGGTTGAATAAGTTTTGCAAATCTAAGACTTCATCAGGAACTTTCTAAGCAAAATAGGACAAATAACTTATATAGTGTAGCCATTCCACAATGAACAATTTCAATGATATCTTCATTCTATCTGGGATCATCTAGAGCACCTTAGACATATATTTCATTAGTAGGTCACATTCAAGGTAACTTTCAAATTTTAGGTATATAATCACTTAAGTAGAAATCATTATAAATCGTTAAACAAGCTCTAAATGACATCGAGCCTTAGGGTTATTCCTCTCTAAGTATATCATACATTCTTATATGCTCATGAAGATTTTCATTTAACTTAATCTCTGCTAAATTTATATGTACACATACATATATAAATTTATAAATATATAGATGATATATATATATATATATGTATTCATTTATATTTATATAGATATAGTCATTTCTGTATCATATATACTTATATATATATATATATATATATATATATAGTAATCCATATATATATAAATAAATTTATTTATATATATAGATTTAATCATATATATATATATATATATATTTAATCATATATATATATATATATATATTCCATTTATATATTTATAAATCATTTATTATATATTGGTATAGTATAGGAAGATAGATCTTCCCTTTTTCATTATTTTTAAGACAATACGGATGATAAATATATATGTATTCATTTATATTTATAGATATAGTCACTTCTGTACTATATATACTTATATATATATATATATATATATATATATATATATATATATATATATATAATACAAAATGAATATAGATATATTTATAAATCATTTATTATATATTGGTATTGTACAGATAGATAGATCTTCCCTTTTTCAATATTTTTAAGGTAATATCTGTTTTAAAATTCATTTATTTTCTTAAGTATCGGCAACTATTAAACCGACTGTTTCGTCCTTAAAGCCTTAACTTTAGATTTCAATTCCTCCTAGCCATTCTTAAATTACATATTCCTAACATTAACATTCTAGAACATCATTCCCCTTATTTATCCTCTTATACCAGTATTAGCAACCCAAGAGTCGGGAAGCTGATTAAATAGAATAGGAAAAGGCATTCAGAGTATTATTTATAGTAGATATCCTCCCTTCTATCTATAGGTCTTCTCGGTGGACTTTGCTCTATTCCTCCTAGAAAATGACAACCCCCATCAAGTTGAAAGGGTCTAAGCCTCAGATCGCCTATGATAGCATAATTACTGTTAAAAGGCTTAAATCTGTTATGCTCAGTACCCATGCTCTCATGCTTAGGGCTGTTTTTAGATATTGGGGGTGGAATTCCTCAATAATGAGGATCATTACCGAGTTAACTTTGATATTCCAGCTATGTTAATTGCCTCAGCCATTCAGGTAGATCCAGGAAAAGTAGATACTGGCAGGCTCTGCACCCATATCTTCAAGCGCAAATATATAGGAGGTTTAGATCTAGTTATTCACAACATTAGGGGAGACCTAACCATCACAAGACCGAGATTCTATAACATCCCTATGATCAATGGAAGACCGGTCCCTGCATCCCCTATCCTGAATACTGAGGATCTAGCAACAATGTTATCAAGAGGTCCCATAATCAGAAGGAATTTGGACTTTCTATTTTTTTATTTTCATGTGAGGGCACCTCAGGATGCAGATTGGTTCTACACATATTGGCACGAAGATGATGTGGGGAACATAGATAGGGAAGGTTTCAGTGATTCAGAGGATAAAGTAGCAAAGGAAATTATAGAAAACGTTGGTCCTAATAAAAAAAGGAAGAAAAACGAAGCATCGCCCAAAACCCCCAGAGCTATGGATGAAACATTATAATTAATTCCTCGGCCACCCAGCCAGGAAATGAGGGAAAGTTATTCCTCCTTTGCCTTTTATCCTCTGTTCTAAGTGTCATTGATAACTTGTATCTAGAATTAATTTTGTGATACTCCATCATTAGATCAATAATATAATAGTCCTATCTTTGGAGGAATTCAACATTTATGGCACTAGTAGCAAATCCGTTTGAAGATTAAGTTAAAGACTGAAGCAAAATGAATAGAAGATTTACCTGAAAAGGATAAGGATCATCTATATCCATAATCAAATAAGAGGATAATTGAGTTAATGCATAAATATATGTATGTTTTCAGCCGTTAGCTTAGGCAGAATTATATAATTCAGGACATAAAATGTGGTCTCTGGGAAGGATTAAAATCTGATATTGTAGATGGATTATGGATTTAGACATGATAAAGTAACATATAATTTATATATATAAATAAATGATTACATTAGTATAGGACTAAATAAGCAGGGATATAGATTCAGATATCTATGGAAATATAATTATGGATATTGAAATGGGATATTAATTATGGATATTGATATTAATTATGGAATATTTTGCACTTGAAAATTCATTTCCTTTATCAAAACCAGGTTCTTCCTAAATATGGTAGCTGGTTTCTTTTAGTTAGCAAGCAGGAAGGCTCAGAGCCTTGTTCTTGCATTACTCAGTGTACAAAGGTTAATTTGGATTTTGTTTTCTTTGTCAGTATGATGCTTAGATAAGATGGTTTATGATCAGAATCAGAATATAGATTTTTTCAAAGCTAAATATTTCAAAACTGATAAGCTAAGAACAATCATGGGCGCTAAAAGGTATAATTAGGTATAATACTATGGTCCTTCAAACTAAATTTTGCTACATTTATGGTTAATGTGGTAAGCCCAGCAAACATACATCAAAGGAAGAAAGAATATTGAGTGAATGAACAAGCATAATTAATCACAATTATGAAAACAGGAGGCTAAAATGAAAAAGAGACTCCAGGGCATTTCCTTAACTTTGAAATCCCCCATTCTTGGACTTGGATTGAAGGTAAAAACGAATGGTTTTCAGTACCTAAAATGCAGCAAAGGTGGTTTTTGTATCTAATTCATTACGACTGACAATATGATTAATGCAAGATAATAAGGAGAGCAATCAAGGTATCCTTTAAGTAGACTTATATTTGGAATAGATTTTAGGATTAGGGTTTCCTTTTTAAGATAGGTAAAATATATAATTAGATATGTTACTAACTTTTGTATTAGTATTGTCCAAGTTTCTTGGTAAATTATTTTTTTGCAGGAATTTAGAAGGAAGCCATCAGTGATGGAAAATTGTCATTGATGTCAAAAAGAATACTATACCATATAGCATATATCATATTGTCATTGATGTCAAGGGCACTCAATTATGTTTGTTAGATTTTCTTATTAATGTCAAAGTTTGAGGTCCAAGACAAATGATGGATGAAGACAAGCCAAATGTTAGGCAAGTTATTCTATAAAGCATGTTGAAGATTGGGGAGTTCTTTTTTAAGGTATTCAGCAATCAAACAACAATGTGAAGCATAAAGAAATGCCTTGATTGAATGACTTACTTAAAGATTTGGTATGCATTCAAATATGAAGCAATTGAAGGAGTCAAATTTGTGTGTACATCAGAACGGGATGGAATGAACATTTGATAAAGACAAATCAAGAACATTAGAAGATACAGTCAGCGACATAGCCACCGTCCGCAAGGAATAATATTATACGGAGCGAAAGCACATTTCCAGGGATATCTTCTCTTTGCGATGTTCGATTACATAATCAGTAAAAAGGTATGACAGGAAAGAAGTACCTAAGCATCACAGCAAGGAGGGTTATCATCTTATGTGGACTACAGAAGCCACTAAAATAAAACGATTCAACATCAAGAATTATTTCAGACTCTCGCAGAGAATATCTAATACGGAAGACAAGAATATTAGAAATCATAATTACATTATTAGTTGATTATTTATTTGGATATTGCTGTCAAAGCATTTTGAGCAACCATCAATAATTGGAAATTGCGATCCAAGCCAATTTATGAGATCATTGTTGCATCATCAACTAATTATCGGATTAGAATATTGAAGCATATTATCTTAACAATTCATCCTTCTTGCACCTTCAGGAGATAGCAATCAATTAGATCACTGCATCACGGATAGGAGAAGAAAAGGTCATCAAATAAGAAATTAAAGAAGAATATCATCAGATGTGTGAACAGTACAGAACAGTATATACGAAGATGTATTCATTATATTCTAAGTCATTATATTCGATATATTCGAAGTCATTCTATTCATTATATTCATTCAGATTGAAGTGTTTGAAGACAAACTTTTATCAAAAACAGCAGAACAGCATATCAGAGACATACATACAGCATATATACAAACAGAATGTCAGTGAAGAATAGTGCAGACGTATTCAGTGTTCAATGCAGCGTTCAATGCAGACATATAGAGAAGATTGTTTATATGCAGCGTTCAATGCAAGTTTATCGAAGATTATCGAAGTTATATGCAGTGTTCAAATGTTTATATGCAGCGTTTTGTATACAGCATCAAAGATATATATGGAATGCGATAAAAATTTTGTGCAGCGTCAAAAGTTATATGCAGAGGTTGCCGTATATTATTATCGAAGGTTTTCGTATATCATTATATGCAGTGGTTGCCGTAAGGTTAATGTTTATACATATAATTTTATAAACGTTTATACACAGATGTGAATATTTATCGAAGGCAAGATGATATATTCGAAAGTTTAAAAATATATGTACAAGCGGTTTTCAAAGAATAGAGAACGGCAAATAAAATATCGAAGATATCAAAGTTTTAAAGATTAAAATATTTGATAGTTGGCAATAAGAGATTATTGAAGTTTTGTTTAAAAGAAGATTAATTAATAATATTTTGAAAAGACATCTATTTATAAAAAGTCATGTCTTTTATAAAGAGACAATGCTTCATTCAATAATATGAATATATATATTTAGTCTTATTTTGAAAATAAGATATAAGTCAGCATGTGGAAGAAAATAAAAAGGAAGAGCAGTGAATATGATAAAAAAGGGAATTAAATGATTATATATATATATATATTCAGATTTTAATCTGATATATATTATGCATATACAGTAATAATGATATTATTCTGAAGATAAAAAGGAAAGGGAGAGTTATTGGCTGACTAAAGAGACTAAATTGCATCCATCATCAGTTGAAGAAAGCAACAGTATCCAAGTGGAAGAAAGTTTGAAAACAGTGAGTTGGTGCTCAGAATCCGGACAGGGGGAGTTGGTGCTTCCAGTAGGTCGGTGCCTGCGAAGTGTGGGAGTTGGTGCTTCCAGTGAGTCGGTGCTCATAAATATAGGGGTTGGAGCCTCTAGTAGGTTGGTGCCTACGAAACATTGTAAAAGAACAATATTATATAAAAGCAAATTATTTTGTGATTTTCTCCCATATTGGGTTTCCACGTAAATATTGTGTTCATGTGCATAATTGTTTATTTGAGTAATTGAAGTTATCTTTGAATAAAAGCATTTAAATTTAAAAAGGTTATTATACTGATTCACCCCCCCCTCTCAGTATAATCGTGTGCTCTTCAATCAGAACCTCCATTAAATAAGGATGAGCTGGAAATTGGAATGGACATGGTCAAAGCTGTGTAAAATTTATATATAGTAAGGCCATGTATTAAGTAGTCTTAGAAATAGCAGGGACAACCTTCTATGGAAGGCTAAGTTTCATAGTGAAAGTGTCTTCCATTTTCTGAACATTATAAATAGGGGTATGCCCCTATCTTTATAACTCTGTAATAAAGAATAACCTTTTACTGTATGAACTGGACATGGGTCCCGGGCTAGACTGGAGATTTTTTTTCTCCATTCTTTCCTACCAATGCTCGCACTGAATGGAGAATCGTGTAACAAAGTTTTATGAATTAATAAAAATTCCTATGGCCTCGGCCTTTTACCCATCACAAAAAACAAAAAAAAATATAAATATTATCATCATGCAATTATATATATAAGTAATTAAGATTTAATTGTGAAATATGTATGTCAAATATATATACTATAACAAATAATAATAAAATATACATTACAATATATAGATCACCAACTCATACCATCATAGTTCCTAAGGAAGTAATATCGGCAATGTATCTTGAGTCAAGGATATAATTAAATTTCATAACTAATAGTTGATAATTACCAAAATGGCCTCCCTAGAAGACATACGATGGAAGTCACTAAAGTCGTATGTATCGAATAATCTATAGCTGATGAATAATGAATTTCGCTGTTAATAATAGTGTTTGGAGCATTTGTGGGGATTCTGAGAGGGAAGACTAAGTTAGCTACGTATTAGATGAAGACGCATATAGTAGTATGGTGAATATTCCCATCCCTCATTGAGAGAAATTGCGATTTGAATAATGAATATGTCGATCAAAAAAGAATGATTAAGGGATATATGGAATAGAACAATATCGACACAACACCTTGATAAGTATCAATGGCAAGAAATATTATCAATACAAATGAATTAGCTAATCGATTGTTAAATGTTAAGCTGAAGAGATCATTAAGAAGTAAGACATCTCTTAATCACATCAATTTAAATATATCGATGATTAGTCGACAATGATTAGAAACTATGAGAGTTTAATTATATCAAATGTGCAAATGTCTATTTAATTATTATGAAGAGACACGGATTAGATATGGTTATGCAGCGATTGTGTTAAGGATTCTAATCGGCATTCCTTAAATTAAAAACCAATTTGGATATCAAATCTGCATGCAAGTCTAATCAATAATCTCCAAGATTAATATTGAAGAAGTGCAATTAGTAATTATTATGAAAGGTGACAAGTATAGGGAGGAATGAGATGTGTCTCCTTATTCTTAAGATATAATAAGGCATTTCAATCATTGAATGAAGAGATGAGGAAAAAATTAACTCTTCTTATTTATCAATTTTTGATTGGCTTATTCCATTCAGTATCACCGGTTGCATAAGTCTGGAAACAAAATCAGAGAAGCCAGCATAGTTGCAGTGATAAATAGTTCAAATCAGAAACAAGTACTCATACATGTTGCAAGGTTACAATTCTACATCTGAGATAGCACCAAATCACTGTAAGCAATAGTGTCATCCTACTACATTGGATACATTAAAGACTTCAAGTCGATTATCCCTTAGTTCTGTGATGTGATCGGAAAGGGACATTACAGCAATCAAAACAAGAATCAAAGATCTTCATTAAATCTAAAAGGAATCCTTCATACCTGTTACAAATCCCTTGCAATCAACACAATCTTAAGATTTTTCTGCCTTCAATCCACCTATTCTTCCTTGGATTTTTGCCTGGCTCTTGAGAAAACGAAATAACATGTTTGAATTAGAAGAGAAGGGCTTGTATTTATAAGAAATTGATAGGCTTTTTGATTTTTTGGAGAAGCGTTGGCATCTCTTGGCGGGTTGGTTAAACCTTTTGGATTTTACTTTATTTTGCAATTTTTTGCTTTATCTATTTTGGATGGACTCAAAGACCTAGCTCAAGGATTGGCAGCTTTAGAATAAGTTTTGGGATCATCCTTGTTATTAGTTTATCCCCGCCATGAACTTATATGTGCCATTTTCCTTTGGCTTTTTCTTTTTATTTTATTGTTTTAGCCACACATGGTGGAGGCACAAGGAATGGCAACCCTAGGATGAATTTTTGAATTATTCTTGTTATAGCATTTTCCCCGCCAAGAGCTTATACCCGCCTTTTGTGTTTTCCTTTTGCATTTTTTCAATTATGGTTTTCATTTATGGCTCAACATAAGGGAGGCACAAGGATTGGCTTCCCTTTGATGAACTTTTGGAATTTATCCAAAATATAGGATAATCCCTGCCATTTGTATTCCTCTATCACATTCTATCCCAATTTCCTTCCTTTTAAGTGCAAATGGTGGTTCTTTATGTTTATCCATAATCAAAATTCCGATTTTCTCATCCTTATCCATATTTCTCCTCAACTTTACTCAGTTCCCTGATGACTTAATTGATAAAACGTTCATTCCAAGTTTGCAAAGTCCATTCCATACATGCTGTTTCAACTCATTGAATGATTCATGACATGTTTCTGAGTGCAGAGTTGCAAAAAGCTTTGTCCAAAACCAATTCCTTTATCACTTTATTGATTCCAAGAGAGGACCGACTTTCCAAATGACTCTCTGCCTTTACTGGCTTTCCAAATGACTCTCTGCCTTTACCATTCCATTCTTAACAAATCCTAAGCAAGTCCTCATTTTGCAACCAGCCAGTTCTCTGCTTATGCAATGCTTTCTAATTCCCTTAAGTGTAGAAATGGAATCCAGAATTCTGACAAAAGCACTCCAAATGCAAAGTGAAGACAAAAGGCAAACCTAACCTAGCCTAAGGGCGCAAAAGACAGTAGGGGGGTCCGTGTCCACGACAAAGCGTGTGTGCTAGGCACAACAAGTTGGAGAGTGAGGCAGTTGAGGTGGATGTGGCAGCACATGATGAGGAATGCGAGGTTGGTCATCCAGCAGAGGCTCCTGTTGAGGCATCTATCACTGTGGCTGAGGCACCTGTTGAGGCACCTGTTGAGGATGTTGCAACTACTTCAGCACCACCCACCCAGTGGCAAGAGTCTTTTTTGAGCTTTAGTAATAGATGCAATTTATGATTTCTAATATTCGTTGATACCAAAACTTGAACTTAATATGTATTCAAAAGTTATAGTTGTTTTGTGGTCTACGATATGTTTTGAACTCAATTTTATTCAGATGAAGAATTTATTTTTTGGTCTATGCTATGTATTTAACTCAAACTTCAATGTATATATGATGGAAATCAGTATATGTTCTAGAAATTGGCTGTATATGTGTGTTTTCTAAGAATATTTTAAGAAATTATATAATTTCAAATGTTTGATAAATTTGCCAAGCTGTTGCTAATTTTTTGCCAAAGTTTTTTGGAGAGCCCTGAGTTTTTCAAAATTTTGGGCCAGCTGAGTCATTTGCGAATCCAAGTTTTTCAACTATGTAATAAACTGTAAAACCCTGAGCAATTCATATAGCATTCTGCCAACTATGCTTTCTGGATTTTGATGCAAGAATGTAGATAAACTACAGTTTGCCAGAAACCCAAATATGAATGGATCCATCCATTTCCAAACCAGTCAACCTTATCAGAAGTATCTTGAAAAGAAGCCACCAAGACACAAAATGCATGGATGCACCTGATTCTAGCACTCCACTTGCATTAAGTTTAGCTATCTACTAGAATCCTGAGTCAATTCATACAGCTTTTCACTTACTTTTCTTTCTGGATTCTGCTGCAAGGATACATATAAACTATATTTTTCTAGAAACTGAAATATGGATGCATCCATCAGCATCTAATTACTATCAGTGGACCTTATCGGAAGCATCTTGAAAAGAGATAAATGAAGCCTGACCTTTTTCATCGAAGAAAGAAACTTTGCATTCACCAATCCAACCTGCAGGCAGAAATATCCTAAATCAACTTGTCCAATAGCTAACTGCTTCTTTAAAAAATCCTGACAAATATATAATGAACTACAGCTACATGGAAAGAACATCATGCCAGTAGGATAATCTTTACCGTCTCCGCATTCAATTGGCAACAAGCAACTACTATGTCTGCTTCACTTGCGAATTCTAGAAGGTGTTCAGTACCACCTTTCTTATCAAGGAGGTCATCATTAATGCATCCATTATTCATACTCTGTATTTGAGAAGTATCCCCTGCATCTAAATAAAGTTGTGTCATTCAATAAAATAAGACAATTTAATGGAAGGTTAGTCAGTTTCTATGATGTACCTAAATTGTTCAAACTGACAGCAGAATTTGAGTTCCAGCATCGTCTAGTGGCAAGAATTTTAACACCAAAAGGTTTCAAACGAACTGCAAGCTCCTTTCCAATATTTCCATATCCAAGAATGAAAACCTGCAAATGCATCACTTACAAATTACTAATGAACACTAACCTGCAGATGCATCAATCCAAAGTTGTATATAAATGTTAATACAAAATTTATGGTCATAAATTTGGAGCTAAATCTATGGAATCAAGAAACAGAAAATAATAATCTATAACCATTCAACTAATTCTAGTTCTCCTTTAAACAAAATGAACACAACATACTAGATAAAGTTAATTTTCACACATTTTAATGTCTGATAAACTTCCTATAGGTGTTAAAAGATTAAACATTTCGATTTCTGAATTAAAAGAGTGAAAAAGAAATCATATTAATGCCTACAACGACCAAAAAAAGACGTAAGTACTGAAACTTACAGAAGGTACATAGCAATTAACCAGGACAACAATGGGCCCTAGACATGAGAAAAAAAGTGAGATCTAGAAAAAAAAATATACACATGGGGGCTAATCTAAACAGAGTAAACCCCAAACTAGTACAAGTATAAATAGACAACGAAAACCCTAAAAACCAGTGGTAACGCATTCAAGCAACATACCAAAACACTTAGGGGTCAATGGTCAGGGGCACATTGGAGGAGCTAATAATGCCACTGATCATTAGGAGTACCAATGCATCATCTAAGAAGGCTTGTTAAGAAAATTCTGAGACTAAGAAGACAGGCCAGATGATCCTAGGAGGCAGTTGATTCCACATAGAACCTCTCATAACATTCAAAGCTTAAAAACTACTTATTATAAGAAACAAATTGTAATGTAAGCTTGCCTCTAAGATTTATGTCATGGTAGAAGGATGTGAGAGGGTCCTCAATGTTGAGAAGAAATATAGTCATGAACATTAGAGTGAGATTAAGGTGTCGAGGAGCCTTGACCATAGTAGACAGTGAGGATGCAGAATGTCTCACCAATCTGTCCCCATATGTGAATCAATATTATCCAATGGGTGCTTAACACCTCCACCATATATGACAAGTTGAAGAAAAAAGTAATCAATCTAGAAGATCTGGGAACATCATGGACAAATCTATGCTTGAAACTGGCAATCTTGTTAAGACAATGGGCCAAGCACCTTTGATCAAGGTAGTGAAAGAAAGGGGATAGAGAACCCCTGGAATCTCTATATAAACAATAGTACCTCACAGATTTCATAGTAGACTGGACACCAAAACAAATTGTTCCTCAGATTCCACCTTCTGCAGAGAACAAAGGCAGCAAAATCTTTCACTCTATAAAATATGGTGGTATATGAGCATGATAAAAGAAAACTCATGCCTGGCCAAGACAAATCATCAAACCATGAGACCTATAATGCTAAAGATGGGTGGGTAAAACAATGGTTCCATGATTCCATCAACTATAAGAAATGCTCATATAAAGCTAGTTTAGGGCTAAGAGAATCTGGAGGGGAGGTCCAAGTAAACTAGATGTACAGATGGTAAGTGTCCTCTCTGCAAAATCAAGCATCTCTTTCTCTAGAAGGTGATGGGAAGCACATGTAAAGCACCTAAAGAAAGGACTGGTCCAAAGAAACATTGATAGATTGGAAGAGCAAACACACTTCAAAGAAGAAACAACAATGGCATTTTAGAGGACTGAAAGAGGCAATCTAAGCAATAGAGTGGAAAAAAATGATGTCTTCTATCGGATGAAATCATGAAACAAAACCTATCTATGAGCTTCCTATGTATAAACCAAGTTAATCTAAAGATACGCTAGAGAGGAAAAGGTTGGACAGAAAATTCCACTTGGACCATACACTATGCAACTGTCTGTTTGCACTGAATCATAAGTTGAACCCTCTTAATCTAAGCCTAATCACAAGGTCCTAAGCTAGGGCCCAAACCTCAGAACCGTCTAGTGTTATAGGCTTAACCGTCGCATTGAAAAGGGATCCTGAAAATGTACCTGAAAACATTAGTACTCAAGAACAGAAACTGAGGCATATCCCTTGGGGTTGTAAAGACAACATTGAGAGTTAGGCCAAAAGGAGAGATGACTTGTAAATTTAACTCTCAATAACAATAAATAGTGATTATATCCACAGGGGCCCCTTTTGTGGAAGAAATGAAACCTAGAAAGAGCATCTATTGGTATGGAATAATGGAAGACCATGATCTTGTATTTACTCAAATTGACCACTAGCTGGCAAAAGTTGCAAAATTCAATCGCACATCTAGTTCTCTCTACAAGTCACAGGGAGAATGACTGAGGAAGACCGTGTCATCAGCAAAGAATAAAACAACCACTGCAACATGGTGAAGCAGGCAACCAATGCCTATGTGGATACGTTGTCTAAGAAAATCATCAAGCTTGTCCATGTAGACACCATAGAGGGTTGGTGAGAGAAAGCAACCTTTCTTAACATCAATAGTACTAAAGAAAAAAGTCAAAGAAGCCACGAGGAATCTAAAAACACCCAACAATTGTCTCCAAAGCTGCATGATAGCAATGATAAGAGTATTAAGGATACTAATGTCTCAAACTTTCTGAAACCATAGATGCTAAGGGATTAAGTTGAAGTTGACGTGAATAAAGGAAAGGTAAACCTAAAAGCACTATACATTTATCTATTACAATAATAGTTAGTTTCTATTAATGGTTATCTATGTAACTGTTGTAAATCTATTGTAAATATTAGAGTTTTTCTAATATTTAGTTCCCAGTTAGTTAGAATAGAATGTTTCTATTATTTACGAATTTTTCTTAAGGAAACATAGTTCATTCTTTTGTATATATTGATCTTTCGATCTTTGTTAATATATCAAGTATTTAACCAATTACTTCCTGTAATATGGTATCAGAGCAAATACTTTAATTTATTTGAAAAATTTATAATTTCTTTCAGAAATTATTTGCATCAAATTTTTCAAAATTATTTCTAGGTTAGTTTTTTGCAGAGATCTTCTCAGGGTTCATGACTGTTGTTTCTTCCAACGTGACGCCATTTCTCTTGCCTGGAACATGCAACCCGCATGCGCCGTTTTTGGGAAGCTTTAAACACCATTTTTGGTGTTGGTTCTTCAAAAAACAATGACGTTTTTTCCTCCAAAGTGAAAAATGACCCTCTTTGTGGTGTTATTCTCTCAACATCTCCCATTTTTTGAAAGAAAACTCCATTTTTTTGCAATTTTTGGAGCTATTTCGAACCAGTTAGGGTTTTTGAAGAAACCCTAGTTTTCTGTACCAGATCGAAAAAAAATTGGAAATTCTTGGTGGGTTTTTCGAGAGCTCAACTGGGTTGTTGTTCGATTTTTTTGGGTGCCTCAATTTTCAAGCCAACGAATTCAAAATCTGACAGTATTTTCCTTCCGGGTTTTTCGAGTTCTCTTCTGGGTACCACTTCCTTTTTTGGGGGTCTTTCGACATTTCGCCTTGACGTACATGCCTTCTCAATTCTACACATTTTTCATTGAAAATTGTACGATGGCATCTCTGACAAATATTCTACTCGAGGGAAATCAAAAGTTCAATGCTTGGAATTATAGCACGTCGAAGCAGCAGATGCTAAGCACGTGGAAGATCAATGGTTGGAATTATAGCAAGTGGAATTATAGCATGTGGAAGCAGTGGATGAGAAGCCTTCCGGTTGTTCTAAGTACACTTCCTCCTCCAATATACCATTTAGAAATGCACATCGATCTGGTATACTTTGAACCTTTTATGAGAAGCATAAGCAAATAAGATTCTCAATCCTTCTAGTCTTTCCACAGATGCAAAGGTTTCTCCATAATCTAGTCCCGCCTCCTGTGCATATTGTTGGCATTGAGAGAAAACTCCATTTTTTTGCAATTTTTGGAGCTATTTCGAACCAGTTAGGGTTTTTGAAGAATTCCTAGTTTTCTGTACCAGATTGAAAAAAAAAATTGGAAATTATTGGTGGGTTTTTCAAGAGCTCAACTGGGTTGTCCGATTTTTCTAGGTGCCTCAATTTTCGAGCCAACGAATCCAGAATCTGATAGAATATTCCTTCTGAATTTTCGAGATCTCTTCTGGGTACCACTTCCTTTTTGGGGGGTCTTCCGACATTTCGCATTGACATACGTGCCTTCTCAATTCTACACGTTTTCACTGAAAATTGTACCATGGCATCTCTGACAAATATTCTGCTCGAGGGAAATCAAAAGTTCAATGCTTGGAATTATAGCACGTTGAAGCAGCGGATGCTAAGCACGTGGAAGATCAATGGTTGGAATTATAGCAAACGAAATTATAGCACATGGAAGCAATGGATGAGAAGCCTTCCAACTGTTCTATGTACACTTCCTCCTCCAATATACCATTTACAAATGCACATCAATCTGGTATACTTTGAACCTTTTATGAGAAGCATAAGCAAATAGGATTCTCAATACTTCTAGTCTTGCCACAGATGCAAAGGTTTCTCCATAATCTAGTCCTGCCTCCTGTGCATATTGTTGGCATTGAGAGATTGTTGGCATTAACCGGTAAGGAATGTAATCGATACATGGCAAACTGATTTTGTCATTGATTGGCAAAGAGTGTTGTCAGATATGACTAGGAAGTCCCACAATGTTGTTCTGTTATTCCTAGCCAGTTACTGAGAGGGGGGTGAATCAGTAAATACTATTTCTATTGCAATTTCACACTTGTACAAAGATTCTTGCAAGATAAACAAAATGTAAACAATCATTCACAAACAGAAATAGAAATACTCAGATCAACACATCATGTATACGTGGAAACCCTCGGTTAGAAGGAAAAAACCACGGTGAGACAGAGCTCACAACTTCACTACTGCAGTAATAAAGATGCCCTGTTAGGAGCTTACAAAGCACTTGCAAGAGTGCTACCCGGTTAAGGGATTTGGTAGAAGATCGGTTAAGATCTTAACTCCGTTAGGAGCCGCCTTGTTAAAGGACTTTCAAGATCAACAAAGGTGTTACCCAGTTAAAGGATTTATACAAAGAACCTGTTAGGGTTCACCCTGAGTAATGTCCCCAATTTTAATAAAATTATTGTATTTGGGTCTCGATCGATTTAGTTTATCTCGGGCCCATTTTCTTTTGTTGGCGTAGGTGTAGTTGTCACCGTCGGCTCTTTTGTGCACTCTCGAGAGTTTTCCCGACAAGTATTTATGCTCGGCGTGTAGGTTAGTTTTGATATGTATTTGTGAATTCCTGTTAGGATTCTGTTGTTCACCATTCCGGAGGTGAAAGACCCTCTCTATTTGGTTTTGTGCAGTTTCGGTGGGATTCAACCCTCACCCTATTCTGCCTGTTCTACTTGTATTGGATCTGGCAAATCTGAGACACCAACAATAAATTCAATAAGTTCTTTTTGGCAAATATTTTGGCTCGCGAGTTGTTTCTGTAACTGCGGAGGTCATATTTAATCATCGACAACAAGAAGAGACGTCATATAAACATCTATGGAACATCACAGAAGATACACCCATCCATTCCGCACTCTCCACCCTTCCGTATGCCCCCCTCATTGGTCACCGTACAGCCAAAGCATAGCCACCGTACGGCCAAACCAATCCCACCATACAGCCAAACCAATCCCACCATACGGCCACACCAAGTCACCGTATGACCATAGCACTGCCACCCCGTATGGCCTGTCATCACCGTACGACCACCCCTGTGTACGGACCACCCTACTCTGTACGACCTCCTGCATTACACCATACGGTTCCTCTGCCGCCCGTACGACCTCCAGCCCAGCTATGTATGGTCTCATCTGCTGCCATATGACCTCCATCCTGTCCGTACGACCTCTTTATTGCAACCGCACAGCCTCCAACATAGTCGTACATCCACTCTCAGAGTCAACTCGTGTACCATACAACCCTCATATTCAGTAGTCACTCTCAGTCCTCTCCGTACACTCCCACTCGGGTCTCTGCAAGGGTAACGAGGGTCTGAAGGAGGAAATTTGTGATAACAGTGTGCATGGGTACATTACAGTGGTATCAAAGCTGGTGATCTTGCCAGCCTGTTGGGATGATTGAGAGATTTTGGAATTTGGATCACACTATGGTGCCGAGTAGTGATGGACAGTGGTGGTTGAAGGCACTACAAAGGATTAGCAAAGAGCTCAGCGAGGGTATTGATCTTCCATTAGATATATTGGAAGTATGTTTGTGTAAGGTTGACCAATTACCTTCAAGATTTATACAGAGATTAAGGATGCCTTAAGTCAACCTAGGCTTTTGAGACACCATGACAAGGAAATGAAGTTGGCAGCTGCAGCATGTCTTAGTGAGATTTTGAGAATTTGGGCTCCTAGAGAACTGTATGATGACAACACCATGATAGAGATATTGCATTTGATCATTGACAGCTTTCAAAGTCTTGATGACTTCAGTGGTAACCCTTTTGGCAGGAGATCTACAATATTGGAGAATTGTGCAAATGTCAAAGTAACCTCCTCTTAGATTTGGAGTTGCAAGACTTGATCCATGATATGTTTCATCACTTCGTGGTCACAATCAAGGAATGTCATGATAGTAAGGTTTCGATTTCTACGGAGAGCCTTATGATCTCGTGCATTGAAGAGATGGATGAAATATCCCAACCTATCATATCTATGTTGTGGGCTGTTCGTAATCTTGAATGTGTTCTGTCCATGGCAGCGTGTAGATTGGTCAGTAATGTATTCCAGCATTGTGAAGAAAAATTAATATCTCATTTGCACAAATGGAAGAAAGTTGATGACACCGAGAAATGTGATACTTTACACGAGGCCCTGTCTGCCACCGAGGCTTTCTCCGCCACCAAGGTTCTCTCTGACATGGTCGCCGCTGAGACTTAGTCCGCTGTCGAGGTTATGTCCGTCGCCAAGGCTCTGTCTGCCGCTGAGGCTGTGTCCATCGCCGAGGCTGTATCCGTCACCAAAGCTCTATCCGCCGCTGAGGTTGTGTCCGTTGCCGAGGCTGTGTCTTTCGCCCGGGCTCTGTCTGCCGCCGAGGCTGCGCCAGTCGTCGAGGCTGTGTCTGTCGCCGAGGCTGTGTCTGTCGCCGAGGCTGTGTCTGCCGCCAAGATTGTCTTCAAGTCGAGGTCCCTGTCGGCCCGAGATTGCCTTCGGGCCAAGATCCCCTTCGAGCAGAGTTTTCCTTCGGATCGAGATTCCCTTCGGGCCGAGATTGCCTTCGGGAGGAGATCCCCTTTGGAGGGAGATTGCCTTCAGGTCGAGTTTCCCTTTGGGCTGAGTTTGCTTTCGGATCGAGATTCCCTTCAGACCGAAATTTCCTTCGGGTGGAGATCCCCTTCGGACCGAGATTGCCTTCGGATCGAGATTCCCTTCGAGCCGAGTTTGCTTTCGGATCGGGATTCCCTTTGGGCTGAGATTGCCTTTGGGTCGAGATCCCCTTCGGACCGAGATTGCCTTCGGGTCAAGATTCCCTTCAGTTTGCTTTCGGATCGAGATTCCCTTCGGGCCGAGATTGCCTTCGGGTCGAGATCCCCTTCGGACCGAGATTACCTTCTTGTTGAGTTTCCCTTCAGGCTGAGTTTGCTTTCGGATAAAAATTCCCTTCGGGCTGAGATTGCCTTCGGGTCGAGATCCCCTCCGGATCGAGATCCCCTTCGGGTCGAGATCACCTTTGGGTCAAGATCCCCTTCGAACCAAGATTGCCTTCGGATGGAGATTCCCTTCGGGCTGAGATTGCTTTCCGGACATCTCGCAAAAGTACCTCCGGGCAGAGATCACCTTCAGAACATTACAGTGTTGTCGGCGTCAACATCTGTGTCTGTGCCCATGCTGGAAGAGATTGTTGAACATGAGGGTGTGAGATTTAATGGGTTGGCGTTGTTGGGATCCTAGTGAAGGGCATGGCAATAGTTATACCAGAGTGACGCAACTAAAGCTTGATGACGGTTTACTCGTCCCAACTAAATCCAACTATGTGCATATGGTCCAACAGCAGCACAAAGTTTTCAACGGATATTACTACCAACGTCTGCACTTGGCTTGGGATTTCAGCATTGATGAGTTTGATGTTTGGTTTCATTGGGATCCTGGTGACTCTGGGCATGGCAACAATTATATCAGAGTGGAGCAACGGAAGCTTGATGGAGAGTTACTTTTCTCACTTACTTCTAAGCGCATGCACGTGGTCTTGTTGCGGCTTGAGGGCTCCAGTGGATACAGTTATCAGTGTCCGCGCCTAGTTTGGAATCCTGGAGTATTGATGATGAATTGCTTGAGGGCAAGCAATCTTTAGGCGGCGAGGATTTGTAATCTCCCCAATTTTAATAAAATTATTGTATTTGGGTCCCAATCAATTTAGTTTATCTCGGGCCCATTTTCTTTTGTTGGCGTAGGTGTAGTTGTCGCCGTTGGCTCTTTTGTGCACTCTCGGGAGTTTTCCCAATGGGTATTTATGCTCGGCGTGTAGGTTAGTTTTGATATGTTGAGTTTTATATTTGATTTATATTTGCGAATTCCTGTTCGGATTCTGTTGTTTGCCATTTCGGAGGTGAAAGACCCTCCCTATTTGGTTTTGTGCAGTTTCGGTGGGATTCAACCCTCACCCTATTCTGCTTGTTCTGCTTGTATTGGATCTGGCAAATCCGAGACACCATCAATAAATTCAATAAGTTCTTTCTGGCAAATATTTTGGCTCACGAGTTGTTTTTGTATCTGCGGAGGTCATATTTAATCATCGGCAAAAAGAAGAGACGTCATATAAACATCTGTGGAACTGTGGAACATCACGGAAGATACACCCATCCATTCTGCACTCTCCACCCTTCTGTACGCCCCCCTCATTGGTCACCGTACAGCCAAAGCATAGCCACCGTATGGCCAAAACAATCCCACCGTACGGCCAAAGCATAGCCACCGTATGGCCAAAACAATCCCACCGTACGACCACACCAAGTCACCGTACGGCCATAGCACTGCCACCCCATACGGCCTGTCATCACCATACGGCCACCCTTGCGTACGGACCACCCTGCTCCGAACGGCCTCCTGCATTACACCGTACAATTCCTCTGCCACCCGTACGACCTCCAGCCCAGCTTCGTATGGTCTCATCTGCTATCGTAAAACCTCCATCCTGTCCATACGGCCTCTTTACTACAACCACATGGCCTCCAACATAGCCGTACATCCACTCTCAGAGTCAACTCTTGTGTACCGTATGACCCTCATATTCGATAGTCACTCTCAGTCCTCTCCGTACGCTCCCACTCGGGTCTCTGCAAAGGTAACGAGGGTCTGAAGGGGGAAATTCGTAATAATAGTGTGCGTGGGTACATTACACCCTGCTAAAGGGATTTGAATATGCTTTCACAGTATAAAAGCAATGATCTTAATTGACACTCTTTGTCTAATTAAATCATACCTATTGATCTTCCTATTCTGCCTGGCTATTAATGCTTTCTGCCTTTCACCTCTGTGACTGTAGCTCTTCTTAGAAGATAACTCTCTCCTGCTCTGTATAATCAACAACTTTTCTTGCATCCTATGACTTATATTTATGCAAAATTTCATCTCAATGAAACCCTAACTTATAGAACCGCCAGGCTGTAAACTCATCCTTAAATCATGCAACAAAGAAAAAGTTTTGCGTTCTGATCTTGAGTTTACCTTGAAAACATCCGCGTAGAAATAAAACTAACTCCTGTCAAAAAGCTAACTTCAGTTCTAAACGGTGGATGTTCTGCATATTCCGGTTTTAACTTAAACAGCTCTGCATTCACCGGTGCGGATAGACATGATGTTGACCGATATCAATCTTATACCCGATCCATCCCTGTATGCAATATAAGACCAGTACAATGTAATATGTTCGGTCTACCGGTGCATCTCCTCTGTTTAGTCTACCAATGCATATACTCTATTTCTAATCTACCAGTGCCTATAAAGTAATAAAAGTGATCTACCGATGAACCTCTACCGGTGGGAATGGTGTTTGCATCTATCTTCGCTAATGACAACTTAAATTTGCTAACAATCTTCCCCTTTGTCATTGGTGGCAAAACCATTACTCACTTATCACAGTTAATTCCTTGATCTGTAGACTTCTTCCCTGTACTGTACACTTCAGCTCTTCCCTCTTCTGTTTGCAGACTTCCCCTGTGTTAGTGCTTTAGCTCTTCTGTACTATAGCTGATCTGTCCTATATCTCTTCTGAGCTTCTTACCTTCTGTTTTAATCTCTTTCTTCTTCCCATTTCTTCTTCTTCCCCTTTTTGCCTCCATACGACAAAGCGTTTAGCTTCACTGTTTATTTTACATTTGTAGCTTGGTGAAGCTGTCCTTGTAAATGTTCTTCGCTAAATGAAGAAAAGGATTCAATTGACCGGTTACATATTCTATATTCTTTTGCGTTGCTTTTAGAGAGAATAATATTTCCCATGTCCTCTACCCTTTTGTAATCTGGTTCACTAATCAAATTTTCAGAATTTGTTATTGTCTGTTAGATTGAATCGAACGTTGGGGCAAGAAATGTACTACCTCGCCCCAAGTCCGATTTTATAGATGTTACGATTACTTTAGGATGATTGATTATATGTTAGGAAATCATTGATGCTTATGATTTTACTAACCCCATACTTACATGTGTACGATTGATGTGTTTGTTTTACATTTCTGTTTGACGTACCTGATGTGGTTAAGGGACGGAGTCATACTTACTTGCTTGCGAGATCCACACGATCGGCCGATCCCCACCATTGTCTGTTATATATTTATATATGTATGTACATGCAGGTTTGCAGGTACCGGGCATCGACTTCCCTGAATTGTCATGATGAGCGTGTCCTATCGCAATGTCTCAAATGGTAAGAGAGGGGAGATAACATGGATCCAAAACCCTAACCTAAGCCCATTTGTCTTAGGATTGGACAAATATCAGTTTGACTACCCTACCCAAATTTGTCTAGCTGACAGAAATTCGTGGATCCCAATCTGGTGTTGCTTGGTTTTACTTTGTTTAATTTTACCTCGTTTGGCATCAGTTGATTTAATTCTTACGTGGGTGATTTTCTATGATTTATTGATTAATTATTATAGTTGAAATTTAATATTAATCATATTCCTAAGTTTATTTGAAAAAATTTAATTAAAAGTCAAATATTTGATTATTGGGATTTAATTGATTATTTAATTAGTAATTAGATTTAATTATGTTTGT
This sequence comes from Chamaecyparis obtusa, assembly GCA_027943335.1. NCBI lineage: Eukaryota > Viridiplantae > Streptophyta > Pinopsida > Cupressales > Cupressaceae > Chamaecyparis > Chamaecyparis obtusa. Next base: position 507,660 of record BSBK01009146.1, read on the forward strand.
GTGCTTTATTAAATAAATAAATAGTTAATTGCATGGTTTTAGGATGCTTTAAATATTTAATCTATTTAATATGAATTTTAATTATAAACATGTGCATTATTGAAAAGTGAATTGTTCTCAAAAAATAACAACCTGTTTCAAAAAGTCAAGTTGAGTTGTGCAAAATCAAGTTATTTTAATTTATTAATTAAGATTTTTTTTCAAATTGTAATTGGACTTTGATTGGGAGTTAACTGCTGAGTCATCTTTAGGGTTGCATAAAATGGAGAATTGAATCCCTATTAGAGGAAAAATTGCATTCATTTTAGAATTAAAGAGATTTTGGAGGAGAACTGGTGGGAGAACTTGTGCTTGGATTTTTGGGGAATTTTGCTTGTTGTGGTTGCTTGTTGTTTTGACTTCATTGTGCATCTAGAATTTGGGTGTTGCATTCTTCGTGGATTCAGATCTGCAGGTCGAATCAATCTTCAGAGCAATTCTGGTCTTCAAATCTTCAAAGGTTTTCTTTTTCAGTTTCTGGCTTTGGATCCAAGGTAGGCTATGAAATCCTGCCTGTTATATTGGTTTTGCATTTATCTGGCTGTCTTTGTTTGAGCAAATTTTAATTGTGTCTCAATAGTTAGATCTGTGAATCTAGGTATTTAGAAAACCCTAGTTTATTTAATTTCTTGTTTTTATTAAAATTTAACATAGTAATGTTATGCTGGCAAAATTTCGTTGAAAGATTGTTTATAGATTTCTTAGAAAACGTATAATTAAATCAAGACTACAGTCTGACTATAGGGTTGTAATTGAATTTACATTTGATAGAGAAAATCAATTTGTTATCAAAAACCCAATTTTAGTAGAAAACCCAATTTTGGTAAAAAATATATTAGCTGGACAAATATAAAGTCCTATAAATTACATAAAACATGCCAATAAGAGGTTATTGTATCACATACCTTGCGACATGTGCAATGGATGTAGGTTATTGTGGATACCTTATGGTACGAGTTGTATTTATGTTATCTTATATGTCATGTTGCATTTATCTTTCATTTGTTTATTTGAGTTTTGTAATTGAACCTAATCTAAATTAATTAATTAATGTTAACGTAATCTTCGTCGAGGAACCCTTGAGAGTTGTAACCTGTCTTGGATATTGTATTAATGCGAGTAAATGGTAATTGCTTCCGCATTGATGTTTATCTTGAATGTTAACTTTAAAAAAAAATTATTCTTCAAAATTAGATGCATGTTTACGTTGAGTTCTCCTGGGTTCCTTGGCGAGGCATTACACTTCATATCATAGCACCGAGTTCTACATTGGGAACTCTGGGAAGTTGTGTGCCCATTAGATGTTTAAATTGTCAAAACTTGAAACCAAACATAGACATATAACTCTTTTGTGTTTGATAACCATTAAATTACATCTAAACATTTATGTTCTTGCTTCTCTTAAATGTCTTTGACATATCACTTGTCTAGTGATTGTCGTAGGTGATTGGACTGTTTATTGTGTATGGTTACCTTATCTAATGCATCTGGATAAAGTACTCTTGGATGCCACGAAGCGATTACTCCCTTAAGTGTGGCTACCCCTAGTCACCTTGTTATGTGGATGTTTTGTTATTGATAATTGATTTTGGTTGATTGATGAATTGTTCATGATATGTGGGGGCTAGCATTGAAATTTTAAACTTTCTTATGATTAGATTAGTCACCTAACTCTCCTTTCGTTATCTATTCTGTGACGCTAGTCACACCTAATTTATTGTTGAAAATAAGCGCTCTTATGATTTAATGTTGGACTTGTGATTCCTCCACTTGGGTTTTACCTTTTTGAGTTTTGTGGTGACTACTCCAAATGTTTGGTATTGTTGGCTCTGTTCTGTGATAAGTGTTGTTTCTATCATGTTTATCATGAACCCCTGACGGTATGTATAAAAGAGAACATCGCGGAGATGGTGCTATGACTTCTATGTGAAATTTGAATCGTTGTGTATCCTATATGTTTGCATAAGTATTGCATTAACTAGATAGATTTTCATGAACTACCCAAATCATTATTTGATGAAAATGCGAATGTGTTCTTTATGCAATTGATCCTAGATGTCTTCTATGATTATGAATGAATAAAGGTTTTGATCTATTTGAGTTGCAAATGAATGATTGATCAATGTGATTTTCTATTTATTCCTGACCAAACTATATTGTCCTTAATGACTGTATATCATGTTCTTATTTTATGGCTCATTTTCAGATGTTATGTTTTGTTTTTAGTAAATGCTTCGTGCTTAGGGGATATATATCCTTATCTATTTGTAAGCTTCCAGGAGTAAGCCTAATCCTAGGGGGGGTGGATGTAGTAACCTGCCCCTAGTCCGATTTTATAGATATTATGATTACTTTAGGATGATGGATTATATGTTAGGAAATCATTGATGCTTATGATTTTATTGACCCCATACTTGCATGTGTATGGTTGATGTGTTTGTTTTACATTTCTGTTTGATGTGCCTGATGTGGTTGAGGGACGGAGTCGTACTTACTTGCTTGCGAGATCCACACAATCAGCCAATCCCCGCCATTGTCTGTTATCTATTTATATATGTATGTACATGCAGGTTTTGTATGCAGGTTTGCAGGTACAGAGCATCAACTTCTCTGAATTGTCAAGATGAGCGTGCCCTATTCCAATGTCTCAAATGGTAAGAGAGGGGAGATAACACGGATCCAAAACTCTAACCTAAGCCCATTTGTCTTAAGACTGGACAAGTATCAGTTTGACTACCCTACCCAAATTTGTCTAGCTGACAGAAATTCATGAATCCCAATCTGGTGTTCCTTGGTTTTACTTTGTTTAATTTTACCTCGTTTAGCTTCAGTTGATTTAATTCTTATGCAGGTGATTTTCTGTGATTTATTGATTAATTATTATAGTTGAAATTTAATATTAATCATATTACTAAGTTTATTTGAGAGAATTTAATTAAAAGTCAAATATTTGATTATTGGGATTTAATTGATTATTTAATTAGTAATTAGATTTAATTATGTTTTTGTGCTTTATTAAATAATTAAATAGTTAATTGCATGGGTTTAGGATGCTTTAAATATTTAATCAATTCAATATTAATTTTAATTATAAACATGTGCATTATTGAAAAGTGAATTGTTCTCAAAAGATAACAACCTGTTTCAAAAAGTCAAGTTGAGTTGTGCAAAATAAAGTTATTTTAATTTATTAATTAGAATTTTTTCTCAAATTGTAATTGGAGTTTGATTGGGAGTTAACTGCTGAGTCATCTTTAGGGTTCAATGAAATGGGGAATTGAATCCCTATTAAGGGAAAAATTGCATTCATTTTAGAATTAGACAAGTTTTGAAGGAGAATTGGTGGGAGAACTTGTGCTTGGATTTTTGGGGAATTTCGCTTGTTGTGGTTGCTTGTTGTTTTGACTTCATTGTGCATCTGGAATTTGGGTGTTGCGTTATTCGTGGATTCAGATCTGCAGGTCGAATCAATCTCCAGAGCAATTCTAGTCTTCAGATCTTCAAAGGTTTTCTTTTTCAGTTTCTGGCTTTGGATCCGAGGTAGGCTTTGAAATCCTACCTATTAGATTAGTTTTGCATTTATTTGGCTTTGGATCCGAGGTAGGCTTTGAAATCCTACCTATTAGATTAGTTTTGCATTTATTTGGCTGTCTTTGTTTGAGCAAATTTTAATTGTGTCTCAGTAGTTAGATCTGTGCTTTCTGTGAATCTGGGTATTTAGAAAACCCTAGTTTATTTAATTTCTTGTTTTTATTAAAATTTAACATAGTAATATTATGCTGACAAAATTTCGTTGAAAGATTGTTTATAGATTTCTTGGAAAACATATAATTAAATCAAGACTACAGTCTGACTATAGGGTTGTAATTGAATTTACATTTGATAGAGAAAATCAATTTGTTATCAAAAACCCAATTTTAGTAGAAAACCCAATTCTGGTAAAAAATATATTAGTTGGACAAATATACAGTCTTATAAATTACATAAAACAGGCCAATAAGAGGTTATTGTATCACATACCCTGGGGCATGTGCAGTGGATGTAGGTTATTGTGGATACCTTTTGGTACCAGTTGTATTTATGTTATCTTATATGTGATGTTGCATTTATCTTTCATTTGTTTATTTGAGTTTTGTAATTGAACCTAATCTAAATTAATTAATTAATGTTAACATAATCTTCACCGAGGAACCCTTGAGAGTTGTAACCTGTGTTGGTTATTGTATTAATGTGAGTAAATGATAATTGCTTCCGCATTGATGTTTATCTTGAATGTTAACTTTAAAAAAAAATTATTCTACAAACTTAGATGCATGTTTAGGTTGAGTTCTCCTGGGTTCCCTGGTGGGGCATTACACTTGGTATCAGAGCACCGAGTTGTACACTGAGAACTTTGGGAAGTTGTGTGTCCATTAGATGTCTAAACTGTAAAAACTTGAAACCAAACATGGACATATAACTCTTTTGTGTTTGATAACCATTAAATTACATCTAAACATTTATGTTCTTGCTTCTCTTAAATGTCTTTGAGATATCACTTGCCTAGTGATTATCGTAGGTGATTGGACTGTTTATTGTGTATTGTTACCTTCTCTAATGCATCTAGGGTGAAGTACCCTTGGATGTCATGAAGCGGTTACTCCCTTGAGTGTGGCTACCTCTAGTCACCTTGTTATGTGGATGTTTTGTTATTGATAATTGAAATTGGTTGATTAATGAATTGTTCGTGATGTGTGGGGGCTAGCATTGAAATTTTGAACTTTCTTATGATTGGATTAGTCACTTAAATCTCCTTTCGTTATCTATTCTGTGACGCTAGTCACAATTTATTGTTGAAAATGAGCGCTCTTATGATTTAATGTTGGACTTGTGATTCCCCCACTTGGGTTTTACCTTTTTGAGTTTTGTGGTGACTATTCCAAATGTTTGGTATTGTTGGCCCTGTTCTGTGATAAGTGTTGTTTCTATCATGTTCATCATGAACCCCTGATAGTATGTATAAAGAAGGACATTGCGGAGATGGTGCTATGACTTCTGTGTGAAATTTGAATCGTTGTGTATCCTATATGTTTGCATAAGTATTGCATTAACTAGATAGATTTTCATGAACTACCCAAATCATTATTTGATGAAGATGCAAATGTGTTCTTTATGCAATTGATCCTAGATGTCTTCTATGATTATGAATGAATAAAGGTTTTGATCTATTTGTGTTGTAAATGAATGATTGATCAATGTGATTTTCTATTTATTCCTAACCAAACTATATTGTCCTCAATGACTGTATATCATGTTCTTATTTTTAATGTCCCCATTTTTTGCAGGTCATTGATCTGATGGTGCTAGGTCATTATTGTGATCCTCGTGGTCTGGCGAGGTGTTTAGAGGGTCATTGGTGTGAACTTACTATTTATAGTAAGTCAATGGATAGTTCCGATGAGCTCAAATGAGTTAGAGTTGAATGATGCTCTCAGTTTTCATTTCTGGCTTCCCGTTTGGACTCCAAGAATCTTGGAGAGAGCGTCTATTTTTGGTAAGTCACCCCGTCAAGTTCATTCATCATCTTTCATCATCTGGATCAATCCTGTGCAAACAAATTTCGATTCAGACGCTTCTTCAGTTGTTTTCACAAGACAGGTGGTTTATTATTATTATTTAATTAAATTTGCTAAGGTTGCCATTTTTGTTGGTATTATATGCTAGATACCTTATTGTTATAGCTCGTTGGAACTAGGATGAAAAGTTTTAAATCTTGGGCACAAGAAACAGGGACCTTACGTGTCATAATTTCATGATAGTGGGGAAAAGGCTGTTTTTGGAGCCAAATGAATTAATAAATTATATTATTCAATATGTGCGTAAGTATAAAAAGTGTTTTAAGTGAAAAGTGTGTGAGAGAAAACACTTTTGAATTATAAAAGCAATGTTTTGTGAAAGGAAAATCATCTATTGTTGAATTATGATTTTATTGAAGTTGTGAGAGAGACTACCTGGCTAAGGTTTTGAGGACTGATTCCTCTTCTGGCAATTTGAGTCATTACAGATTGATGGTGAATTTTGCATCTGTATCTGATGATCATAGTTCAGTGCTGAAGTATATTGGATGTGTGTGAAGTTTTTTTCATTCTACAGGCAAATCAATTTGCACTCAAAGATTTCGATTTTGTCTCTTGTTGAGGTTTTGAATTGGATTTAGAAATTGGCAAAGATTTCCTTGCTGGAGTTTTATATTGCTAAGGTTGGTGATTGAATTTACAAGTCAAGTAAACTACATTAGTCTCCTGGCTGCGTTTTTTATTTGGGAAGGCATTGTAGTTTGATGAAGACAGCCGCATTTAATTTATTCAGCTGTTTGGTATCCTTGAGGGTTGACGTGAGGCCTTGGAAGTTTCCAGCTCCCATCTACAGCTCACGTGTTTGTTGCAGGAGCCGTCCAAACCTTTACAAGGTCCTGCATTGGCTGCTAGACAGTCCTGCCATTTGATTTATCTGCTCATGTGACTGCCAAGGCAGTTTTGAAATCTATTAGAAGACTGCAGTTTTGCGTAAGGGTTCAGGCTAGTGGAAGATAGATGCTATGTTGTTCCAGAATTTCATTATTCAGTGCATATTAGTTAAGGTGCTCAATCTTTTCATTAAAAGCTTGTAATTTGAATTCAATTTGTTAGTGGTTCAATTCAGATTTTTTGTGAGTAATTCTATAGTGAATTAATGACTATTGATATGTTATCAAGAGGATAAAATAATCTGAAAAGTATCATTGAAAAATTACATCTGGTGTTCATTAATTCCTAAATATTTTGGAAGAAACTCAGAAGTGTTATTTTAGTTGAGTTAAGAGTATAGTTTGTTGTTAAGAGCCAGTTGGGCTCTTCACATTATTTTATGGCTTGTTTTCAGATGTTATGTTTTGTTTTTAGTAAATGCTTCGTACTTGGGGGATATATATCCTTATCTGTTTGTAGGCTTCTAGGAGTAAGTCTAATCCTAAGGGGAGTAGATGTAGTACCCCGCCCCTAGTCCGATTTTATAGATGTTATGATTACTTTAGGATGATGGATTATATTTTAGAAAATCATTGATGCTTATGATTTTACTGACCCCATACTTGCATGTGTATGGTTGATGTGTTTGTTTTACATTTTTGTTTGATGTGCCTGATGTGGTTGAGGGACGGAGTCGTACTTACTTGCTTGCGAGATCCACACGATCGGCCGATCTTCGCTATTCTCTGTTATATATTTATATATGTATGTACATGCGGGTTTTGTCTGCAGGTTTGCAGGTACCGGGCATCGACTTTCCTGAATTGTCAAGATGAGCGTGCCCTATCGCAATGTCTCAAATGGTAAGAGAGGGGAGATAACACGGATCCAAAACCCTAACCTAAGCCCATTTGTCCTAGGATTGAACAAGTATCAGTTTGACTACCCTACCCAAATTTGTCTAGCTGACAGAAATTTGTGGATCCCAATCTGGTGTTGCTTGGTTTTACTTTGTTTAATTTTACCTCGTTTAGCTTCAGTTGATTTAATTCTTATGTGGGTGATTTTCTATGATTTATTGATTAATTATTATAGTTGAAATTTAATATTAATCATATTCCTAAGTTTATTTGAAAAAATTTAATTAAAAGTCAAATATTTGATTATTGGGATTTAATTGATTATTTAATTAGTAATTAGATTTAATTATGTTTGTGTGCTTTATTAAATAATTAAATAGTTAATTGAATAGTTTTAGGATGCTTTAAATATTTAATCTATTTAATATGAATTTTAATTATAAACATGTGCATTATTGAAAAGTGAATTGTTCTCAAAAGATAACAACCTATTTCAAAAAGTCAAGTTGAGTTGTGCAAAATCAAGTTATTTTAATTTATTAATTAAGATTTTCTTTCAAATTGTAATTGGAGTTTGATTGGGAGTTAACTGCTGAGTCATCTTTAGGGTTGCATGAAATGGGGAATTGAATCCCTATTAGGGGAAAAATTGCATTCATTTTAGAATTAGACAGGTTTTGGAGGAGAATTGGTGGGAGAACTTGTGCTTGGATTTTTGGGGAATTTTGCTTGTTGTGGTTGCTTGTTGTTTTCACTTCATTGCGCATCTGGAATTTGGGTGTTGCGTTCTTTGTGGATTCAGATCTGCTGATCAAATCAATCTTCAGAGCAATTCTGGTCTTCAGATTTTCAAAAGTTTTTTTTTTCAGTTTCTGGCTTTGGATTCAAGGTAGGCTTTGAAATCCTGCCTGTTAGATTAGTTTTGCATTTATCTGGCTGTCTTTGTTTGAGCAAATTTTAATTGTGTCTCAATAGTTAGATCTGTGCTTTCTATGAATCTAGGTATTTAGAAAACCCTAGTTTATTTAATTTCTTGTTTTTATTAAAATTTAGCATAATAATGTTATGCTGACAAAATTCATTGGAAGTTTCCTCATAGATCTCTTATAAAACGAAAAATTAAACCTAGGTTATAGTTGAACTATAATGCTGGAAGAAAAATAAATCTACCCTTTAAAAGAAAATCAATTTGGATAAAAAACCCAATTTTGGTAAAAAATTTCTCTCTGGTAAAAAAATAAACACAGTCAAAATTAAATTACAGTCAAAAGGAAAAGTTATTTTGTGGCATGACTTTGGCATATTTTGTTTGATTAAATATACACCTTTTTTTTATTTAAAAGATGGAATAGATTCTTGTTCAAAAGAATCTGAATATAGATTGGTTTTTAAAAAAATATGTTACCCTCTGTAAAAGTACAGTTAGTAATTTAAATGACAGTTAAAAGAAATTATAAATTAACATGGTTTAAAGAAAATTATTTGGGTTTTCGTAATTAAAAAATAAAAATAAAGCAACTATGTTTAAAAAAAAAACCTTACTTGTATAAAATTTATATTGTTAAAAATTAACAATTAAAAAAAAAATTTAAGAAAATATATTTTTTATATGTTTTAGAAGGGTGGGGGCCACCACCTCCCACCACCCTCCCTCGGCAGCCGTGCGCCTACTACGGCAGACGCCTTGCCTGCCTAGGGTACCCGAGGGTACCGTGCGGCAGGGCTCAGGCTTGCCGCAGGCCGTGGGTACCGTGAGGTGCCACGGCAGGGGGGCATTGGGCCTAGCCCCGCCCACCACCCCCCCCCCCCCCCCCCTCTCCCTACCGCCCAATTACTTTTATTTGTAAATAAATTTTTGTTATTAAATTTTGTAGTTTAGTTTAAAATTTGTTAATTAATTTTTAATTGTTATTTTAAATTTTAAAGATTGTTTAATATTAATTAAGAATAGTGGTTATGTTATAAAGGGAATTTTGTTTTTAATAAGCATAGGTTTTTTTTAAAGGTATATGATATGATTTGTTCTATTTATAATTTATTTTGGAAAATAAAGTTATTTTTCTTAAATTAATTCTTTTGTTTAGAATTATTGTACAGATATCATTTAGGGAAATATTTTATAATAAAGTTATCTTATTCTTTTACACTTGAAGTGGTTTAATAACTTTGCTTGTGTTCTTCTTAGGCTTATATTAGTAAGTTAACGTATTCTATTTGCAACTAACTGTACATCCGTATGGGCAATTGGACATTGAGGTCCTCTTTACATGTTTATTAGTCTTAGTGTTTAAAAGGCTTATTTAGTTTTATGACTTCTCTTTGTAGATTTGTAATTTTAAGATGAATTAAACGTTGGCGTGATCATAGTTTTAATTATTGCATTTAAACAATACTTTGCTAGGTGATCATTCATATGTTAAATTTAAATGTATATATATGTATTTAAATTCATAATGTGAATTTATTTTTCATAATGACAAATGAATTATAGAGGTGTTATGTATCCATTGAAATTGGGTGTTTTCTTTTGTTTAGAACTATTAGCAGACTATGGATAATATTTTGAATATGACATTATTGTGACACTTATGATTAAGTTTTTCTTAGTAGTTTTATGTGTTTCTGCATGTGAGATTCAATTATGTTCATTATGGAATTTAAATGCGTAAGGTTAGACTTTAACCTTCTATGATGTGAGTGTTGTATTCTTTGTTCCTGGAGTGTCTTCTTGTGCTTATTGTGATATCGGGTTATTAGAAGACCTAGGGGGAAAGACAGAGGCTGGGGTATGAGTCAGTTGTTCATGTTTTCAGTATTATGTTTTGATGTATGTGTGAGATCCGATTATACCCTTTCTTGACCATATGGGCTCATGCTGCTTTGTATTCTGTATATGGTACCTTTGTATTCAATTATGGTTCTTGTGTGTGAAACTGGATCTGAGTTTACCTGGTTGTGTATCTGTTTTGATCTATGTGAGATCTGTGAGCCTAGGGTAGTTTACCTAGTTATGTAGTAGGAGGTGGCTTGCAATAAGCGTCAGGGCCCACAAGTGGCTATCAGGATCACTTATTGTAAGTATTGGTAATCAAGCGATAACTTAATATAACATTGAGAGATATTAAAATGAACCTAATAAGACATGTTTCCTCGCCCATGCTTGAGTGCTAGTACAGACTAAGATGGGAATGGAGAAGATGACTAGCCGCCTTTAAAAGGCATGAGTTGGCATAGTTGATGGCTTCGTCTGTATGAGAGGTCATTGACACCGTGTATGGTCACTTGGGTGCCGGGATCCAGAAAGATTACCAAGACGAAACTCAAGACTTAGACATACATGATGACACCTTCCTATGCATAGTCTAGTTATCCTACATGTGTCGGTTGCCTCTAGATTAATGAGTCTTTCATATCATTATACTTATTCGCCTTGAGTTAGAAAGCTTTCAGGATCCTTTCCTTAGCTTGATCTATTTGATGTTTGTTATCCGAGTGAGATCTATTGTTATCTCCTCAGCACAGTGGGAGTGGACCATTTAGGTTCACGAGGTCAGGTGGTAGTGATTCTTTTACCATTTGAGATTCCGACGTTCGTGTACCAGTGCTAGATGATCCCTGTGGTAGTTGTTCCTTCTTGATCTTCATTGATGGAGTTGTGTTCTTCTTTCTCTTCTTCTTCTTTGTGATCATGTATCTTTGTATCAGTTCTTCAGAGATATCATGTGTACTTCTCGGTTATTGTATCACATACCCTGCGGCATGTGCAGTGGATGTAGGTTATTGTGGATACCTTATGGTACCAGTTGTATTTATGTTATCTTATATGTGATGTTGCATTTATCTTTCATTTGTTTATTTGAGTTTTGTAATTGAACCTAATCTAAATTAATTAATTAATGTTAACATAATCTTCGTCGAGGAACCCTTGAGAGTTGTAACCTATGTTGGTTATTGTATTAATGTGAGTAAAGGGTAATTGCTTCCGAATTGATGTTTATCTTGAATGTTAACCTTAAAAAAAAATTATTCTGCAAACTTAGATGAATGTTTAGGTTGAGTTCTCCCGGGTTCCTTGGCGGGGCATTATAAGAAACAGTTGAAATCCAATTAGATCTTGGATTCGCTTGATCTTTTCTTCAGAAGTCTTTCTCAGAATGAGAGCTAGACTTGTCATTTCTCTGCTGAAATATGTTGCAGATTTATTCTTGACATCAAATGTTGAATATGTCTTCAAAAGTCTTTGTTGACTTCTCTGCCAGATCTTACATGAACGTATCAAAATTAGAAGTTCTGGTAATCAGACTTCCTGCAACTTGAATATATTGTTGAAGTACCCTTAAATTGGTAGATACTGTGACCTTTATTTCCTCAACCTGTTTGTGGAGAATTTCTATTCTCTTCTTCTCATAGTGATCAATTGCTACTGTCTCTAGATCGGTTAGATCTTCTCCAATTGCTTGTGCTAATATTTCCAACTAATCAATCACAGGTTCATCGTCATCGATATCAGCATCAGGTAAAAAATTGCACAAAATGTTCTTGACACTGGTTAGGACCATGTCCTGTTTTCGCTTAATCAGCTCTTTTAGCTGCCTTGTTGACATTTTGTTGATGTCAACCACAGTCTCAGTAGCTTTGCACCTTTTGGCTTCTGTGTCAACTCCAAAAGATAGCTTCGTCTTGAATGAGGATGAGCTTGGAACATCTACCTGTTCCTTGTGTCTGGGCTCCTGTACCGGTAGCGCTTTCTCAATATGTATAGGCAACTTTTGTTCCTGTTCATTCTGTTGTTTTTGTTTGTCATCATTTTCCGATTGGACTAACTCTTCCGGTAATGCCACTTTTTCCGGTTGTGCCTCCTCTTCTGGTAGGACTTCTGCTGCTAGTACTTCCTCCTCATTTTGTACTTCCACTTCCGTTGCACTTCAACTTCTGGTTGACCATCCTCTTCTAGTGGAAATTGCTCTTCTGGTGGGACTTCTTGTGCTACTCTTCAGCTGTATGCAGATCACCCATAGCAATTTCTTCTTCAACACCTATAGTGTTGTCAGTGGTCATCTGACTGATGACTCTCCCAGATTCATCTGTTCACCAGATGTGAAATGTTCTCTATGAATATTCTCCTCACCGGTTGTAGGTTCTTCACGAGAAGTGAATTGAACCGGTGGTTCTTGTGCTGGTTTAGTTTGATCCTGTGGACCTGTTCCCTCAAGAGCACTGAAATCACACTGCTGCCAGAAATCTAGAGTCTCTTTATAGACTTCGTTTTCATACCTGTTGAGTATCTTAGCAACTCTATACTTGGTATCCAAGTTCATTGATGCTTTCTCCAACATAAGCTTAATTCTCTCTTCACTGAGACCAAGTCTAACCTGTGACAATGTCTCCTTATTGATTCTAGTGTTGGTGCCTAGACCGGTTCTCCATTTTGTCATTAGCCTAGGATTGAGTTCAGGGGGAAACTTGGACCTATAGTCCCTTGGAGTTCTGTGGTAATCCATAAAAGTTTCCACTAGAGCTACTATTACTACCTGTTTATCTTCCTTCCCTAGCACACTATACCATCTAGCGGCATTGTCGACTTCTCCAAAATCCATCACCTCATCAACTATATCATTAACAGTCATGGTGCGGGTCTTAAATTTTTCTGGAGAGACAAGAACGGTTGGGCGAGCTGGATCACTGCCTTTATCATCAATGATGTCGACAATGACCGGTCTGGTAGGATTCTTCTGTTTAACCGGTACTTCTGCTCCAAGTACACCTTTTCCTTTTCCGGTATCGATGATCGGTGGCTCAGTGGTCCTTTGGTGTGCTTCTTGTGCCTGTTTCTGGGTTTGAAGAAGTTTGGTCCATATTGCTACTCCTTCCTCGTGAACCTTCTCAGCTTCACCAATAAGCATTTGACCAATCCTCCTTTTTGTTAAGAAATTTTTCTTATGTAGTTCGGCTTGGTGAGTGGCCTCGTCCAGAGTAAGATGGTTTTGAAGCTCAAGCAGAGCTTGAATCCTCAGCTCCTTTTCTCTTTCCATTGAAGCTTTCCATCTAGCTTCAAGAATTTCTTGGAGATCCTTAGCTACAACCGTATGAATTTCAATAGGAGAAAGGTTGAATTTGTGAATACAGTTAACTACTACTTCTATTTTTCTCCAATCTTCTTCAATGGCCATTTGATATCTTGTGTGGACTGATCCCATTCCACCGGTTTCTTTCAATCTTGCCACAAATTCATCAATTGTGGGCTTTCTTTTTCTTGGTGCATCTTCCTTTACCGGTTTACCAATTTTCTTCTTTCTGACTAGAGGAACTATTTCCTCAGTTTTTGTTTCCTCTTGTTCTTCCCCTTGAGTGTTGGGTTCCTGTTGTGCTCTCTTCCTTTGAGCTTTGGGTTGATCAGTCACCAGTTTCTTCTTTGGTGTAGGGGTCCTTTTCACATATACATTCTTGATTGGTGCCCTTTTCTTTAGATTTTCTTGAATCTCTTCATAGGTACCAAACCGGAGAGCAGAGAGATCTAGGTTAGCTTCTTGTAGGGCATCTGCATATACCTTAGTTGTCTTCGATGAGATTTTGTAACCAAGTTCAGGAGCGTACTCAGTTCTCGGTTCCACAGCTTGTATGATGCAGTGGTCGGTGGATACCAGAAAACACACATCATCTTTATACAGGTCAACAAAAGTTGACGGAACCCTTTCTCTAGCGTGCATTCTCAGTTGAAATGCCTCAAAGTATTCGGTCATTACTTTTCCGAACCGGTTTCCCAGTTGGTTGGCCATATCACTTATTTGCATCATAACTGGTCGATCTGTTTCCCATGTTACCTTTCCTATTCCCGGGAAGAAATTAGAATAGTAAAAGTAAAGACATACCAATAGGGTGCCAAACTTTAGCGATTTCTTCTTTACAATGCCGAGCTTCTTCATATTTTCAAATATTTGTCCTCGAAGCATTGAGCAGATATCTTACTGTGCATTATCATGCATTATCCGATGAGCGGCATGAATGGCTCCTCCCGGTATGCTGTTCAAGTTGCTGGACTGATAAACCTTGTAGCCTATCACAATGGATGCGAACCGGACTCCATCATCTTCGATGTGGTTGACTGTCATCAACCGACTGTCAGATTTTGATTTCATCAATTTTGCGACCACAACATTGGAGATGGTTCTTAGGGTGAGTGCTTCCCCTTCTTGACTGTACTCGGTCACTCAATGCAGGTCTTCCTTCGTCATTTGATTGTATACTCCTTTTGTGAGCCAAAAACCCGATTCATGAAGACTACTAAGAACCAGTCGAATACAGTCAGGTCAGAAGACGATAGGGTAACAAACTCCGTTGATTAGTCCAGAAGACACCAGCTTCGCGTATTTATCAGGAAGTCTTCCGTCTTCACATAGCAAGAGGTACTCGCTTTGGATGTAGGTTTCACCCAGTTCTTCCTACTTGACGTTAATGAAGGCCGTGACATCTTCAGTCATGAGCACTCCATTTGGCACAGACGATAGTGCACCAACCATGTCATTTTCCTTGTTTTGAACCGCCATAATATCATATCCAGGTCGGTTGACTTGGTTTCCCTTAATCAGCTTAACAACGAAGGATGATGATGCCATTTCTTGATAACCGGTTTACACAGAAAGTCGCTTGATCGGTATTACAGACAATATCTTACAATGATCAAAGCACGAGAATATTACTCAAGCATAAGAAATTGTTAATCACAAAATAGCAAAGTAAAAGTAAATGAGTAATTCTCCTTTCTTTATATAGAGTTAGGGCATAACGGTAATTACCAAACGGTAACTATTCGTTTGATGGCTACAACATTAATTGTCTTACCTTACCTTTCTTTCCGTTTTTGCCAACTGGTAATTCAGGCTTTTTCTTTTTTGAACAAACCCCTGTTGATCAACACTTACCTGTATGGTTATTCTTCCTGACAGAGTGAGTTTGTTGCTCACCAGTCCTACCGGGAACAATAGACGAGCTACCAGTTCCCTCTAAGCCATTTAGGCTCAGTTTGCTGAAGAGATATCACCATCTGCAGATGATGATCTTCTCTCTGTCTTCTCCTCAGCAGAGCTCTCTGATTCCTTCTTGAACCAAATCTGCTTGACTTCTTTCTCGGTCTTCTTTCCTTTGTTGTTCTTCTCATTTGAAGACGAGGTCTTCTCCACCGGTTTGACCGATCCTTCCCTTTTGTTCATTGACCGATTCCTGCAGTCTTTAACTAGGTGTTCAACTTTGTTGCAGGTGTAGTAGACTATCCTGGTTGCCTTCCATGGATTTACCCTTCTCTTGTTGGGTAATTTACACCAGGAGTCATTATGACTATGCATGCCACAGTTAGCATAGTTGGTTGTGCTCCGGCTCTTGTTTCTTTTGGGGAATACCGGTCTCAGTGGGGATCGGAATGCCATTGTCTTGGATCTGCATTCATCAGCTTTGTGTCCAAACTTGTTGCATGCGCAGCAATAGCCCTTGAAGCTTCCCCTGCTTCCACTGGACACACATGTGGGGCTAGACCAGCATTCATTGGTCTTGTGGCCATGCTTGCAACACTTTTTACAGTAACTGTTAGTTGGCTTTACCGGTGCATTTCTACAATTGCTTGTTTTATGGCCTAGTTTTCCACAGTGTTTGCAAGAAATGTTGAAGGTCTTTTTACCCTTTTGTTCTTCCAGTTTCTTCTTTTCCTTCTTGCTTTTGTTGGCTCCTGATGACTCACCAATCTCCTTGGTGTCTTGACCGATGAACCCAAGTCCAGTGGGATCTTTATGCTTTCTTTGAGCTTTGAGTTGCTCATCAAGCTTGACCGAGCTCTCGTTGTATCTTCTTAGGGTGTCATTCATTTCTTCAAGTTCTTTCATCTGTTCCTTCAGTTGATACAACTCTATTGCCAGCCTTTTGCATGCATCATCTCTATCATGACAACCCTTTTGCATGTAGGCATTTTCTTGAGTGACTATTTGCATGTCTTCTTGAAGTTGCAAAATGACAAGATCACTTTCCCTTACCACTTCCTCTACCAGATTCCTTGCTCTCTCAAAGACTGTTAATGACTTGACTGCAATGTTTCTTTCATCTTCAGCTTTCCTCTTTTTCTCAATCAATTCAGTCATTCTTAGGGCATTATCTTCCTACTCCCTCTTTAGGTTGGAGATCTGATCGGTTAGAACCTAGTTCCTCTCCATCAGCTCAGAGACTGCCTCCTCAGCTTCATCTGATCCGCTTTGCCCAGAGAGTTCATCAGTTGTTTCATTGCTAACATGTTCAGCCAGGAACCAAGGACAGGTGGTCAACAGTGACATTAATAAGCGCAGGAAAACTGGTGACACAGTAATAAAGCTCTAACTAATCATCAGAGCAACCGGTCACCAAGGAAGATGCAACCGGTAACCAGTAACAGGAACCGAGGAAAGGATGCAACCGGTACAACCAATGGAAGGGATGGTGACAGGTTAAGGTTCTTACCTGTGCACAACCTAAGGATATAAACCAATCAATGAAGATTTCATCAAGACTGATGAACCGGGGAAAGTCATAGTCGACAGACGGTTGTGTGACTCTTTGACCGGGATTTGTTGCAAAAAATCTGGACAACTTTGTGTTATCAAGATGATCGGTGAAAGGCGCAAGTAAAGGTTTTAATACTGGAGTTTGTGGCATTAAAACATGTAGAAAACTCTAGTGAAGGAAAGCTTGTGGCATGCATCAGATGTTTCCTCATTGAACTGAGAGTCCACTGGGTGATGGATCCGAAGGTAATCTTTGAACAGGTTGTGCATGTAAAAAGCAGAAAGGGCAAGAAGTATATATATTCCTCTACCTGTGAAGAATATTGGTTGCCTTCATTCTGCCAAAGAAAAGAGTGAACCTGTGAGCTGAAAGAAGCTACGAAAAGGTGAAGAGAAGAAGAGTGTGCAAGCAAGCACAACAGCCAAGGAGAACATAGCTGCAGTGACCAATGATGATTCTCGATTGAAAAAAAGAACAGCGATCTTATCAGGCTCAGCAAAGCCATTATTAAAAGATCAAAATCTCTATTGCTCTCTAACAATTGCAATAGAAAAATCCTAGTATTTTGGGTGGACATTAACAGGTCTCTTATATTAAATCCCTTAACCGGGTGACATCTATTTAGGTGTTCTAAGTCCTCTAACCAGGTAGCTTCTAACAGGCCTTATTATCTAAAATCCCTTAACCGGGTCACATCTAACAGTGCATTTGTAATCGTTTAAGAGGGAAGGCTCCTTACAAGGCGCACTTCAGAAGAGTGCAAAATTTGTGAGATTTCCTCACACCATGGTTTTCTCCCGATTTGAGTTTCCACGTGATAAATCTGGTGTTGTTTGTTGTTGGTTTGCTTGTTTGCTATTTTTGTGATAGAATATATTCTACTTGCAGTCTTGGCTAGAATATATCAGATTTAGTATTAAAATTGGAGTGGGTGTTGATTCACGCCTCCCCTCTTAGCACCGGTTGGTACCTTCACATATCCTTTGCAGACTAGCCTTGCCTTGTTCCTTACCACCTTTCCTTCTTCATTTAGCTTGTTTTTTTTTTCTGTACACTCACTTGGTTCCTATGACATTCTTGTCCTGTGGTCTAGGAACAAGAGTCCATGTTTCATTCTTCTCAATTTGCTCAAGCTCCTCTTCTATTGCCTTGACCTAGTTCTCATCCTCCAGAGCCTCTCAAGTACTTTTGGGCTCTATACTGGAATGTAAGCAGATACTTTCTCTAGCCTTTCTGCTGGTCAGAATATTAGCATGTTTGTCACCAATAATGTTATCAGTGGAGTGATATGTGACATACCTTGGCAGAACCGGTCGGTGGTCCCGGTCTTCATTTTCTGGTTGAGCAATATTTCTAGCGAGGTCATGAACAATTCTTGTTCATCACCCTCAGTCGATCTTATGGTTTGATCCCTTCCTGGCTCAAGCACATTACCCTGCTCCAAGGGTCTGTTTACCTTTTCTTCTTCATTAGCAACAATCGTTTCACTGAATTCCAAATGATTATCAGCTAAATGATCCTAGTGAATGTCTGATTCATCATGACTGTTCTTTTCCCTCGGTTATGAGTATTCATCTATCTTTACATTGACACTTTCCACTATTTTTCCTGTCCTCTTATTTAGACACCTATAGGCTTTACTTTTGGTGGAATAACCCAAAAATATGCCTACATGACTCTTTGGTTCAAACTTGCTAGAGTACACATCTCTTTTGATGTAACAATTGCTACCAAAAGCTCTGAAATAGCTTACACTTGGGGTATAACCAAACCACAACTCGTAGGGAGTGTTACCAGTTCTTTTCTTAACTTGAATCCGATTCAATGTATACATAGTGGTCTTGATTGCTTCTCTCCAGAAGTGATGGGGAAGATCCTTCTGAATCATCAGAGTTCTAGCACAATCAATCAGAGTCTTGTTTCTTCTTTCAGCGACTCCATTTTGTTGCAGGGTTCTCGGTGCAGACATCTGCCTTTTTATCCCCTATTCCTCACAGTAGTGAGTGAACTCTTGAGAGGTATACTCACCTCCTCTATCTGACCTTAGACATTTCAAGCTTTTACCGATCTCCTTCTCCACTTGAGCTTTATAGATTTTGAACATGTGAAAGGCCTCTGAGTTTTCTTTAAGGAAGAGTGTCCACATCATCCTTGAAAAATCATTTACAAAGAGCATGAAATACCTGTCTCCATAGTAGCTCTTTGTCCGCATAGGTTCTTACAAATTTGTGTGAACGAGATCCAACACGTTTTCAGCAGAAAAAGACTTACTGCTGAATCTTGTTCCTATCAGTTTGCCTAACTGACATTCTTTGCACATACCCTTTTTCGGTTTTGTAATATCAGGAAGCCCTCTAACTAACTTCTTCTTACTTACTTTGACAATACTATCAAAGTTTATGTGGCAGAGCCTCTTATGCCATAGCCAACTATTGTCCTCTTTTGTTTTGAAACAAGTTTTATTTGTCTCCCCTTTTGCTATAGCTATGAGGCAATCCCCCTCGGACGAGTCTAGATAGAACAGGTTCCCTTTACTCTATCTAACGGTGGCAACATGAGCTCCTAATTGATTCTTGACAATGCAAAAACCTTGCCCAAACTCCAACATGTATCCTTTGTTGATTAATTGAGCAGCACTCATTAGGTTGACTTGTGTCCTTCCACCTAGTACACATCTTCGCATACAGCTTCATTGCCAAGTGCTATTGAGCCTTTGCCTCTAATAGCAAAGGGAGCATTGTTACCAAAAGTCACTGGTACACCATCATTAAGCTTCAGGCTGATGAACTTGTTCTTGTCACCAGTCATGTGGTGAGTGCATCCACTGTCAATGATCCAGTCATCACATTGATGAGATCTCGCGATAAGTGTCATTTCACTTATCACTGTGTTTTCTTCTTTTATTGCAACAAAGGCAATTTCCTCATCTCGTAATTCTTCAGATTCATTGTCTGTGACACCTTCCTCAGCAATCCTTTCCTTTGTTCTTGAATCGGTTGAACTTTTCTTTATTTTCATTTTCTGGACACCTTGCAGCAATGTGTCCTATCTTATTGCAAGAAAAGCACTTTAATAGAAGTTTCCCTTTGTACTTCCCTTTTCCTCTTGGAAACCTCCTTGCGATCAGTGCTTCAAACTCATCCTGCTCTAGTTCTTCTGAGAGTAGATTTTCAACAAAATTTCCAAACTTACCGGTAGAACTATTACCGTTCTCTCTTCCTTTCTTGGTGGAAGCAATATTCACAGAGGACTTGAAAGCAACCTCTAACATGGGTAAGTTGTTATCATAATTACTCAATTCAAAAGCAGACAACTTACCTATTAGGGAGTCCAGAGTGACTTGAGACGCACTGACTGATCTGAGCTCCTATATGGCTGAGATCTTGATAGCATATTGTGGCCTCAGTGTCCTCAGTATCTTCCTTACCACATCTTCCTCACTAAGTGTTCCTCTGGCGCTTTTGATGGAGTTCATCACTTCTTTTATTTTGTTATTCTAGTGCTCAATTTCTTCTCCTTCGTTCATCCTCATGTCATCATATTTGCCTATGAGGCTTTCTACCTTTTCTCTTTGAGCATGTGGGACACCTCCATACACTGTTTGTAGCTTAGCCCACATTTTGCAAGCAGTAGTCAGATTTTCATTCTCTGCATATACATGATCAGGTAGTGTACTTGCTATCATATCCATTGCAGTTGTGTGTTCACTACTGATCTTTTGTTGATCAGTTGTCAAAGTGCCGGTGGGTTCAGTGTAATCATTGATTACATGAGTCCAGTATTGATCTCTGGTGGTTTTCATGTACAGCTTCATTCTGCTGCACCATAAGGTGAAGTTTTCCTTATAAAACTTGGGCCTTTCCTTTCTCATCATTAGATCTTTTCCCCGTTGCAAATTAAGCAACTTAGAAAAGGTACTTGGCTCTGATACCAATTGATGGTCCCAACCAATGCTGAGAGGGGAGGGGTGAATCAGCACCCACTAAAACTTAAAACCTAATCTGATATAATATAACTAAAACTGTAAGCAGAACAGATTCTATCACAAAAATAGCTATCACAAAATTAAAGCAATAGACAACACCAGATGTATCACGTGGAAACCCAAATCGGGAGAAAACCACGGTGTGAGAAAACCTGACAAATTTTGCACTCTTTTGAAGTGCGCCCTGTTAGGACCCTTCCCTGTTAAAGGATTACAAACGCACTGTTAGATGCCACCCAATTAAGGGATTTAAGAAATAAGGCCTATTAAAGCCTGCCTTGTTAGAGGACTTAAAACATCTACACAGATGTCACCCGGTTAAGGGATTTAATACAAAGGACCTATTAATGTCCCCCCAAAATACTGGGATTTTGCTATTGCAATTGTTAGAGAGCAATAGAGGGTTTGATCTTCTTGAAATGGCTATACTAAGCCTAATAAGATCATTGTGCTTCTCAATTGAGAGTCATCACCGGGCACCACAGGTATGCTCTCCACAAATTGGTGTGCTTCTTTGCACACTCTTCTCTTCTTCTTTTCACCTTTTTTTCATAGCTTCTCTCAGCATACAGGTTCACTCTTTTTCTTCTTGGCAGAATGAAGGCAAACAATATTCTCCACAGGCTGAAGAATAAATAGTCTTCTTGCCCTTTCCGCTTTTTGCAGGCGCGAACTCCACAAACATCTCCTTCGGATCCATCACCCAGTTGAGTCTCAGTTTACTGTGGAAATATCAAATGCGTGACAGATGTTTTTTCTGTTTTATAAAGGAAACAACAGATGCATGCCGCATGCTTTCCTTTACTTGAGATTTCTCCATGTTTTAATGTCATAAACTTCGTCATTAAAACCTTCAATTGCGCCATGCAATGATCTTCTTTAAAACACAAAGTCGTCCGAATATTGTGCAACAAATCCCGGTTAAAGAATCATGCAAGTGTTTGTCAACTGTGACTTTCATCGGTTCAACAGTCTCGGTTTCCATCCTATCATCGGTTCAATAGTCTAGGTTTCCATCCTTAGGCAGTGCACAGGTCATAGACATCACCTGTCACTTTTCCTTCCTTTCTCTGTCTCTACCGGTTTGGTTCCTTGGTTCCGATTATACACTTTATCGGTCACAGTTCTAAATCCTTGATTACCGATTGCTCCTTCCTTGGTTATTGGTTGCTTTGATGATCAGTTTGAACTTTATCTCACAATACTCAGTTATAGTACTTCTTCCTGTTCACTATGTGTCACAGGGTACTCGGTCTCTCTTGTACACTGTAGTTGTGTACTAACCTATTATTGTCATCGGTTCACCTGTTCCTGATTGAACAATGTTTGCATCTCTAGACATCAATGACAACACCTCTTTGCCATGTAGCGGTTACACCCTTCCCGGTTAATGCCAACACTTTGATGAGCAACGAGGACCATTCATGCCGGTCTCTTATGTTCCTGATTCAACAAACTAGCCTATGAAGGCTCATGATTTGGGAGGTCGGCTTCCATTAGGTCCACCTGATGGGAGGGCTCCAGTAGCTCTAGTAACTCCAGTAGAACCAGTGATTCCTGTACAGACACCTCTGGTCTCTCTTGCAAGATCACCCAGATATAAAGATGCTTCACTTGATTTTGATCCAGATTCTTCTAATGAAGAACCTGATCATAGCACATCTCCTGATGCTAATGTTTGTCCTCCTCTCCGGCCTAAATGGTGGGTTAAGACACTTGCTGATCTTCGAGATGATGAGCCAATCGAGGGGAGAACTGCTAGGAAGAAGAGCAAACCTATAGAGACTGTCAATATTGCTCTGATGGCCAACATTCACAGTGTGTTTGAACCTCAAATATACTCAGAGACTAAAGCAATTCTAGAGTGGGAATAGGCCATGAATTCTAAACACCAGAGCCTGTTGAAGAATCACACCTAGGTCCTTTCTTATCTTCCACCAAGGAAGAAACCCATTGGCTGCAAATGGGTCTACAAAATAAAGTATAAGTTTGATGGTACTTTGGATAAGTACAAAGTTCGTTTAGTTGCAAAGGGCTTCTCTTAACGCCAGGGCATTGATTACAAGGAGACCTTTTCTCCTACAACAAAGATGAGCACTATTAGATTAGTCCTAGCCATGCAAACTCATTTTGGCTGGCAAGTCCATCAGATGGACGTCAAGAGTGCTTTCCTGAATGGTGACCTACAAGAAGAGGTCTACATGACGCAGCCTCCTAGTTTCAAGGTTGCTGGTAAAGAACACAGAAGTGTTTTGCTCTTGAACCGGTCTCTTTTGTCTTTGTTTTCATTATCTGGACACCAGCTAGCAATGTGTCCTATTTTGTTGCAAGAGAAACATTTTAAAGCGAGTTTCCCTTTATACTTCCCTTTCCCTCTGGGGAATCCTCTTCCCTTTTTGGTAGAAGAGGCATTGACAGATGACTTAAATGCTGCTTCCTGAACGGATAGGCTATTATCAAAGTTGCTTAATTCAAAAGAAGCCAACTTACTGATTAGGGAGTCTAGGGTGACTTGATCTTTGGTCACCGACCTGAGCTCTTGAATGGCAGATATTTTTATAACATACTAAGGTCTGAGAGTTCTCAGTATTTTGCTCACCACCTCCTCCTCAGTCAGCTTGCCTCAAGCGCTTTTGATGGAGTTGATCACTTCCTTGATTCGGTTGCTATATTGCTCGATATCTTCTCCATCATTCATCCTCATGTCATCATACTTTCCCTTGAGGCTTTCGACCTTGGCTCTCTGAACATTGGGATCTCCTCCATAGACCATTTGTAACTTTTTCCACATTTGAGTCAACATGTTCAATCTCAGCATAAACGTAGTCGGGTAAGGTGCTAGCTATCATGTCCATGGCAGCCATGTGCTCAGTCTTGATTTTCTCTTCATCAGGTGTCAAGGTGCCAACGGGTTCACTGTAGTCGTTGGTAACATGATTCCAGTACTGGTCACCGATGGTCTTCATATATAGCTTCATTCTGCTGCACCACAAGGTGAAGTTTTCTTTTGAAAACTTTGGTCCTTCCTTTCTCATCATCATAGCTTTTTCTCTATGCGGTTAAGCAACAAAGAAAAACAAAACAAGGCTCTGATACCAATTGACAGTCCCAACCGGTGCTGAGGGGGGAGGCGTGAATCAGCACTTGTAAAATTCTTCCCTTTTTGTTTAATCCAGTAAAGTAAACTTACAGCACAAAAGCAAGCAGTTCTAAGCAAGTAAAATAGTAAGTGAACAAACACAAAGTGACACCAGATTTATCATGTGGAAACCCGGTTAGGGTGAAAACCACGGTGTGAGGAGACCTCACAATATTTGTACTCTTCTGAAGTACGCCCTGTTAAGAGGCTACCCGGTTAAGGGACAAAAACGCACTTGCTAGGTGCGACCTGGTCAACAGATTTGTTACAGTAAGGTCTGTTAAGACCTGCCCGGTTAAAGGACTTCAAACACGTTGAAAGATGTCACCTGGTTAAGGGATTTTGATACAAGGGACCTGTTAGAGTCCACCCAAATACTGGGATTTATCTATTGTAGTTTGCTAGAAGACAATAGAATCAAGATCTTTACAAAAAGCTCTGCTTAGCCAGATGTGATCTCTATTTGTGCTCGACTGAGAATCATCACCGGTTAACAAGTGTATTCTCAACTATTGTTGTGCTGCCTTGCACAACCTATTATTTGTCTTTCTCGATTTTCTCTAACCCTTGCTTCTATAGCATATAAGTTCACTCTTTTTCTCGGCAGAATGAAGGCAACTCTTATTCTTGACAGGCTTAAGAATATATAGAGTTATGTTGCTTTGACTGCACCTAAGATGCACGACTTAATCTTGAGATCCTTTGATTACATCACTTAGCTAAGTATTGGTTCGCTGAGCAAACATCTGATACATTCTCTAGCTTTATTCACTTTATGAAGAAAACAATAGTTGCGTGCCAGGCAACTTTCCTTCATAGGAGATAACTCGATTTAAAGCCACTGAATCCGACTTTAAATCTTTCAGTCACGCCTCAAAAGCCATTGATTCCGGCTTTAATTCCTTTAACTGTGCCACAAGCCAATCATCGAGGTAACTCAAGGTCAGCCAGTTTACTGTAATAAATCCTGATAGGTTGGAACAGATAGTTGACAGTTGACTATGACTTCCTCGGTTCATACCGGAGTCTTGTAATATATCGGTTGAGTTCTTCGATCTGTTGAAGTCTCTTTCATGTCTTACTGGTTGCATTTGCATGGACTACCGGTTACACTGTCCCAGTTGTGTTATAGACACTTAGTATGATTATTGCTTTTTGGCTATTCTTGTCTCTACCGGTTGAAGTTCGGTCCTTGGTTGATACTAGGATACTCTCTTCCGTGATTGAGTGCATTGTCCGGTTGCTGATGCTTAGTGTAATGACCGGTTTCAATGAAACTATAGTTACTCTTTTCTTGTAGCTAAGGTAGGTGCCAAACTAGCCTCTCTTGATGTATAGTTCCTTAAAGCTTCAACCTTTATAGAGATGACAAATCTCTATCCTCTTTTGCTAATTAATGACAACACCCGGACCGGTAGAGAGCTTACCGGTTACTGATGCCAACAATCTCCCCCTTTGGCATGGATGGCAAAAATATGATAGGCAATCATATTCTCCCCCTTTTTGACAAGAATGCCAAAAGGCTAATTAGAGAGATTTCCATTTTCTACTCTGCTCCCCTTGCGAGCAGCAATCCTTTTCATCAGTTCATAAAAGGTAAGGTGTAACCTTTTGTTTGAATCATAATGAACTGATGACTCCCTATTGATGATTACTGATGATCTGAGAGGGGTACAACCCCCAGTCTACCTCTAAAATACTCAAAAGTACTCTTAGGTAATGGCTTTGTGAATATATCAACAATCTATTCTTTGGTGGGCACATACTCCAATCTTACTTCTTTGTTCTGTACAAGTTCCCTCAAGTAGTGATACTTGATGGCAATGTGCTTGGTCTTGGAGTGCATAACAGGATTTTTGGATATGTTTATGGCATTGGTACTGTCACAGTGAATTGCGATCGGTTCAGGTACCTGTTCCTGAATACCTTCCAGCAATTGTTTGATCCAAATCACCTGTGTGCAGTTTATTGCAGCAACAACATATTCAGCTTCAGCAATGGATTGTGAAATGTAATTCTGCTTCTTACTTGTCCACGATACTATTCTTCCACCTAGAAAGAATGCACCACCACTTGTGCTCTTTCTATGATCCACATTGCCAGCCCAATCTGCATCTGTGTAGACTTTAATTTGGAATCCACCCTTGTGTGGAAACCATAAGCCATATTTCTCAGTTCCCTTTAGATATCTGAAGATTCTCTTCACTGCCATTAGATGTGTTTCTTTGGGATTAGAAGAGAATCTTGCCACTATGTCAACTGCATGAGCAATGTCCGATCTGCTGTGAATAGCATACTGCAATTTTCCTATCATGGACTGATACATTGTTTCATTTACTTCTTTGGCATCATCCTCCTTTGATAACTTGAGATTAGTTATCATTGGAGTTCCAACCGGTTTGGATTCTTCTAGTCCAAAAGTTTTGAGAATTTCTTTTATGTACTTGGACTGAGAGATGAAGATACCTTCTTTAAGCTGATGGACTTGTAGTCCAATAAAGAATTTTATGGGGCCTATCATAGACATCTCAAATTCTTTCTTCATTTCTTCAGCAAAAGCTTTGCTCATTCTGTCATCTCCTCCAAAGATGATGTCATTAACAAAGATTTCAGCAATTAACTTTCCATCTTTCTCGGTTTTGAGATACATATTGTTGTTGTCACCGGTCTTGATGAATCCAATTGTCAGAAGATATGAATGCAACCTTTCATACCAAGCCCTTGGGGCCTATTTGAGCCCATAGAAAGTCTTTTTCAGTTTGCAGACCATATCAGTCTTTTGAGCAGATGTAAACCCCTCCGGTTGGTCAATGTAAACTTCTTCCTCCAGTATTCCATTGAGGAATGCAGACTTCACATCCATTTGGTACACCTTAAAGCCTTTGTGAGCTGCATAGGCAAGAAGAATTCTCACCCGTTCCAATCTGGCCACTGGTGCAAAAGTTTCTCCATAGTCTAGTCCAACTTCCTGAGCATAGCCTTTGCAAACCAGCCTTGCTTTATTTCTAATGACTTTACCATCCTCATTCAGTTTGTTTCTGTAGACCCATTTAGTCCCAATGACATTTTTGTCCTGAGGTTTTGGCACAAGTTCCCATGTGTCATTCTTTTCTATTTGTTCAATTTCTTCATCCGTGGCCTTTACCAAATTCTCATCTTCAAGGGCTTCTCTAGTGGTTTTGGGCTCAACACAGGAGAGAAGACAGACTTTCTCTTTGGCCTTTTTCCTAGTCAGGATGTTCCCATGTCTGTCACCAATTATATTGTCAGTAGAGTGATATGTGACATACCATGGAAGAGCCGGCCTCTAATCCTAGTCCGGTTCATCTTGTTGAGCAATTTCCCCGTCATGGTTCTGAGCATCTGCTTGTTCACCATCCTGGGGTGTCCTGTTAGCTTCGGGCACAATCTCTCGCTCTTAATTTCTATCAGTGGGAGTTGCCTCCTCATCTTTAGTTGTTGCTTCATTGAACTCAAAGACATCTCCTCCATTAGTAAATTTAAGATTTTCATGATTGACATGTCCGGTCCTCTTGTCTGGTTCTGATGATTCATCAATTTTTACATTGATGCTTTCAATTATCTTGCCTGTTCTTTTGTTCAGACACCGATAGGCTTGGCTTTTGGTAGAATAACCCAAGAATGTTCCTTCATCGCTCTTGGGATCAAACTTCCCAGAAAACATTTCTCTCTTGATGTAACATTTACTACCAAAGATTTTGAAGTAGCCTACACTGGGAGTATACTTAAACCATAGTTCGTAAGGCTTCTTACTGGTTCCCTTTTTTACTTGAACTCAGTTGATTGTGTAGATAGCGGTGCTGACAGCTTCTCTCCAGAAATGATGAGGCAGATTCTTTTGGATTAATAGGGTTCTGGCACAATCGATCAGCGTTTTGTTTCTTCTTTCTGCTACTCCATTCTGCTGAGGAGTCCTAGGTGAAGAAAACTACCTCTGTATGTCATGTTCCTCACAATAATGAGTGAACTCCTAAGAGGTGTACTCACCTCCTCTGTCCGACCTCAAACATTTCAAGCTTCTACTAGTTTCCTTTTCCACTCTTGCCTTGTAAACCTTGAACATGTGAAAAGCTTCCGATTTCTCTCGGAGAAAGAGTGTCCACATCATTCTCGCGAAATCATCTATAAATAGCATGAAATACCGATCTCCATGATAGCTCTTTGTCCTCATTGGTCCACATAGGTCTGTGTGTACAAGGTCTAGAACATTTTCAGCAGAGAAGGACTTACTACTGAAACTTGCTCCTATTAGTTTTCCTAACTGACAATCCTTACAAATACCACTCATGGGTTTTGCAATTTCTGGGAATCCTTTGACCGATTTCTTTTTACTCACTTTGACAATGCTGTCAAAGTTTATATGGCAGTCTTTTGTGACATAGCCAACTATTGTCTTCTTTGGAGATAAGACCGATCTTGCTTGATTCTCCTTTGACCAAAGAAATTAAAAAGGCTTCTTCTGTTGAGTCTAGGTAGAACAGATTGCCTTTGCTTTGTCTAACAGTTGCAACATGAGATCAAGATTGATTTTTGACTATGTAGGAGCCTTGACCGAATTCCAACTGGAAACCTTTGTTGTTCAGCTGTGCAACACCCATCAAATTGTACCTGAGTCCTTCGACCCAGTACACATCTTCACAGACAGCATTGTTGTAGAGAACAATAGATCCCTTACCCTTCATGGCACAAGGGGCATTGTTTCCAAATGTGACTGATCCATTGTCGTTGAGCTCCAAGTTGATGAACTTACTCTTGTCACCGGTCATATGGTGAGTACATCCATTGTCAATGATCCAATCGTCATGCTGATGGTATTTGGATATGAGTGCAACTTCATTAATAGCTGAGCTCTCCTCCTTTATTGCAATAAATGCAATTTCTGGATCTTCTGAGTCTTCAAACTCGTTGTCTGTGACTCCTTCCTCCGCAAGAGAGCACTCCTTTGCTTTGTTCTTGAACCGGTCTCTTTTGTCTTTGTTTTCATTATCTGGACACCAAGCAACAATGTGTCCTATTTTGTTGCAAGAGAAACATTTTAAAGGGAGTTTCCCTTTATACTTCCCTTTCCCTTTGGGGAATCTCTTGGCAATCAGAGCTTCAAACTCATCTTGCTCCATCTCTGAGAGCAGATTTTCAACGAGGTTGCCGATCTTACCGGTAGAGGAGTTACCAGTTTCTCTTCCCTTTTTGGTGGAAGAGGCATTTACAGATGACTTAAATGCTGCTTCCTGAACGGATAGGCTATTATCAAAGTTGCTTAATTCAAAAGCAGCCAACTTACCGATTAGGGAGTCTAGGGTGACTTGATCTTTGGTCACCGACCTGAGCTCTTGAATGGCAAAGATTTTTATAGCATATTGAGGTCTGAGAGTTCTCAGTATTTTGCTCACCACCTCCTCTTTAGTCAGCTTGCCTCCAGCGCTTCTGATGGAGTTGATCACTTCCTTGATTCGGTTGCTATATTGCTCGATATCTTCTCCATCATTCATCCTCATGTCGTCATACTTTCACCTGAGGCTTTCGACCTTGGTTCTCTGAACATTGGGATCTCCTCCATAAACCGTTTGTAACTTTTTCCACATTTTGCAAGCGGAGTCAAGATGTTCAATCTCAGCATAAACGTAGTCGGGTAAGGTGCTAGCTATCATGTCCATGGCAGCCGTGTGCTCAGTCTTGATTTTCTCTTCATTAGGTGTCAAGGTGCCAACGGGCTCACTGTAGTCGTTGGTAACATGATTCCAGTACTAGTCACCGATGGTCTTCATATATAGCTTCATTCTGCTGCACCATAAGGTGAAGTTTTCTTTTGAAAACTTTGGTCCTTCCTTTCTCATCATCATAGCTTTTTCTCTGTGCGGTTAAGCAACAAAGAAAAACAAAACAAGGCTCTGATACCAATTGACAGTCCCAACCGGTGCTGAGAGGGGAGGCGTGAATCAGCACTTGTAAAATTCTTCCCTTTTTCTTTAATCTAGTGAAGTAAACTTACAGCACAAAAGCAAGTAGTTCTAAGCAAGTAAAATAGTAAGTGAACAAACACAAAGTGACACCAGATTTATCATGTGGAAACCCGGTTAGGGTGAAAACCACGGTGTGAGGAGACCTCACAATATTTGACCTCTTCTGAAGTACGCCCTGTTAAGAGCGTACCCGGTTAAGGGATAAAAACGCACTTGCTAGGTGCGACCCGGTCAAGGGATTTGTTACAGTAAGGTCTGTTAAGACCTGCCCTATTAAAAGACTTCAAACACCTTGAAAGATGTCACCCGGTTAAGGAATTTTGATACAAGGGACCTGTTAGAGTCCACCCAAATACTGGGATTTATCTATTGTAGTTTGCTAGATGACAATAGAGTCAAGATCTTTACAGAAGGTTCTGCTTAGCTAGATGTGATGTCTATTTGTGCTCGACTGAGAATCATCACCGGTTAACACAGGTGTATTGTCAACTATTGTTGTGTTGCCTTGCACAACCTATTATTTCTCTTTCTCGATTTTTTCTAACCCTTGCTTCTGTAGCATATGTGTTCACTCTTTTTCTCCACAAAATGAGGGCAACTCTTATTCTTGACAGGCTTAAGAATATATAGAGTTATGTTGCTTTGACTGCACCTAAAATGCACGACTTAATCTTGAGATCCTTTGATTACATCAGTCAGCTGAGTATTGGTTCGCTAAGCAAACATCCAATACATTCTGTAGCTTTATTCGCTTTATGAAGAAAACAATAGTTGCGTGCCAGGCAACTTTCTTTCATAGGAGATAACTCCTTGATTTAAAGCCACTGAATCCAGCTTTAAATCCTTCAGTCACGCCTCAAAATCCATTGATTCCGTCTCTAAATCCTTTAACTGTGCCACAAGCCGATCATCGAGACCATAGTTCAAAATATCGTTATCGGCAACTTATCGCCGAGGGCAAAAAAAAAAAATATCAGGATATATCGGAGATAAGTCGGGAACTTATCAGCGAACTTCTCAGGAACTTAAAAAATGGCTTAAATTTAATTAGAAATGCATTTTTTTTGTAAACTTCAATAAGGAGATTCATCTAATGAGTTAGTAAATGAGTAAACAAACCAAACAAGCTGATCTAGATATATATAAATGTAAATATGTATAAAAATTGCCTCCTCATGTGGAATGCTGATGGCTGGTAGCCATAGCCTGATAGTCTGAACTCTGAAGAAAATTAAAAACAACAAATTGTCTGTGTAAAACTATAAGCAAATACATATGCCAAGTACAATATCAAACTAGTCTACATCTTCCTCTTCCCCTTCCCAGTAGCTCTAGTAAAAACTACGGGAGTGGGGGGGGTCTAGCCCTAGTAGTCCAATGTGGCTGTGACAGCTCCCTCTGCACAACTGGCTGTGACTGGACCTCCACCCTAGATGTAGATGGTGCTAACACTGGCAATGACTCCTCATCATCTGTCTCCTCCTCACTCTCACTACTCTCATGATCATCCTCTTGAATGTCATCCAATCCTGTTGTGCCTCCACCCTCCTCCATAGCCTGCCTCTCCAAATCATAGATGTCATCCTCTGTGAACAATGGAGGTTGCTCCTATGATGTCCAATCACAGTACGGATCTATGTCATCCAAATCAAGTGGCCCTGCTGCTGGTAACTCTACCTTTCTTATGCGCAACTTAAGGTTATATTGCACATAAACAAGGTCATTGAGGTGTTTCTGTGCTAACTTGTTCCTCTTCTTTGTGTGAATGGCCTCAAATAAGCTCCAATTATGCTCACAACTAGATGAGCTACATGGCTGACATAAGATGTGCAAGGCAAGTTTTTGCAAATTTGGGACATTCCCACCCCAATTTCGCCACCAAGCATCTGCAAGATAAATATTAAAGAGTTAGGAAGCAAGGTGAAAACATATTTTAGTAACTTAGTTTTTATCTACTTATCATGAATGTGAAAGACACCAAAAATCCAAATATTGTACCTGGGGTTTGAGTCTGTCTTCCTCTTCTTGCCAAGTCTGAGGAGAATAGCTTGCCCGTTGCATTCTGATACACTTCCATCTCGGCCACAATGAGGTCTCTCACCTCAACCTCAGGTACCATCCTCTGCATGCATTCAATGAGGCCCTCCATGACCTCTCCATTGGGATCCCCGTAGGATGGAGAGAAGTGATAAGCAAGGTTGAGGAAGTACCCCGCTGCATGAATGGGTTGGTGGAGCTGATTGTTCCACCTCCTATCAATAATTTCCCATATGGGGTCAAATTTTAGGTTGTTCCCCTTGTAGATATTTTTTACAACCTCTTTGGTCCTATCCATGGCCTCATAAAGATACCCCATTGCGGTTTGATCCCCATTTACCAATCGGAGAACTCTAACCAAGGGCTCTGTCACCTACAATTGAAAACTAGAAAAAGATTATCATTAATTATAGACTAGAGTTCCAAATTAATAATGAAAGACTTGATTCTTGAATACAAAAAAACTAAATATTCAACTTTTGAAGTTTCAAAGATACCTTCACAATTTCTGTAGCATCCTCAAAAAAGTGGTTGTCAAAGACAATGTATGCAACACTTTGACCATCAACCTTCTTTGAATAACTTGAGTCTAACCATGGTGGACTCACAAACAATTGCTTCAAAGGATTCAAAGAACCAAGAACACTTTGCAATGTTAAGAAAATCGTTGCAAACCTTGTAGCTGCAGGTCTAACCAACTCCTTCCCATGGGTGAATTTTCTCATCAAAGCAAAAACCTAAGGGTGATTGTAGATATATTTTGTTATCTTTCTTGCATCCTCTACAACCGATTTCACCCAATCCAATTTTCCTATGTCCTCCAAAAGAAGGTCAAGGACGTGTGCTGCACAAGGAGACCAAAAAAGTGTGCTATACTTATCTTGGAGGATCCTTCCCACTGCCACATATGCCGTTGCATTGTCGGTTATTATTTGCACCACATTAGCAACCCCCACCTCCATCACAACTTGCTCTAACATTAGAGCCAAAGTTTCTGCTGTCTTTATCTTGTTTGAGGCATCCAAGGATTTCAGAAAGACCACTTGATCCTTGCAAGAAACTAAAAAATTGATGATGGTACGGTTTCTTCCATCCGTCCATCCATCTGAAAGTATAAAGCAGCCAAATTGTTTCCATTGCAATTTTTGGTCTTCTACCACTTCATTGGCCCTAGTAACAGCATCTTTGAGCAATCTACAAGAACAAAATAAAAATAACATTTAAGTACACAACTTTGTTTAAAAAAATTACATTCAACAAAAATAAGTAAATTGTAAAACCGTAAAAGTGAACTAACCTCCCACTCAAGTCTGCAGGAGTAGGTGCCTTGTAGCCCTTTCCCGCTACAATGATTCCTGTCACAAAATTCAGCCAATAGGGACTTGCTGCAACATTGAAGGGGATATTGTTAAAATACCAAAAATCAGCACATTGAATGTCAACTTGCCGATGCACATCGTTGTTCCACCCACTACCCTCCAGTGATGGTTGTGCTCCAGGTGTGTTTCTGGGCACAAAAAAATTGTCTATAGAAGATGAACGTGGTCCTGGTCTACTAGAACCAGCGGAAGTGGAAGGCGAGGACAAGGTAGATTTGCGGATCCGTGGGCCACGATGAGAGCCCACTATGCCCTCAAGTGCTGCTTCATCTTCTTCAAGGGGGGATGGGATACCTGGTCACAAATCACAATCCACAATATTTCATTATGATTATAAAATAATAAAATTATAAATGATTCTTAAAAATGAGACAGTGTGTGATACCTTGCGAATCAGAAATGGCTGCCCTCATGGCCAATTTTGCCCTTTCCCTTTGCAACTTTTTCTCTTCTCCAGTAGCGAGCAAGGCATTCATCTCTCATTATTTCTGGGGTGGTGGCTTCACAAACCCTTGTGTCACGCTTTGTGATCCCTGCAAGGTGGTATTTCAAACGAGATATGCCTCTACTCACTAGTTTTTCACATTTTATGCATATCACAGTATTATATTCGGGTCCTTCAAAAGCATATGCCCATGCCTTGTCTCTAACCCCTTTAGGGCATGTTCCTACATATCCCGATGGACATGTGTCTACTGAGGCTCTGGCAGACCTTGCAACTGAGTCAGTTGTAGAGGAATCCCTATTTGCCATTTTGACAAAGAATCAAACTGCATGTCACATACAAAATGAGGGCACAAATTTAAAAATTTAACGAAGAAATTTAGAAACAAACTAAGATAGTTTAAAACTTTAAATTAGTTTAAACATAGCTAAAACTTGAAGGAAAAAACCAAAAAACTTGGAAGGTTATGAAATTTTTGAGAAAATATGAAGTTTTTGAGAAAACTATAAAAAAATTGCAAAAATTGCTAAAAAATGGTGTTAGATCTTATTCATTACGTTCTAAAACAAGTTAGAGTAGATTGGAAATGATATTAGATAGTTTGTATAAACTTGAATGCATTTAATACGACAAAAAATGATTTTAAAACAAAAGGGAAAGAATTTTGAAAACCTACTTGTGATTTTGAATTTGCTTTAAAAATCCCTTCGAATCTGCTTAGAATCCACTCCGAATCGATCCAAAAATGCGTCAAATGCTGATGTTTCTCCTCCAAAACCCTTACTATATTTTCTCTCCACAAAATATCACTGGTAGTCGGAAAAAAAAAAAACTGGGCCTTTTTACTGCCGTCTGCCCTTTATCCGGCCGCGGGCGCAAGAAATCGCGATAAGTCTGCTACTTATCACCAATATATCGCCGATAAGAGCAACTTATCGGCGATAAGTTTCCAAGAGATAACTATACAATTTTTATCGCCTGGTACAACTTATCGCAATAAGTTGACTTATCGGCAATAAGTCGGCAATAATTCGAACTATGATCAAGACAACTCAAGGTCACTCAGATTTACTGCAATAAATCCTGATAGGTTGGAACAGATAGTTGACAGTTGACTATGACTTCCTCGGTTCATACCGGAGTCTTGTAATATATCGGTTGAGTTCTTCGATCTATTGAAGTCTCTTTCATGTCTTACCGGTTGCATTTGCATGGACTACTGGTTACACTGTCCCGGTTGTGTTATAGACACTTAGTATGATTATTGCTTTTTGGCTATTCTTGTCTCTACCGGTTGAAGTTCGGTCCTTGGTTGATACTAAGATACTCTCTTCCCTGATTGAGTGCATTGTTCGGTTGCTGATGCTTAGTGTAATGACCAGTTTCAATGAAACTATAGTTACTCTTTTCTTGTAGCTAATGTAGGTGCCAAACTAGCCTCTCTTGATGTAGAGTTCCTTAAAGCTTCAACCTTTATAGAGATGACAAATCTCTATCCTCTTTTGCCAATCAATGACAACACCCGGACCGGTAGAGAGCTTACCGATTACTGATGCCAACAGATAGTCTCCACAATCTTCCCTACCAACCTCCAAATAGCACAAGAACCTCGGATGAGAGTACCCTCAGACACTCTATATGAATCATCTCGCACATCTGCACTCTCAAGTAAATACTCCATGAATGACTTGGTCCAATAGAAATTATACGTGGTAGCGTCAACTTGCTCCCCCGCAACCCACAGCTAATCCCTCTGTAAATGTGGCACTGCCAACTATCCCACACTATCAGCTATATGAGATGAAGAAATAGATTCACTTCCAACAAAAGGAAGCAAATCAACATGCGAACTTGATTCCACTGGTACTCCTACCTCATCTATACCTAGTGCACCCCTATCCTGAACAGATGTGTCTACCACATCATCATGTCGCGCATCCCCAACCGTAGAAGCAAACTCACCACCAACCAACTCAATGTGCAATCGAACTGGGTCTGATGCTGGTGTTGACCAAAAATGCTCCAACTCCACGGTCACCTCCTCTAACTGAAACTGCGACTCCTGAAGAGCCCGCTGAGTGCCCTCTAAAACCTCAGAAGTCGTTGTGAGCTCCTGAGTAAGCTCACTCACATCCTTGTAATGTCCCCTGTTCGTCAGGCTTCGATTTTTGGGACAATGTTCTCAAAACTTCAAATGAAAGAGACTTCTTCCTATCTAAACTTATTCTTTTCTCTAAAGTTTGCTACAAGGGAGCTTGTTGAGTAACAATACCTTTTATTCTAATTGTTATCCTCCTTGTTATTAATGTAATAAGAGATGAAGATTAAATTATATCCAAATCCATAGCCCATGAGGTATAACTCAATATGGATGGAATAGAAGGTCTAATGATGTTCTAGATATGAACTCATTATATTTTGTTTACTATTTATTTATTCTCTTCCCAGCATACACTCATTCACACAATCTCCTCATTCTTTAGACGCACCACTCCAAATATTAACTCTATTTGTTTATAGTTATCGACCTTTATTGGACATTCGTATGTACTGACCGTATTATTGGATTGTCATGGAATACTTCATTTCTAGGCTATCGTCCACCATGTGAATGATATCCGTACTTCTTAGTCATAGCGATCCATGTTTCTTAGTATTATCGTAACTGGTTTGAATAACAATTTGATGTTTAAATGTGTCACTGAACACCATATGGGAGATAATCCAATCTTAATTATTATAAGAGTTAGCTCCAATTCTCTTTCATTCAATCCTAATTTGTCATCAGACGTATCCTAATATCCTATGCTTGTATCTTTTAACTAATGAAACATCATCATAATTATGCCATCATTCAAATAATATCCCTGCTATTTTATACCCGTGCGGAGCCTTATAAATCTGGATTGAAACTACTTTCTTTTCCACCCGTCCTAACTTTACATTATCCTTCCGAAATGTATCTTCTCCAAACATCGTGTCAGGTATCTATATTCTTTTTGCAAACCCAAGATAGTTATTGAAATTAAGTAACATCGGTTGTCCATTGAAGTGTCGTGGATACGTCTTGAAGATATTATCCTTGAGACGAGTTTTACGGGACATGATCCCCTATATCCTAATTCATACTATTGACTGGGCAGATACGTATTGTTGACTGTGCTTCTTATCTCCTTCCTTCATCCTTCCTAATCCTCCTCTTTGTTGTATCCTCTGTGTGGACTTATATCTGCGTCCGCATGAGTCACGAAGGAGTCGCGACCCATTCCTTGTGGTCGCCGACTTCTTAATTATTAATTTATTTTAATATATATTTTCCATTTGGATTACATTACTATATTTTTATATAATCTATTATTATTTATCATATTATAATATATTAATAATAGATTTATTAATGTTAATTTATTTATCTTGAATTATTATTATAATTTACACTTATATTATTATTTATCTTGTAATCATAATAGTATTATATCATAAGTATGCTTGTTTATTTATTTTTATATTTAATATTCTAGAATTATTCTATTATATTTATAATAATGGTAATCTTTCATTATCATTATATTGATTTATATTATCTCTTTATTTATTTCATATTTAATCATCATTATTATTTATTTATATTTTATATAATGACTATAATTTATTATTAAATCTTATTTCAAAATGGGGACATGACACTCCTCTCTATCCATTAGTGCCCCATATGCTGTACTCCCCCACTCAACTAGGTGATCTCTGTGAGCTACCATCTGTAAATAATCCTGTCTCAAAATCCTGACAACCTCACGCAAAGAATGAATCTCTATCAAGGAAAGGTAACCACCACTGTGCTCATCCATCATAGGAGCACCCAATCATAAACAGCCAACAACTAATGAGCGGCATCAAAATGCTCGAGAGTAGAAGTAATATCTCTCTCACCAACTCTCAACTGCCTATTCACATGATGACTCTGCACAACAGGCCTCCTATGTACAATCTCAACTGCATTGTCCACAGTATGGAAGGAAGTTGCATCCAACAAACTCCCCTCGAGATCACCATATCTCTGTGTACTTTCATCCGAGCACACATCGACCAACTGAGTACAGACATCGGACTCGTCCTCATCTATCCCCAAGGAAGCTGCTGCTGAATCCGACTCAACATAATCTCCAGCTACCTCGTCCTCTGCAACCACCTGACAAACTAGATCCTAGGATCCATCCTCACTCACTAACAACTCAAAGTCCTCCCCCAGGGTCTGATAAATCAAACATGTCCCGCTGCAGGAAGAATCATACTCATGAGTCACCGAAGAAATAACCCCCTCTCTAGAAGTGGAAGCCCTCGCTGTAACAAACTCCTGCCACTCATATGCTTCCCCATCCTCATCTCTGGGTCCCTGTAACAAAGAATCCTGGAACCCACCACCACCGTATGACAACGCTGAGTCCACACCCAAAGTCTGATATAAAAAACCAGAAACACTGCAACACCCATCATCCTCACTCTCAACATCAAAGATATCTGTGATGCTAGTGTCCACATAGTCTATCCACGACTCCTCTGCTAACTCTAGCTGCATACACGACTCAATGTCATCATGTGAATCAACTACACTGTGGCATGAATCTATGTCACCCAACTCAACTGCAACACTCCCATCATGAGTGTCATCACTAGATAGCTTCATGCTCACATCCTCAATACAAGAAAAGACCACCATCTCTAGCACCGATTCCACACTACGACTACTATCATAAACCTCAAAGCTGTCAAAGCTCATACACTCCTCGCAGTCATCACCCAACATCTCACAAGGGGTGTCATCCCCAATGCGGCTCACAGCATCCTCAAAAGTATCATCAGATGTGTCTATACTATCTGCATCCACATCTCCTGCTAAAATTTCAACTGCTGACACCTGACTCAGCACACATGACTCAACGTCAGACTGTGCACCAATAATGCTGGACCATGAACCGTCATCAACTGACTCCGCTGTAACGCCCAGATCACCAACATCACAGCTAGGAGACTCCATACATGCATCAGTCCCATATGAGGAAGCAGCTACCTCCTGCACTGGAGCAACACTACTATAGCTGACATAAAAATCTCCAATAACAACTCCCTCCACGGAAGAGTCGGAACACTCAATGATAACTACAGCATTAGCTACCTCTGTACAATCCGTAGCGACTACTCTGGGAGCCTCAACCTATTGATGCTCAGCACTGCTGTCAACCAATGGTACTGAAACATCCACATGTTCCTGTGAAATAAATCCATCATCAGCACTGCGGATAGGACTAGCAGGTGTCGTACTAAATATAGGTACATTTGCAACATGGGCACCTATCGGGGAAAACTCAAGCTTTCTTCCCTGCAATCTCGATGTTGACCTCCTAAAAGAAGAGATCATATACCTCGCTGCCTTGTCTATTGTCTCTGGGTCCGACAAGCTCTCCACCAATCTCTGCTGATGAAGCCTAAGTCTTTCCATACTTTCCACTAAGGCATTTAATTCCTCTCTTTCCCATACTGTTACGGCGACTCCCAGAACTAGGCCTCCTGTATTTGTCCATAGCTAGGAAAAAGAGAGAGTGTTGATCACTTTTAAAATATCATCAGAATATAAAAGAATTCAATCCCCCACAAGATGGCAAGAAACCGCTCTGATACCACTGTAAAGAGCCCGACTGG
This sequence comes from Chamaecyparis obtusa, assembly GCA_027943335.1. Taxonomy (NCBI): domain Eukaryota; kingdom Viridiplantae; phylum Streptophyta; class Pinopsida; order Cupressales; family Cupressaceae; genus Chamaecyparis; species Chamaecyparis obtusa. Next base: position 547,226 of record BSBK01009146.1, read on the forward strand.
CACTTTAAAATCAATTTGATGTTTTTTCCCAATTTGCTTGCAATTTGTTTTGGAGTTTGAACAAATATGAATTTTATAAAAAATTTCCACAATTTGAATTAACAATATCAACCAATTATTTTAACTCCCAATCTCTCCAAATAATTAAACTCAATAAATGTTTAATGTTTGGATAACATAACATGAATTTAAAAAAAATAGCACCTTTTTAAGCAAATCGTGCCATGCCAAGGAAAGAACGCAGCCACTAGAAAGTGTACACTGCTATTGGTAGAGGTGTCACACCCTCCCAAATTAAAGTCGCAGCCTTCAGCCAAAAACACGCAGCCTCCAATATAATAACCGCAGCTTCCAGAATAATAATTGCAGCCTACTGTGAGTGAAATGCAGCCTCAAGGTGAAGTACGCATAGTCTGGGAAAGGTTACGCCAGCCTCCAGATGATTTCGCAGCTTCTAATCAGTGAAGTCTGCAGCACTTATTTACCATACGCTGCCAACAAATAGATTGCAGCTCCTATAGAAGAACAAACTTCTACCAAACAATGACCACCAGGAAGAAACTCGAATCACCAATTATAATTCAGAACTTATTCAAAATCCTCAAATTTGATATACTTCAGCATCAAATTTGAATACACAGGACCAAAATTGTATTCTCAGAATTCAGTGGCAAAATTCACCATTAACCTATAATGATTCAAATTGCACAATGAGGAATCAGTCCTCAAACGCTAGCCATTTATCATAGCCAAGAACTTCATAAAATTTTCATCAAATGAATAATGGATCTCTTAGAATGAGCTCTCAAGTCCTTTTTTATTCTTTCTTGTGAGAGCTCAAACACAATTCTTACCAATGTGGGATAAAAAGATATACTTTTTCCTTTTAATAATTCATTTACTCCAATACTTTAAATTAATACATTGGCTTAGGCTTCCATGAATTAATTAAATAAATGGCCCCTTCCCATGATGACTCAACCCTCAACTTAAGTGAAATTATAAAGTTAAATTATAACTTTATAATAAGTCATTTAATGATTTAATAATAATTTGGCCACCAAAATAATAATAACTCCCAAAATACCTATTATTTTAATATGTCGTCTGAAACAGGAGTCACACCTATTATTTCCCTATGTGACCAAATGCACTTTCCAAAAATAGAAAGGGTCCTTCTCAAACAACATCAAGCTTACTATAAATAGTAAACGTGGCAAAACAATTGCAAATGAAGTCCGAATGACACCAAACCAAAGCCAAACCAAAGCATACTGAATCCTGAAGTAGATGCCCATTGAAAGAGACCCTCTGTCCATCCTCATTAGCCTACGAGGGTCACATGATAGGCTAATCCCAAAAGCTTGAAAAAAACGGGGACATTACATATCAGCTCTGTCGCCTGCTACATTTCACGCTTTATGACAACTCCCAAGGCTAATCATTGGATGGTTCCTAAGCGTGTGCTTCATTATGTGAAGGGCTCTACTGATTATGGAATTCTCTACTCTTGGAGTCCTAATCCTAGACTTAGTGGATTCACAGATTCAGATTGAATAGGCTTTGTTGACGATAAAAAGTCAACCTCTGGATATGTGTTTAGTTTGGGATATGGTGTCGTCACATGGACCAGTAAGAAGCAAGAAGTCGTTTCCCTCTCCTCTACAGAGGCTGAATACAGAGGGACAGTTAAGTCAGGCCGTGAAGTTGTTTGGCTTCATCGGATGCTTGGGGATATGTAGATGTCACTAGCAAGCCCAACCGCTTTGTTTGTTGATAACGAAGGCGTTATCAAGTTAGCATGGAATCCAATCTTCCATGAAAGAACCGACCATGTAGATGTTCACTGTCACTAAATTCGGCAATTGGTTGAAGACAGGACAATACATTTGCAGTATGTTCCTACAGCGGATCAGACTGCAGACATTCTCACCAAGCCTCTTGGTCCAGACAAGTTTGCCAAATTCAGAGGACACCTTGTTGTAGTGGATAGATTAACCATTAAGGGAGGGTATTACAATAATAGTTAGTTTCTAATAATGGTTATCTATTTAACTGTTGTAAATCTAATGTAAATATTAGAATCTTTCTAAAATTTAGTTTTCAGTTAGTTAGAATAGAATGTTTCTATCCTTTACGAATGTTTCCTAAGGAAACATCGTTCATTCTTTTGTATATATTGATTTTTCGATCTCTGTTAATATATCAAGTATTTTACCAATTACTTCCCGTAATATTATCCACATGAAAATCTATTTTAGCTATACAAGAACAATGATCTAACTAAAATCCAGCACAATCTGTGAAAATTTGATTCCAAAACACCCTCTATATACTACTACTCTATTTTGGTGGTATTGCTTGGATTACAAAACTATTATAAATGTAATCTTGCAAAAACATGTTTAATATTTCCCTATGCTTTTTCTAATAAATTTATTTTGGGACAATTGGCAATTTTTTGCCAGTCATGATTTTGGGTACATCAGTAACATCTTCTTGAGGTTGAATAAGTTATTAAATAAAGTGAAGAAGACAACTGATGCAGATGATGAATATGTATTTTAGGCACAACAAAGGAACTTGCAATGAATGATCTTTGGTCTCCAAATAAGTATTTTAGTTAAAAGTGTTTCAAAGTTTTGAGAAATGGTCTCTAGCTTTTTAAAAGAATCTCAAATATGCACCAAAGAGGAAATTCCCCTAGGTACTTGCTAAAGAATTAGATCAAGTCATTGTTACATTGTTTGCAATGATTTTCGGTTGAACAAAACAAAGTTGTGTCAAGTTTGTGCCATTTTTTATAATGCTCAGTTGATGACAAGATGTTAGAATACACAATTAGATTAATAGTCAAGTTAGAGATCAAATGTATGTGTTAATTGTGGATGCAATACATGTAGGCACAGCATATTACTTTTATAGTCACTTATTTTAGTCCTAATAAGCAAAACATGTTTTGTCCTCTTAGGACTAGAGAAGGATTAAACAATTTGTTCATAACATATTGTTGGTTAATTAGTGTTTACTTTCCCATTGAATACGTAATGAGGGAAAATCCTAAAAGATATATCTTTTTTCAATCCTATTTTATTAATGCAATATTGGGTGCTGCCATTGTTAGTATTCTTGTGTTACAACAAGGTATGCAAGGAGAGTTCCATCCTAAGTGAGCAGGTACTTCCCATCTTTTGAATATTTGTTTGCTCACTATTTTCTTTCATTTATTTCTGAGATTCATTTAGAAACATAGAAAATGTATCAAAGCTTCAACCAATTTTCGCTACAGCCACAAAGGAGAAAATAAGCAAAAAATGCTATGGGGAGTTTATTAAAGATATACTTTGAAGCCTGTCCAAATAAAGATCTAAGGAGATTTCTTGAAGAAATCACAACAAATGTCAAGGTGGAGCTTATCCATTTTAGAAAACAGCCAAAAACTTCAGAGCTTGTAGAAGATATCAATCCCTATAGCAACTCTAATTCTTTAAGGAAGAACACCAGAAGGCAAACAGAAGTCAACATAGCATGTTCTTTTAACTTGCAAATGAAAAGCCCACAATACAATTTTGGGAAGTAATGGTATAAATATGGTTGAGTAAGGTTCGTCTATCATTCAAGGTGCAGAGAATTATTGGTCCTCAGGTTTAGGCTTTGAAGCATCTCATTGGGGAAGTAGATGTGTCTAAAAACACTACAAGGAATTTTACCCAATATTTTGAGGCTTTCACTCACAGAACGAATGAAATAGGGATGAATATAACATATCCAAATAATGCATTATTTTAGACAGATGTGACTGCAAAAGAATATATGGGGAAATTTTTAAGTTTTGGAATTTGATATTCGAACATCTCAAGGTTCATCCAGCCTTGCATAACCAAAAAACATTGCCTTGTTGGTTTTTCTTGCATGCAATTGTTCTTTTGTGTGCCTTGCATGTTTTAATGTTCTTGTTGTGTTGCCTTGTCTTAGGAAAATTATTTAGACATGCATCCTTTGTGCATTGTGCAACTTGCTTGTGTCTTGGCAGCCTATCGTTCATGCACGACTTGTACAATTTTTCTTCTCACGCATTAGTATATTGGAATGCTAGTTTACATGCCAAATTTCTCACACATTTTGCACGTTACCATGCAGGCCTCTATGCAACCTTTGCACTCTCAGTGCTGCCACACAAATTAGCAAACTTTCTTTCAAATCTAGCACAAATCTCTATGCAAATTTGCATTTATTATGAAATGCTATGCTTTGTTGTAGTATTCACATAGACCTTCACCCCTGTTAATGTTTAATAGCTGCAGGAGAAATCATTATTGCCTGCGAGGATTCTAAAAGGTGTTCTCAAGCCATCTCTGTATGTGTATGCCATGCTGCTGAGATGCTCTTATGCTTGCTCTTCCATATTTCTGAAGTTGTCTCGGCAATCATTTATTAATGGATACCGCCCAGCTTTATGGTCAACGTGTGCTAGATATATTGTTCTGTATGTGATCACCGTTATTTTGGACAACCGTCTTCCTTCCTTGTCGTCTTTCATTATGAGGTATTTCTTCTGAACATGAATGGGTTAATATTGGTTTGCATTTCTTCTTAAATGCCGGGTGATTTGTGGTTGATGTCATGTGGATTGTGTGCGCACGTAAGCTGGAATTATTCCTGATCAATAACTGCCGACGATTCTTTATGGAGTAACGGTAGTGTCTCTTGGTGTTTTGTGGCAAAGTCTCTTCTAACGTTATTGGAGATCAGTTGAATAAACTGCATTATGGGATTACTATGTGAAGATAGAATGGAGTGGAGTCTTTTCTCTCTAGTGTGAAGAACTTGGCATTTGGAGTTATTTGTGATTTTTTCATGTCTGAAGCATAACTTTGTATCTTCCGTAATGTGTATGGGATATGCTACAAAATCATTTCATGTTCGATCAAGTGTATGATCGATTTACGATTGTAAGCCACTCTCAGTGATAGAAGTATCTATGAGATACTTGTAGTTTTTTTTTAGTTTTTTTTGCATTTGCATAGCTAAAGTGATCAAACTGACTATAAGGCTTTTGATTGACTGTTAAGGGTTTTTCAACCACAAGCGTCAGAACTGTTGGGTGGATATTTTGCAAATGACAGTTTTGAGGAAAAAATTCAGTTTACAAAATCTTGATACCAGCCACAGCGTGTGAGACAATGTCTCTCCTACCTTAAAGGGAAGGCTCGCCCTTCTCACCGTTCCTTGGATCAACTCAAGGTAAGCAAGAAGCTAAGAGATTATCAAAATAGGGTGTTACAAATATTCCTTCTTCTTATCTTTCAAGAAGGAATCCACTTACTCGAAGAACGAGTAATGGGCAAAGCTTTAATCTCTAAACTACACTTCTATCTAAAAGCTGGAAACAATGATACCGATAAACCAACACCAACTCACAGGTTGATTGAAAAGTGTACCGGCTTGGTTCTATGACCTATTTATCTGATCTATAAGAAACACCTCTACCATTGGGGTACACAGACATCCAGAAGTAGAGATTTTTCTAATTATTCTAACAAATTATATGAAAATGAGATGATAATATAATCTATAGTCATAGCTTCTAGTCTTATATTACCACAATTGCTCCCAGTCACAGCTTCGGCTCCAATTGTTTCTAATCTTCAAATTGCTCTTAACAAAACACAAGAATCACATAAACAAAAAGATAGTGAAACCAAATTGCAGTCACAGCTTCCAATTTGATTCCCCACAATTGCACTCAGTCACAGCTTCAGCTCCAATTGTTTCTTTCTATTTATATTTCTCCAAAATAGTACTACACAATCACAGTTATGCTTGCACAAGTTTGGCAGAGCTCTCTCTTGCATAAAATTAAGATGATTATTTACAATGAGCCCTCTTGTATTTATAGGAGAGAGGCTATGAGAAAAATAAGGAAAACTAACTACCTAAGTTGACTTATTCAACATTACAATCCTTTGTAATGTGATTACATGTAGTAAGATATGTAATTGCAATTTTTTACTTTACATGTTTCATTACATATGTAATTGCAATTTTATGCTTTACATGTTTCATTACATATGTAATTGCAATTTTATGCTTTACATGTTTCATTACATATGTAATTGCAATTTTATGCTTTACATGTAACTTGTCAAAATGCATGATGAAAAATAAACTAAGTGTTTGACAAAACACGACTCCTATTACATTAACCTCTATCAAAGAGGTTTTGCTGTCACCAAAATATTAAGTGCTGGAAATCTTCAAATCTGTACATGGATGGGAACATCAGCAGAAATAACACTTTGACCTCTGCATTTGGTGGTGTCAACCAATCACTGACTTTCGTTATCACCCATAAGTGGAAAACTGCTCACAATCCCTCTTATTGATCCTGCTACCACCTGCTTGGAATTAGTCTTGAAAGCATTCTAATATTTATGAAACTTTGAGTTTCATCTTTTTCTCATCCGTGATGGTTGGCCCTTCTGACTTTGGATGAACACTTGTAGCACCGAGATGTTGGCGGCTCATGTCTGCAAGCTATGCTTCAATCAATGCTGAAAAATGTTGCATTAGTGATCCATGAATGGAATTTGGGGATTTTCGGGTACACTGCAGATTTGACTACATGTAGTTCAACTTGTAACATTTTATGTAGTTGGTCCAAAAAGTTCCTACTACAAGGGAAAAACATAGGACTTTAAGTGAAATCGGGGTTTTTGGACCCAACTACACTTAGGATTGCATGTGTAGTTGCATATGTAGTTCATTTTGCAATCGGGTCAAAAATCCTCGATTTGCACTTGGAATTGCTTTTTCAACTTGGGTATTGTAGGAGATTTTTGATGCGATTGCGCATTTGACTGCATGTAATAGTACATGCAGTTGGTGTAAAAATCTCCGATTTGGGTAAACTTAGAGTGGAGATTTTCAGGGTAGTTTCACTTTCGATTACATGTAATAGTACATGTAATGGGTCTAAAAAATCCCGATTTTGGAATTATAGTAAATTTGGAAGAAACTTTTGATGAGAATTTTTGAGGTGACTGCATATTTGATTACATGCAACAAAACATGTAATAGGTGCTAAAAATCCCAATTTTGAAACAAAGAAGGATTTAGGCAAATCGGGGATTTTTGAGGTGATTACATTTTGCATTACATGTGGAATGACATGTAGTAACATATGCAATGGATATGGAAAATCCCGAAATTTGTGGATTTTTGGTTTTTTTGTTTTTTTTGTTTTTTTTTGTTTTTTTTTTGAACTTTTTTTTTTAAATTTTTGACGAACCGCTTTTATGATATGTTATTAATACATTTTAAAACATAGAAGATACACCTACGAATCCATGAGAAAAATTGCGTAGGGTTATCTCAATTTTGTGGTGTCAAAATTGAGGACAACAAGAACATTGTACTTGTCTTGAGCATACAATAAAGGATCAATCTTTTGTGGGGTTGGGTTTTTCACCCTCAAGTGGAGGGTTTTCCTAGGATAACTTATTGTGTCATTTGTTATTGTGTTTCTAGTTATTACATTCATGTATTCTGGTTCAAAAACTTAACATGGTATCAGAGCGGGTCTAGTAAAGATCCTGAATCAGAATAGGAAAATTAAGAATTTAAGAGATACAAGAAATGAGGGATTCTTATGAGATCGTGTAGCTGAAGAAGCCTTGGAGGGTAGAATCACTGAAGAAGCTTACATTTTTTTTTTGGACATCAACGGGGAGGATGTTGTCATGCCCGTCTATGCTTACATGTTTGGCATTCATGTCTATGAGGATAGCAAATGTATTGGTGTTCGAACTTTTCACTCTCTGCCTGCACTATAATTTTGTGATGACGAAAGATCTTTGGTGGATTGTGAGGAAATTTAGGCAATAAAGAGATAAGTATTTTATGATAATATCTTTGAATATTGATCATGAATTTTATCTAGTTAATATTAATTCATGTTATAGCACTGGGAATAGTGTATGCTTTTAGCATTGATCTATATATTTCTCTTCATGATAGGTTGATTCTATGAATTATTATTAATCTCTCTTGGTTTCAGGACGGATCGAGAAGCAACGGGATGTTAAGAGATTACATGAAAAGTCATGCAAGCAGTAGAAATGAATATGGGGACACTACTTACAACCATGGGACTGAATTGCTGTCGCATAAAATCATTAAAGAGGAAGAACCTATACAGTTTGTCATTGAGATTTGTTTCTTCAAAGAGCAAGAAATAATATTCAAAGGGAGACTCTTCAGCTACAGAGAACAGATTTGTATAGTCAATCTAAATTTAACATCAGCAGCCCCAGAATAGGGTGATCTAGAATAAGGTCAAGGAGGATAGTACTAGACTTGGGTATGTCAGAAATTCTGGAGGTATGTGTTGAAAACCATTCCTCTAAGGAAAGAATTGCAGACAATCTTCTACAAGGTCATGAGGATGATGCAAGTGCTTGAAGATTCAGAGGGAGTTTGTATGGCAGAGGTGTTAAACGGTACAGATTTATATATGAGGAATTTTAATTTTAAATTATCAACTGTTATGCACAAATATTAATAACAAGTATTCGAAAAATGCACTGTTTAATTGATATGAAACAACTTCTATTTTCTTCACAAAACATTGCCGAGATAACTCTTATCTGTTTCAGATTCACCTTATCAATATGTATATAATTATTAATACACTTTATCGATATGTATTATCAATACTCTTTATCAATAAATATTATCGATACTCTTTATCATTATATATTATTGATGCACTGTATTGATATGTATTATCGATACTCTTTATCGATATGTATTACTACTACACTGAGATGATATGATTCGTGGTGTCTACGAATGAAGTCAATGACTTCAATATATATGATATGAATAGTGTGGTCTCATGTAGAGACAGGTCTCTATGTGAGACCAAGTCAATGTGATTGAAAGGAGTTTAACAAATGAATGGTTATCGATGTAGTTATCATTAATGATAACCATACTCAGCAATAGTTATCGTTAATGATAGTTATCGTTAATGATAATTATACTCAACAATATCCACCAATAACATGTAATTGATAACTATGCTCAGTGAAATATATAATCAATGATTATCGTACATAGCAAGAATATATATAATAATATTGTATTATGAATATAGAATAGTTATAATCATAATATAATATTATTATAGATAATAAGATCTGCAAAGGATAGAGATCAAATGTTCAAGGCCGATAGGCCACTTATACATTTGATCATATCGGTTAGAATAATACGACCAAAGCTACACATCTTTAACACTCCCTCTTAGCTAGGGAGGAAGATTTCTATCCTTAGATGAGAGCACAATAGATCTATATATTGTGTGAGAGAAAGATATCACATCACCGTGATATCAGGAGTTATGGCATATCCACGGATATCACGTCACATGATATCCACCATAAACTCATCCTTATGGTATGTGCACAGGTATCAAGTCACATGATACCTACCATAAGGATATTAACTCATGGCATATCAACGGCTATTAAATCACATAATATCCACCATGAATATCTTAATAATATCATACATTATGGCTTATCCATAGATATCAAGTCTCGTGATATTCACCACATCAATTTGATATTACTTAAGAGATATCTATCATGACATGTCCCTGAATATCAAGTCTCATGATATTCATCATGATAGTGTGGTCAAGTATTGTAAAGTCGTAACCCTTACAATAATAACCAGAAGTACAAGTGTTCATCATTGAGAGATCGTCACCTCTTAATGATGATCACAGGGGCCCATAAACCAATGAAGTCATCGAGTCACACACATGACATATATTTATGACAAATAATAAGAGTTTACACATTAATCATCGTATAGCATATATTAGTACAATAATTTAACATTGCTAAGACTCAATCTCAAATAAGACTACCATACCAAGCTTACCTCAAAAGTATTCAACCTTTAACCTAGGAAGAGGCTTGGTGAGAATGATTGTCGTTTGTTCACTTGTACTTACATATCTCAACTAAATAATATTCCTTTCCATCATGTCTCTAACATAATGATAGCGAATTCTATATGCTTTGATCTATCATGAAATACAAGATTTGTTGAAAGCTTTACACAACTCTGATTGTCACAATGAATGATAGTAGGATTCAAGGATTGTCTAAACAATCCTACAAGAAGTTTCCTTAGCCATACAACTTCTCGAGCTCCCACGGATGCTCCAATGTACTCGGCTTCTGTGGAACTTTGTGCAACTAAAGATTGTTTCCTACTAAACCAAGAGAACATAGCTGAACCTAAGCTGAAACAACACCCTGATGTGCTTTTCCGATCAACTACACTTCCAGCCCAATCTGAAACAGTCTATCCATGCAGATTTAGGTCTACATTATTATATTTGAGACTGTATCCAATTGTGCCATGCAGGTATCTGACTATGTGTTTTGCTGCAACTAGATGTAAACTAAGTGTATTCACAGAATAACAAATGTTAGGTCTAGTGTTGACTAGATACATCAAGGACCCAATCATTTGTCTATAAGGAGTGCAATCTGCCAAGTCTGATTTAGCTGCATCTTCTTTTAACTTATGCAAGTTTGTCTCCATGGGTGTATCCATGGATTTACAGTCCATCATTACAAACATTTTCAAAATGTCAATAGTATATTTCCCTTGATTTAAAATGATTCCATCTGCCTGTTGTCATACTTCTAAACCAAGGAAATAGTGTAAAGGACCTAGAATTTTCATGTCAAATTCAGATGCTAAATCTTGTTTACATTTAGTAATGAGATGATCTTCTCCTATAATTAACAAGTCATCAAAATAAAGAATTAGGATGAACATTTCACCATTAATTATCTTGAAGTATAGATTGGAATTTGCATCATTCTTGGAGAAGCCCAAGCTTGAAAGGTAATGATCTATTCTTTCATACCAGGCGTGGAGAGCCTATTTAAGACCATATAATGTTTTCTTTAATTTACATACATGAGATTCTTTTCCATGAATTTCAAATCCTTCAGGTTGCTCTAGGTACACTTCCTCTTCAATTACACCATTAAGAAATGCAGTCTTTACATCCAATTGATGAATCTTCCATCCTTTTGATGCAGCAATAGCAATCACAGTCCTAACAGAAGTATATCGAGCTACAAGAGCAAAGGTTTCTTCGTAGTCAATTCCTTCCTCTTGAGAAAATCCTCTAGCAACAAATCTTGCTTTATATTTTTCAATACTACCATCTGCAGCATGTTTGATTTTGAAGAGCCATTCAAATGAAATCACTAAATTTATCTTTTGGTCTAGGCACAATGTCTCAAACATCATTCTTAAGAATAGGTTGATATTCTTCTGTCATGGCATCTTTCCAAACTTGAAGTTTGAAGGCTTCCTCAACACTAGAGAGTTCTGACTCAATGATTTCACTCATTAAGGCAACATAGCTGGAGAATCTATGTGGTCTTTTGCTTTCTCAGAAGGTTCCTTTTGGTGCAGCAAAACTTACAGCCTCTTGTAACATTTTGCTTGCCCATAGAGCTCTTTTGAGATTCACAACAGTATCTCTGAGCCCATTAGTAGGATCCATAGGTTCATTTGGATTGTTTACCACCACGAGTAAAGTGTATTAATGCATACTAAACAGAAAGAATGTACAAACATAGATATGTGCAATGTATTATCAGAGAACTACAACTTCTTTCATTAATGCCAGAACAGATTTACATACACAGTCATGACAATACCAACAATGCTGATAATATATCTTCCATAAGTTACATCCGAAGGTGTACATATAGTCCCCGAGGGGGTGCGACATGAAACGTTGCGACCACAACTACCTACCCCTCGGGTGGACTAACTACCAATGACACGATTAACATTAACAACATTTTAGACAACACATGATTTTACCGACAACATCATCCCCCCAAAAGAAAGTCGTCTCTTGACGACTGACAACAAAATGCTTCCCAAGATCCCTCTTGTGATTAACCTTGACTCTTCTTAAATGCAATTGGTTTATAAACAATCAAACTAAGGAAATTTTGATCGAGCACTTATCCCTTGGATAAATGCTTCCCAAGATGATGGAAGTCCATTGAGAGCTAACATGGTTAATTCTTTACTGTCAACTGAATGACCAATGGTGGAAATCTCATCTCTTAGTTTTGATATCCTCATGAAGTAAGATGTAATGGATTCTCCTTTGATCATTTTCACATGATTGAGTTGCTGATTTAGTGCAAGAGCCCTACTCATGTTATTTATTTCATACATACTTTCTAATGTTTTGAACATATGGTAGGTTGAATCCAATTTGGATATAATCGGTACAATGTGATCTTTCACATCATCCACCACCAGCATCTTCATGGCTTTATTGTTCTTTTCCGTCCATTGGAGTTTCTCACTTTCTTCATCGGGTTCAAGTATGACTCCTTTCACAAATGTATCCAATTCGTTTTCCTTTAAGGCAAGCATAATTTTGAATTTCCAAGATACAAAATTTGAGGCCCCTTCAAGCTGGTCCTCAAATCTAACACCATTCACCATTTTCCTAAATATAAAGAATTCTAGAAAATTAATGGTAGTTAGATGATCTCTGCCTATATTAATCTGATTGGATCTTCCTTACGCTGGCTCTGATACCATGTTAAATGGTACAGATTTATATATGAGGAATTCTAATTTTAAATTATCAACTATTATGCACAAATATTAATAACAAGTATTTGAATAATGCATTGTTTAATTGATCTGAAACAACTATTTTCTTCACAAAATATTGCCGAGATAACTCTTATCTGTTTCAGATTCACTTTATCAATATTTATATAATTATTAATACACTTTATCGATATGTATTAGCAATACTCTTTATCAATAAATATTATTGATATATATTACTGATGCACTTTATTGATATTTATTATCGATACTCTTTATCAATTTGTATTACTACTGCACTGAGATGATACAATTCGCGGTGTCTATGAATGAAGTCGATGACTTCAATATATATGATATGAATAGTGTGGTCTCACGTAGAGACGGGTCTCTATGTGAGACCAAATCAATGTGATTGAAAGGAATTTAACAAATGAATGGTTATCGATGTAGTTATCATTAACGATAACCATACTCAGCGATAGTTATCATTAATGATAATTATACTCAGCAATATCAAGCGATAACATGTAATCAATAACTATACTCGGTGAAATATATAATTAGTGATTATCGTACATAGCAAGATTATATTTAATAATATTGTATTATGATTATAGAATAGTTATAATCATAATATAATATTATTATAGAAAATCAGATTTGCAAAGGATAGAGATCAAATGTTCAAGGCCGATAGGCGACTTATACATTTGATCATATCAGTTACAATAATCCAACCGAAGCTACACATCTTTAACAAGAGGGAGAGTGTCAAGTCCTTAGCAGAGGATCAACAAGGTTGTGTAGCAGTGTGACTGCAAAAGCTCCTTGTTTAGTCAAACATTGGAGTCAATTAATTTATTGTGATAATCAAAACTGTGAGTAGGATATCCCTGTTGAGAGAGATTCGCGGCATTCGGAAGATCTTTTATGTGCTTTAATGCATTCTTCACTGCGAGAGAGGTTTGAGGTGCAAGCCCTTGTTAATGCATTCTTCTCTGCAAAAGAAGTTTGAGGTGCAAGCCCTTGTTAATACATTCTTCTCTGCGAGAAAAGTTTGAGGTGAAAGCCCTTGTTCTACCCTCTGAGAGTAGCCATGGTGGATCCACCCTCTAGGAATAGCCATGGTGGATGTCATGTGAGAGATTCCATGACTTAGCTCGAGTTTATTCGCCCTCTAGGAGTAACCATGGTGAACATCATGCTAAGATGATAATATCACATTGAGAGAATCCGTGATAAAGTTTGTTGTTGACACATAGGGGTGTAGCCATTATGTTTTTCATGTAGAGAGACTCCATGACATGAAATATGCAACCGATTTCTCCATTGCTAAGAGGGAGAGTTAATGTTCTCTAGCTGTAGGAGAAATCATTATTACCTACGATGATTCTATAAGGTGTTCTCAAGCCATTTCTATATGTGTATGTCGTGCTACTGAGATCCTCTTACAATTGCTCTTCCATATTTCTGAAGTTGTTTCGGCACTCTTTTATTAACGGATACCACCCAGCTTTATGGTGAACGTGTGCTAGATACATTGTGTTGTATGTGATCACCATTATTTTGGACAACCGTCTTCCTTCCTTGTCATCTTTCATTATGAGGTATTTCTTCAAAACGGGAATGGGTTAATATCGGTTCATATCTCTTCTTAAATGCTGGGTGATTTGTGGTTGATGCCATGTGGATTGTGTGCGCACGTAAGCTGTAATTATTCTTGATCAATAATTGTCAATGATTCTTTATGAAGTAACGACAGTGTCTCTTGGTGTTCATCGAAAAAGTCTCTTCTAACGTTATTGGAGATCGGTTGAATAAACCGCATTATGGGATTACTATACGAAGATAGAATAGAGTGTCGAGACTTTTATCTATAGCGTGAACAACTCAGCATTTGGAGTTATCTATGATTTTTTTCATATCTGAAGCACAAGTTTGTATCTTCCGTAATGTGTATGGGATATGCTACAAAATTATTTCATGTTCGATCAAGTGTATGATCGATTTATGATTGTAAGACACTCTCAGTGATTGAAGAATCTGTGAGATACTTGTAGTTTTTTTTTGTTTATTCTGCATTTACATAGCTAAAGTGATCAAACTGAGTATAATATTTTGATTGACTATTAAGGGTTTTTCAATCATAAGCGTGAGAACATTGTACTTGTTTTGAGCATACAATAAAGGATCAATCTTTTGTGGGGCTAGGTTTTTCACCCTCAAGTGGAGGATTTTCCCAAGATAACTTATTGTGTCATTTGTTATTGTGTTTTTGGTTATTGCATTCCTATATTCTAGTTCAAAAACTTAACAACGCCAAGTTCCCTAATGTTGTATAATCATAAGTTCGGTTGCAAAGTGATGACATATCTAGTTGTTTACAATTGTCATTGCATTTGGTTTGTTTTTGCAGACAATCAATTATATGAAATTTGAATGCAAAATGATAATATGATCTTCATTCAAGTCCTTGAAGCATGTTGTACCCATACAAACATTTTCCTATATTGTCACATTTTAATCCAAGCCATTGTTTCTCAATTGTGAATCATACTCCAACCTGTATTGTGGTCATCAATGTTGGTTTTGCCATACGTAGTCAATGTCTTTATATGGCCAACAAAAGGATGTTTCCAAAACATTTAAGGAGGCAAAGATCAAAGCTTAAATGATGGGAAAAAGGCAAAAAATTACGAAGGCATGAAAAAATTTTGCCCAACTAGAGGCTGTGCACCCATGTGAAGAGGTGCATACAGATCAAAAAGTGAAAATGTTGCTGAATTTTCGAGTGCATATATTTAGTATTAAGTAATATCTTGGCCTAAAGAATGTGTATTTAAATGTTTTTTAATTGTGAATGCATTCGGACTTCAATAAGAGGTGCAGCTAATTTTGAGTACATATATTTATTATTAAATAATCTATATAGAGAGATTATCAATGTGGAACCAAGTCATTCAACTGTATCAAATATCTTTTCTCTCTTTTTGTTCCAATGTAATTTAAATAATATTTTTCAATTGTGACTCCATTCAAACTTCAAAATCCAACATATCCTTGTTTGCTCAAACTCCTTTAGCGAAATGACAATGTGCAATACTCAATCACTCATGTCTTCTTTAAAAATAATCCCGACTTCTATTATTTTATTGATTTCTTCCTAAACCATTGTTGCATTGTTATGATTCATTTTAATACATTCTACTTCATATTTGTTAATATTTTCAGACTTTGAAAGGAAAATTCAAACTATAGATGTTCTTTCAAAACTAAGATTTAGGCCCTAACAAAAAATTGACAAATAAAGGATTGATAATACCCAATTATGCTGTAGAATCTCCTTGTTGATGCCTTCAAGTTGATATAACTCAACCTTTTGAGTTTTCTTTAGATTTGTCCTCCAAATCTGCTATGGATTGTGCCTCTATGTCTGCTATACTTTACTCCTCAAGTCTGCCCCGAATTGCTTCTTAGGTCTGCAATAAAGTGTTCCTCAAGTCTGCCCTAGGTCTGCAATAATTCGCTCCAAGTCTGCTGCTACAAGTTTGCTCTAAAATGCTTCTCAAGACCGCCCTAGATTGCTCCTCAAATATGCTCTAGAATGCTCCTCAAGACTGCTCCAGTTCGCTCCTCAAGACTGATCTAAATAGGTCTGCTATAGAGTTCAGGTCTGCTGCCTTAGATTTCCAAGATGATACTGCTATATAATTATTATTGTGGATCTGATATATTAATCTGATATCTCTGCTGAAGGGTGTGAATTAGCAGTCATGTTATGTTTTCTATGATGCTAAATTCGCATCCCTTCATCCCATATTAATATGTGTCCAAGAGGTGACATCTAATCAAGGAAGGGGGGCCGACTTGCAAGTCGGCCCACTTAATATAATGATATAATACACAAATAAAGTTGTCCCTCCATAGAGATACAAGACAATATTTAGGAGATGTAATATTTAGCATTTATCTCAGTATTTGATCTTACCGAAAAGGCCACAAATACAGCCAATATTGGATTATAGCACTTGGCAGTAAGGGAAGCCAATGGACATAGTTCCAATGGTACTCCCTTCAAATCTATGTGCATCCAAGAGAAGACATCTTACATTCCATGAATATGTTGAATGTTGTTGATCTGAATTAAAACGGAGAACTCAATTACAATACTAGTTATTTAGAAACCTATAAGTATTGTTAGGAAAAAAATGGAAAACAGAAGAATATACTACGAAATTAGATTTGCAGTTTTTCCCATCTATGCTCGCTCTGTCAGATCTTGACAGTTCTAGACCATTCTTGAATGGCTCTGAACCATTCTCAGTCTGGATATTTTTGTCATGTTCTGCATCTTCTCCATATGTATCTTGATGGCTCCTGACATGCCCTGGATTTTCCTCACATTTCTCTAGATCAATTGTTGCTTTATTATAGGATTCCAATCATCACCAACTAGTATCACTTCCACAATTCCATCTCTGAAATGCACCTTCACTATAGTGGGTTTTTGATATTTCATGTTTGTGTTACCCCTAGATTGATGAGCTGATGTATCATCTAACTTCGCATCTAAAAACTTAGATTATTAAATTTAAAAAACTAAATTTTTAACAATATATTAAATCAAATAATATTAAATTTTAAAAATATTAAAATTTGAATATTATATAGAGCTGTATTAAATTTTTAAAAATCAAAATCAGCATAAGTTTTCAATATTGGCCCAAAGAATGTGTAATGGAAGCAACAAGGTAAGGAAGCATACAAACAGAAAGAACATAATACGTGCGAAGTGTTATCAGAGAACTGCAACTTCTTTCATTAATGTGAAAACAGATTTACATACACAGTCATGACAATACCAACGATTTTGATAGTATATATCGCTACTATAAGTTACATCCGAAGGTGTACATATAGTTCTTGAGGGGGTGCGACATGAAACGTCGCGACCACAACTGCCTACCCCTCGGGTGAACTAACTACCAACGACATGATTAACATTAACAATATTTTAGACAACACATGCTTTTACCGACAACATCATCTCCCCAAAAAGAAAGTCGTCTCCTAGCGACTGACAATAAAATGGAGACAGTGTATACAACAAAGCAGAGGAAAATTACAACTGAGAAGAAGGGGGCTGAGGGACCGTCCCTCAAGAGGAGGTTGGTTGTGCTGCCGGAGAAGCCAAGCGACCGTGCAGCTCATAGACCTGCTATGTCCTCGCCTTCAGGTCCTACTCCGCAACCATCCGGTGCTCCAATGCGAACTTAACCATCATCGTCGCCTCAAGAAGTTCCTTTTCCTTTGTGTCACACTCCTCCCGGGCCTGAGTCGGGTTAGACGCTACGGTACTCCTCTCTTCTCCCACCTCTGCCAGCTGCCGTTCAAAAGAGTATCTCTCCTCAACCAATAGTGTCTCCAGAGTGACCTTCTCTATCCTATTGAGCCATCAACTCTACTCTCTTTGCTGCCCAAGTTGTCTACTGACTAGGCAACTCTCCCTCGGTTGCATGTACCCTGATGGCCATCTCTGCCTGGGCAGCCTCATACCCTACCAAAACGTGCTCCGTACGCCTCAGGCTGTAGTACCCTTCCCTGAAGACCTGTTGTATCTGTCGGGCAAGATTCTCCACTCTATTCTCCACCACTGGCTCGTGGACAGTCCAAGCATCCAACATCTCCCAAGTCTATGTGGATGGCCATCCTCGTGACTCAAAACAAGTTGCAAAACTTGTAGAGAAATCGACTCTCACGAATGCTAACAATCTCTCCAACTCCTCAACAACACCCTGAGGACTTGAGACTGTGCAGAAGTCACTACCCATCAACCTCGTGCAACCATGTCCACCAAATACGCCTCAATGTCCTCGCCAGGTGTCTCTGTCAGAGGCTCTGGAGGTGTCATGAACTCCTCAAGCACAGGCAACTCTTATGGAACAGAGTCTGCGACAAGTGCATGATCCTCGGCCAAGTGTCAGTCCTCCATCGGTGAGGCTTCTGTTGCTAAGTTTATGACCTTCGGAGGTACATCCCGTCGGGGAGAGAGGACTGTGGCTCACAGCAGAGAACAAAACGCAATACTGTCATCGTACAATCAACAACAGCAAATAAAATAATATTTTAGACAACACGTGCTTTTACCGACAACAAGGAGGTGCAACTTTGACTTTACAAATGGGAGTTTTTATCATGAGCTATTACTTAAGCCATCAAAGGGCAAAAGCTATTGCACCTAGTTGCAAATGAAATATGATGTTACCTTCATAAGAAAGCAACCCTACACAGCATTAGCCTCTCACTAACTTATTCAAAACACAACAAGATGACTATTACTTGGCCGGCCTCTCACAATCAGTGTAGTATTTCTCATCCATGAAATGCTATTGTAATTCTACAGGGGCAAGATGCCAAATTAAAACAAAACCAAATCTGACTCGAATTTGGCTGCATACCTAACAAATCATATAACATAGCTTGAGACAATTGGACAATTCAATAATGTGTGAACTAGTTGAAGTGGTAAGAAAACTACCATAAGAGAAAGTGAACCTTCGAAATCAGGGGCACAGTTTTTGTTTAGTTGCAAGGTCATTCAAACAAATGAAACTAGAGGAGAGGGGAAACAAAAGCTCTAGACATGGTTTTATGCCCCCTATCCCATAAATGATCTAGGCTATGCACTAGAGATCCTGAGCAAATGGAGAATTTACAATGTCCTAAATAAATCATGTATAAATAAGGTAGGAGCACACCTCTTACAAACAGGCAGAAAATCTTGATAACTTATGAGAGAGGAATGATGGTCGCGGTGCTGAATGGCATAATGTAATGTCCCCATTTTAGCAAGTTCCTGTAGCTGGGCATGGTCAGTTCATCATTGCGACCCTCGTGAGCTGACAGTTGGATTTGAGGGTCTCTGCGATAGACCTGCTATTTATAGTAAGTCAATTATGGGCAGTTACTATATTTAGCAGTGCAATGGAGGCATATGATACTATTTAATTGAGCTTCATATTATAAGTTGTTTAATAAGTCTATCTTAATAAATGACTTTATCATTTAAGTGTTATAATTTGAAAGTGTGTGCGAGAAGCCTCTTAAGTGAAAAGTGTATTGGAGAAGCCACACTTCATATTTTATTTAAAAAAGACTCTATGGAGAAAATCGAATTCATTCTTGGCTATTGTTTTAATTACATGGTGATTTTTTCTGAAGGGTTTCAACAAGGGTTTGTGAGGACTGATTCCTCTCTATTTGGACTTTGAATCACTTTGAAATTGTGGTGAATTGTGCTCTGAATATCAGAGAATTAATTCTGATTATTTTGATTACAATTTGGTGCTATTATATACCAAATTTGTTCAATCTTTGCTGTGAGTTCTCCAAGGGTTTCGATTTTTCTGAATTGTGCATTGGCTTAGTGCTGCGTTGAGGATTCCAATGAGCTGGGCATCTCAAATCATGACAGCAATCAAGTTTGTATGTGCCGTGTGCAACATTAAGAGGGTTGTGATTTAATATATATTAGCTGCGATTTTAAGGAAAGACCGCCTTGTGTTTGTGGCCGCGAATTCAACTTTCCTAGGCTGCGTATGATGTTCTTCTAGTGCTGCGCCTATCATCTCAAGGACCGTGGTTCACCATTAGGAGCTGTGTTCAAGCCATTAGTAGCTGCGGATTCATATTAATAAGGTGCATCAATACTAAGATCAATCTGCAATTATTCTAAATATTATTGTAAAAATCTTGCATGCGAAAGCATTATGGAAAATAAATAATTTGGAATTGCATTTACTTTATGCATGGTAATTGTTGTTTATATTCTGGAAAAAACAAATAAAAAGCTTATAGTCAAAACACAAAAAAATACACCAGCTTTTTAGCATTTGGAAAGAAAGAGCCAGCAAGGTTCTTTACACATAATCAAGGAAGAGATCAAAATGATGCAGAAAAAAACACTTTCGTTTTAGAAGGCAAAGCAGCTGGATCTGATCATGGAATATGCAAAAATCAAGAACAAACTGTTCAGGGGCAAGCATCCAAAATTTCCATGTGTTTAAAAAATGTGTCAAAACATGTCAAGGGGCTAAGGGAGCAAGGTAAAATAGTCATTTCCTCTCATAGGCTTTCTTCATTTGTGTTGCTTGGTGTGTAGGTTTAGACTGTAATTTATGACTTGATGATCATGGGTTCTTATGCAGGACAAAACAATTTGGTTTTGGAAGGAAAAGTAAATGAATATGCCTATAAAATATGCACTGCTCAAGAACAAATTATTCATGGGCAAGCATCCAAAATTTCCCGGTCTTTGAAAAAGGTGTTGAAACATGCAAAGGGGGCCAGAGAGAAGGGACAAAAAATCTCCATTCTTATTCATTGGTTCTGTTAAGTTGGAATGTTTGGTATGTAGGTTTAGACCATATTTTGTGACTTGGTGATCATGGATTCCATTCTCAACATCCACATCATTTATATGTAAAAGCATGGCTCAAAATTTGAAATTCTTGTGCTTCCTAAGAATTTGACAATCCTAGTTCTGCACAAGATTGAGAACATTTACCTAGAAAGTTCTACTTGCCTTGGAGAGAAGCTCTTTATAGGGGATCATGTTGCATTCCTTGGCACGACATATTATTATACTTATGTTTTTTGTCCCTAGTGTTTGTGCTATTATTTAAGTCATGTTTTGTCTACCTAGGATTAATGACAATTTAAGTCAACTTAATAAGAGTGAAGATATAGATTCAACAGGACTTCCCCTGCCATTAAGTATATACTAAGCAATTATACAGTCCTATTTTGATAATGCAATGTAGAGAGCTGCCATTGTGTGAGTACTCCAGATTTTTTGATGCAGTCGACCTTAGGTGAGCAAGTACTTGCCATCTTTTGCATATTTGTTTGTTGTTCAATATTTTTCTACATTTGTTTCAATGGTTAATTTATGAACACAGGAAGAGGCAGGTATAGCCAGTCACTGTATATGACACTAATTTTAATAAACGCAAAGGAAGTATCCAAATAAAACTGTTTTCTTGCCTATTTAAGCATCTGACTGCATAATTTTTGTTGTGAAACAAGGTGTTTATGTGACCAAATGAGACCTAATATTTCAAAATGGCCTCCATCTAAAAAATACGAAGAAATTGCCGCATTCCAAGTACCAGTACACCAAACATACATACATGCCTCTAGGATTGTTCTCCATAGTCTTTATGGGACATAGTCTATCCAAAATGATTCAATCAAGAACAAATAGAGATGCTATATGGTCCTTGGTACTTCCGAGTTCCGAGTCACTTCAACATGTAGAGACAGCACAATACTAGAACAAAGAATACACAATCATTCTTGTTGGAGTTCATAGGTTGATTTGGGGGGACACTAAAACGATTAGACAGAAGGACACATATGTTTGAAAACTTATTTGGCTTCTCAGTATCTCTTTTCTTTGCCAGCACAGATGCAAGGAAACATTCAAGGTTGTTCAAAGTCAATTTATATGTGCAATATGTTGAAAGAAAAATATATTTTGGAAAGACATTAGTTCTCTGGATATTGAATCTCAAGTACATATGCTTGTTCTCCTTTCTTGCTTTGGAGAGAGGGAAGCTGTAAGGACAACAAGCTGTGCTTGTTATATTCTTGCATGCAACTTTGTTGTTCATTGTGACAAATCTCAAAGCATTTAAGAAGATCAATCAGCTGAAAGGGTAAATAATAACAAGACAATCACATATTTACCGTTTTTCCATACAGTGTTTCTCCAGTAGGGTCACCCAGTCTTCTCTCTTTAAATGAAATATCCATGGCTTTCTGCAAGAAAGGTGACAGGTGTTTTAAAAATAGTTAGTTAAAGATTATCAAAATAACATACCTTAACATAAGTACAAAATTACAAACTACTTAACCTTTCATAAGGAGGTACATTATCTTTTCACTATTTTACAATTAATAAGTTCTAAACATAACACTATCTTACAGCAAATACATTTTCTCAAAAGTTTCAATGAAACGTATATTTCAACTTATACCATTCTCTTAATGGAATGGTGAAGCAAACGGATAGATCAATATACAATAATATTTCTTTCATATCACTTTTGTTCACCACTATCCAAATATAGGGTAAATCACAAAGCACCCTAGATCCAAGCAATGAAATCAGGGCTAACACCAAAAAGATATAATTACAGGCATTACATGCAATGCATATCTTAGTCTTATACGTCAGATAACAAAAGGTACCATAAAACTTAATCCAACAGTCTCATTACAAGATTTTTGGTACAAATAGATTTATTCCTCACCTGATCCATAACAAGAAGTTTCAACAAAGAAATACCAGTTCAACTTATACCATTCTCTTAAGTGAATGGTGAAGCAAACAAAAGGATCAATGTACACTAATATTTCTTTCATATTGCTGATAGTTGACAGAGGCCAATCAACAATCCACTGTCCAAATATAGGGTAAATGAAAAAGCACCCTCCATCCAAGCAATCAAATTGGGGCTAACAACAAAAAAACATAATTACAGGTAAAACAGCACTCATTGGAACTTCAGCCTCCCATCGGACGTAGGTTTCGATGGCCGCCTGAAGCAAAATTGAAAATTCCCTCGTTGCAGCGTCTTCTCCTTCGTAGAGCTTCGTACGTGCGTCGTTGGCCTCTCTAGGTTAATCTCACCAACTGGTAGGCCCATAGTGCCCGTACGCCATCCAATCCTTCATTTCCCGAGTATGTCTAGGCAATGGCGCCAAATGTTTACCCTCATGGGGTAACAAAGACTAAGTGCATACAAAAAGTAAAGTATTCAACAGGAAATGTAAAGAGAACATAACAGCATTGTATTCATAATAATCATCGAGTACAAGTGTATTTCATATCCCCCTTCTCCTCCCCTGCTCAAAGAGAAGAATGCATACATATAATGTCTAAGGGGATGCGAGGCGAACCGTTGCATCCATGTAACTCCCTCGGACGGGCTAACCGTCTAACTACCCATTTTCTGGACAACAAACAACTTCTATTTCCTCTCCTTGTATTTGTGGCCCCTTGAAACATTTGCTGGATATATTATGAGTTCCCTGTGGTTCTTGATGATCATCTCTTGCTTTGCCCTTTCCTAGGGTGTTGTGCCTTACAAAACACCTTATACTTTCTTCCCTTGGTGTAACCATTTCCAAGGCCTCCAATAACATTTGTCGCAAGAAGTATATGGGTGAATTTGCTACAGCTTTTGGATCACTATCATCCATCCTCTATCCTTTTAAGAGTTCATGCTTCTTCTTCGTTCCTTAGGCAAGGACTTCATTCTTATCTCTATCTAGTATTCTAGAGACATATCATGTTGAAGACCTCCATTTAATCAATCTTGTCGAAACTGCTCATGTAGATCCACCAATGTTGGTTCATCGCCTTTCTGATTTCCACCCCGGATGGAAATGCTGGTACTGTTCCTTATAATTTCTTGTTTGTAATGACCCCTTTCTTAAACAAATAATAATAAAGCAATTGAGTACTTTGTGATCGAGGGGTGGAAGTCCTTGAACACCAATAGCCAGTAGAAGTTAGTAAGAATAGTTAGAAGTAGCTGTACATATATGTTAGTAGAAGAATAAGATGTTGGAAAACCATGAAGTCTTATGAATAAGACAGTTTTCATAGTTGCATTAGGAGGAATAAGGGTTAGCTCCAGTTGATGGTCCCCTTCAAGAAGGATGGTGAACATTATGTCAAATATACATCTTCATTATCATCAAGCACTTTATGGTCTGTAGATCAATTGGTCAACCATTAAAAAGGATAGTCAGCATGATATCTCCAAGTTAGTCATCAAGTGAAGCAATAACCATAACATGGTCATCCATGAGCTAATTGCAAAGGGGGGTTATGAATCCTCAGCCAGAGACATGGAATCTAAGATTGAGCAATCATCCATAGATGTAGGAAAGAAAAGCATATCAATGTGGATTATGTTCAGAAAAAGATCAACTGTGGATGAAATGTCATCAAAGACTTCTACTTGGGAGGCATAAAGATCATCAGTCGCTGTCCAATCACAAGATCACTTTCAATCTGTATTGTCTATTTGTACGCATCATAACAAGGAAGGAATCCAGACATCAGCAAAGAAGTTGAACACAAGCATCACTAATACTAGTCCATACACATCAATATCATGAGAGGAAGCAATTGGTTAATGAACCGATTCCTATGAAGATCAAAAGCCAAACAATAAGCAGTCATACATGTATCCATTAATAGGTAACAGCATGATATGCAGATCAGTAGAATGACTAAGACATATCAATAAATACAAGTTGGAGACATGATTAAGATGACAGAAATCAACATATGACTGAGCAGCAATTACATTAATAATGATGTTATATTATACAGCAATCATAACCAACATAGCTATTAAGGAACAGCAATTATGATATGATAATGACTAAGGGGGAAGGTGATTAACTATGATATCTATTATCATACTAACTAATGCACACTGATTAGTTACAATATTGTTATCGCATCAATTAAGGAGAAAGTTAAAATCGATATCTATAATGGCACAATGATCATTAGCGGTTACATGTATCTCAATGAAGGGCTACGATGACTACACCAAGGCATGAAGGCAGCAATTAATATAGAAAAGATGCGATTACTTATTGTTAGTAAATATGAAGGGGTACAATGATCAGCAATTATGAGAAGAAGATTAACCTTAATGAAGTGACACGATGATAATCTAAATGTCATCAATTGAGATTCATTATAGAACAATTATTGTTTGTGAATGGTGTGATTATCAAAAGACAAGAGATGTGTCTTTTTCCAATGCAACTCCTCATTCCAAACATGCAGATATAAGAAGTCATTTCCATCAATCATTCAAGGCATCACTCAGAAACCTTTTATCTCTTTTATTTGCAATTTGGATCTGCTCATTTGAGCACTTACCTACTTTGGCAAATCGGTTCCACAAACATGCAAAGAGATTAGAGACAGCACCAATGTTGCAAGCATACAAGTAAAAATCAGAAACAGCAGCCAATCATTTAAGGCAGTATCTTTACATTGGATATCTATATTGCTATATCAAGCACAGCAATATATCTTGCTGCAAGTAATACCCTATCCATTGCATGTCCAAATTGCTATATCAGGAATGGCAATATTTCATTGTATATATCTATATATATTCATATCAGAAGCAACAAATCCTATATCAATATAAGTGATAGGAAATTACCTTTTGTAGCATACTTCATATTGATTCTCTCTAGATTGCTACTAGTTGATATAGCAAATTTACCTCAACATATCAGAAGAAGCTAATATCATTCGACAAAGACATATTGACACACAAATACACACATATATATATTGAATCATTTTACATATAAATTGTTGATTGAATCAGAAATAGCAAGTGATGTTGTGCATATTGTCCATTTAATAATTTAAGTGCAAGAATTATATAGAGTAAGTGTGAGAAATGGAAATAATTGTCCTGATATTCCAAGTTATCCAAAAAGGGGACATTACATGCCCATAGCCAAAGGCGATGAGAAATTCCAGATAGATCAAAGAACAAATTGACCTAGAATTAAAAGGAGCAATGGCTAGCCCAAACAATGAGGGAAGAAGACAAAGTCAAGCAATAGAAAGAGAGGAGAGATATTGAAGAAGGATCTGACAACAATGTCAAGGTTAGAGCATGCTGTTGGGATGTTGCTGAACATGCTGATGTTGGTGTTTTCAGAAAGAGAGGAAAAGACAGTAGAAAGGAGAAGACCTCAGAGAAAATGGTTCTACTACTGAAATGAACTGAAAGAGTATCATGTAGTTTTGAAAGGATCATAAACAATCATGAATCTAAAAGCTTGCCAATGGAGGAAAGTTGTAGTATAGATACTCCTACTCCGTTGGAACAGTCTATAAACTATAAACAAAAGTCAGATTTAGTTAACATTACAATTAAACTAGATGACTGGTTTAAAGAGTTCCTGCAAACTCTGCACAAGGTCCTATCCTTAAATAATGATTATTTAGAGAGAATGGTTAATAAGAGTATAAGTAAACTAAGTGAAAAAGAAGAAAAGGAGAAAGAAGTTAATTCAAACTTGGACGAAGGAATTGGATCATTAATTATTCAAATGTTGGTTACAAACAAAAAGATGAAAAGGTGGTTTGAGGAGTCACAACCCCCAGAGCAGAACCCATCCCTATTAAGGTCTAAAAGTAGGAGAGTTTTGCAACAGTATTGCCAAAACAAAGAGAAGAGAGAAAAGAGCGGGATACCCATTAGAGTGAAATATTAGAAGAAGAATATTTTGATATTAAACTTAGCAGAGATAAAGGCAGAGAGATCAAGACTCAGATTCACGTAAAGGAGACAGACCAAGCTACACCAAAACTAGAAAGGGAACCAAAATAGAAGCACAAAACGACACACAGCAGTAAACCGGAAAGGACTCAAATATAACGGAACCTGCAAACAAGATTCAAGTTTTTGGAATAGACACCGCCAAAGCTTTGGAGCATATATTCCCCTTGGAATCAATATGAGAAAGACTTGGAAGAGAAGCAGATAAAGACAGATTGTTGGATTTTGGTGGATCACCAAGAAAAGAACTTGAATGGTATGTGAAAATTATCCATAGTGTGTAGCCACCCAGAAGGAAGTGAAAACAATTTTTTTTGGCTAATTGTAATGTCCCCATTTTGAGCTAGCATTGGAGTTAGTGGATTTAGCCTATCATTGGGTCCTTGTAGGCTAATACTGGTGATTAGAGGACCCTGTTGTGGGTTTTGGCCCCTTTTTGAGGGACTTACTATTTATACTATATAGTAAGTCAACTTATGGTTCTACTGAGTTCAGAGGATTTAGAGGAGTTATATGATGCTTTCAGATTTTATTTTCGGCTTTCGGTTTGGACTCCAAGATTCTTGGAGGGAGCGTCTATTTTTAGTAAGTCACCGCGTCAGGTTCATTCATCATCTTTCATCATCAGGATCACTCTTGTGCTGTCAGATTTTGATTCTGATGCTTCCTCAGTTGTTTTTGCAAGATGGGTGAATTATGATTATTATTTAATTAAATCGGCTAAGGTTGCCAGTTTTATTGGGAATGTATTCCGGGCATCTTAGTGTTATAGCTCGTTGGAACCGGGTTGAGAAGTTTTAAATCCTGAGCTCATAAAACAGGGACCCTATGTGTCAGAATAGCATTATTTTAATAAAAGGGTCATTTTCAGCATTAAAGTGAAGAGAAATATAATAGTTTATTATATTTCAAATGTGCACATAAAGCGAAGTCTTTTGTAAGTGAAAAGTGTGTGAGAGAAGATATCTTTTATTATAAAAGCAATGCTTTGGGCAAAAAGGAATTCATTCATGAACTTGTGATTTTTATTGAAATTGGAGAGAACATGGCTAGGGTTTGAGGACTGATTCCTCATTTTGCAATTTGAATCATTACTTGTTAATGGTGAATTTTGCTTCTGATTTACTGGAGATTCTTTGCTAGTTAAATTAATTCAAATTTGATGCTGAAGTATATCAAATTTGAAGAGTTGTGAACAAATTTTGAATTCAGAGGTGGTTCGATTTTTCTTCCAGTGTTTATTGTGTTGAGTAGAAGGATGTTTTATCTTCTACTTGGTGTTGTGATCAATCAGAAGGCAGCGTGGGGTAATAAGAGTTGCAGACTTCACTGAAGGAAGTTGCGTTTCAACCAGAGGTTGGCGTATTTGCTCACAGCCAGCTCGTGACTTCCAAAGAGGCTGTGTCACCTTGCTAGCAAGCTGTGTTTCCTTCCAAACAAGTTGTGTAATTAATATTGGAGGCTGGAAATCAATTTTATTTGATTGAGTGAATATCCAACCAAGTTGCGCTGGAATTAGAGAAGTTGCGTTCTCTTTCTTGGAGGTGGCTGAAGATTCATATAGGCTGCGTTGAGCTCAATTTCCTGTATGTTATTTTTAATTCTACAACATTCATACAATTGCCAAGTGCCAATAGTTGTTGAATAATTTGATGTTTATAAGCATATTGCCACTTCTATAATTTTGAATAATTGATGATCGTTCAAAACATATTTAGTCTGATATTATTTATGATATTTAAAATTGCTGGGAAATTTCATTTGAAATAAACTTAAACAAAACACAAAGATACAATTATTGCAAGTAATTTCAAAAAAGGGAATTATATTAAGGAGCCAGGTAGGCTCTTTACACTAATTTTGCAACTCTGGAAATCCCAACCGAGTGTAAGTAGGATGAAAAACCTAGTGCAAGGAGACAATGAATCACTATAATGTTATGATAAAAGATTCAAAGAAGGCAACAAAAATTCAGAAGAACCCTTGACAAAGAAACAAAAGATAGAATGGTTTGTTTGCAGATCACACAAAGACATCAGCACAGGATTGGATGGTAGAATCTTTGACAAATACACTAATTCAATAGCTATGTCATAATGGATAGAAGCACAACCCTAGAGAAAACCTAATAAAGCATAAGGCTGCCAAGATATTTGATGGTTAACGAAGGATCTCTTAATATGCTTTCTTTATTGGTGACCAATCACTTGTCTTCTCCTTGAATCGATTTAACCATATCAATCGTCATCTCCCATTATTATTGATCTGCATCACTAATCAATGCTAATTTAATGATTATTTATTGATTCATTAGATATTGCTAAGCACTATACAAGTTGTCGTTGTAACATAACTCGATGCTTGTTCATACTAACCAAATCACCGCTCTAGTGATGATTAATATCAATCTTAATAGTGTCTTCTTAAAGTATACCAATTGATCAACTACTTGTATAATCGTTGTTGTTCATCTATGGTTGGCATTAGTCAAAGCTTATCTAGCCATATCTGATGTGCTTGTTTCATACTCGATATTGCCCTTAAGTTGATGTTTATGATCAACAACATTGACTCACTGATTATCATTTCTTTTGGCCAACGATATTGGATTAAGGCAAATCAGATTATAGTCCCCTTTGTCCAGATGTTTAATCTTAATATATTTAATCGATGTTATTACTTCCTTCCAATGTTCTTGCCCTTATCGATCTACTTAACACATTGTGATTGATATCTTCAAACCATCATTGGAAATCTGTACGGAATGTTTGGATGCTTGCTATCAATGCTTATTGGATCATTGATGGTTCACTCCTCTTTGCTGACTGTCTATTAATATCATGTCTCTTCATTGGATGACAGTTGTATTTATTATAGTATAACAGTCATACCTTATTATGATGTTGCTTGCCACCCTCTTCTATCTTGTATGCATAATTGTTCAATATGAACTCTATAAGCGACTGATGCTAGGATTGTTATTCCTAACCGGTTACTAAGAGGGGGGGGTGAATCAGTAAATACTATTTCTATCGTTATTAAACCTTATATATAAATTCTTGCAGAATAAACAGAATGTAATCAACCATTCATAAACAGAAATAGAAATACTCAAATCAACACATCATATATATGTGGAAACCCTCGGTTAAAAGGAAAAAACCACGATGAGACAGAGCTCGCAACTTCACTACTGCAGTAATAAAGATGCCCTATTAAGAGCTTACAAAGCACTTGTAAGAGTGCTACCCAATAAAGGGATTTGATAGAAAACCTAATACGATCCTGACTCTATTAAGAGTCGCCTTGCAAAAGGACTTTAAACACCAATTAAGATGTCACCCGGTTAAGGGATTTATACAAAGAACCTATTAGGGTTCACCCTGTTAGAGGGATTTGAATATGCTTTATCAATATGAAAGCAATGATCTCTAATGACACATTTTCTCTGATTAGATCATACCTAATACCCTTTTCACTTTGCTTGGCTATTGAACCTCTCTACCTTTCACCTCTTGTGACTATAGCTTCTCTCAGAAGATATCTTTCTCCTGCTCTGTATATTCAACAACACTTCCTTTGTGTCCTATATCCTGTATTTATAAGAAATTAATCTTAATAAAGAATACATCTCTCAATTCCGCCAAACTGTAAACTCACCCATAAATCATGCAACAAGAAAAGCTTTGCGAGATGATCTTGAGTTTACCTTGAAACATCCACGTAGAAATAAAACTAACTCCTGTTAAAAAGCTAACTCCAGTTCTAAATGGTGAATGCTCCGTAGAATCCGGTTTTAACTCAGACAGCTCTGCATAATCCGGTGCGAACTATCATGCAATTGACTGGTATCAATCTTATACCCAATTGTTCATACATCCCTTGTATGTTCTAACAGACCGGTTGTAGACACTCTGTTTGGTCTACTGGTACATATACTTTGTTAGGTCTACCGGTGCCTATTAAGGAGTATGAGTGGTCTACCGGTTTACCGGTGGGAATGATGTTTGCATCTAACTTAACCAATGACAACTTAAATATGTTAACAATCTTCCCCTTTGGCATTGGTGGCAAAACATCATTTTTCAGCTTCATTTTTCAGTCCCTATCATGTAGACTTCCCCTGTGATTGTGCTTCTGCTCTGTAGCTGAATCCACTCTGTATTCTTACCTAACTCTATATTCTGACCTTCTTCCAGTCCGTCCTGTAGATATTCTGATCTCTCTATCATTTTGATCTTCCCGTCATTCTGATCTTCTTCCCCTTTTTGCCTCCATAGGACAAAGGGTAAATATTCCATTGTTATTCCTGTTTATACCTGTAGCTTTATGAATATATCCTTATACATTTTATTTGTTGTATGTAGAAAAGGATTCCACTGACCGGTGACATGTTCCAGATTTGTTTGTGTTGCTTGCAGCGATATAATTATATTCTCCATGTCTTCTACAGTCCTGTAGTCCGGTTCCTTGATTAGATTCTCAGCCTCTGTTGCTGTCCACTACATTAAATCAAATGTTAGGGCCAGAAATAATTGGAATCCAATGAGATCTTGGATTCTTTGTCTTCTCTTCTAAAGCTTTTCTCAAAATGAGAGAAAGACTGGTCATCTGTCTGTTGTACTCTGTTGCAGAGGAGTTCTTTATATCAAATTGAGAGGAAAGAACTCTTATATCTTCTGAAGTCTTAGATGACTTCTCTGTGATATCTTGAACAAAGTCATCAAAATTTGAAGTTCTTGTCATTAGTCTTCCTGCAACCTGTAGCTGTTGTTGGAGTACCCTTGTGTTTGCAGATACAGTAACTTTTAACTCTTCAACCTGTTTATGGAGAATTTATATTCTCTTCTTCTCATAATGATCAATGGCAACTGTTTTTGGATCGGTGACATCTTCTCCGATTGCTTGTGCTAGAATCTCCAATTGATCAATCACAGGTTCATCTTCATCAATATCTACATCTGGTACAAAGTTGTACAGGATGTTTTTTACACTTGTGAGGACCATGTCCTGTTTCCTCTTTGTTAGCTCCTTTAATTGCCTAGTTGACATTTTGCTTATGTCAACCATAGTCTCGCTAACTTTGCTCTTCTTGGCCTTAGTTTCTACTGCAAAGGATAACTTCCTCTTGGATGAGGACGAGCTTGAAACATCAACCTGTTCCTTTTACCTTGGTTCCTATACCAATTGTTCTTCTGCAAGCTTGTCCTGTTCAACATGTACAGGTAACTCTTGTTCCTGTTTGTTCTGTTGTTCTTGATTTCCTTCAAATACCGGTTGTACTATTTTTTTTGGTATTACCAACTCTTCTAGTAGTACCACCTCTTCCGATAGGACCTCTTCTACTAGTCGGGCTTCCTCTGTGTGGATTTCCTCTTCCAGATGTAATTGCTCTTCCAGTGGAACTTCCTGTTCCGGTGGTGGCTCTATGTGCTACTCCTTAGCTGTATGTAGCTCACCCATAGCAATTTCTTCTTCACCTGTTGTATTGTCAATAGTCATTTTGACCGATGACTCTCTCAGTACTTGTTCCTTTGGTAGAACTTGATCTCCTAGATTCACCTATTCACCAGATGTGAACTGTTCCTTAGGAACTTCCTGCTCACCAATTGTTGGTTCTTCACGAGCAGTGAATTGAACTGGTGGTTCTTGTACTCTCTCAGGTTCTTCTTGTGGACCTGTTGCCTTGAGAACACTAAAATCATACTGTTGCCAAAACTCAAGTGTCTCTTGATAGACTTCTTTTTCATAACCATTTACTATCTTGGCAACTCTGTTCTTGTATCCAGATTCATGGATACCTCCTCCATTAGAATTTTAATCGTTTCTTCACTGAGACCAGGTTGTACTAGTGACAATGTCTCCTTAACAATTTTATTGTTTGTGCCTAGACCGGTTCTCCACTTATTCATAAGTCTAGTATTCAGTTCAGGAGGAAATATAGACCTATAGTCTCTTGGACTTCTGTTGAAATCTAAGAAGGTTTCCAACATAGCCACTATTATCGTTTGTTTATCTTCCTCTCCTAACACACTAAACCATTTAGCCGCATTGGCTACTTCACCAAAATCCATGACTTCATCTACAATATCATTTACAGTCATTGTAAGAGCCTTACCTTTTTTGGAGAGACCAGTATGGTTGGTGGAGCCAGATTGCCACCTTTGTCGTCAGTGATATCGACGATGACCGGTTCAGTTGATACCTTTGCTTTGACTTGAGTCTCGGCTCCCAAAATTCCCTTTCCTTTACCGGTATCTTTGACCGGTTGCTCAGTGTTCTTTTGGCATGCTTCTTCTGTCTGTTGTTGGGTTTGAAGAAGTTTTGTCCATGTTGCTTCCTCGTGAACCTTGTCAACTTCTCCAACAAGCATTTGACTTATCCTTTTTCTTATTGGGAAATTTTGCTTGTGCAATTCTGCTTGGTGAGTTGCCTCGTCCAGAGTTAAGTGATTCTGAACTTCAAGCAGAGCCCTAATCCTTAGCTCATTCTCTTTCCATTGAAGCTTTCCATCTTGCTTCAATAATTTCTTGAAGATCGTCAGGTAATGTTTTATGAAGTGCAGTCGTAGTTAGATTGAACTTATGAATGAAATAGACTACCGCTTCTTCTATTTTCCTCCTGTCTTCTTCTGTGGCAAGACTGTACCACCTTCCAACTGATGCCATACCACCTGAATTCTTTAACCCTGTCACAAATTCATCAATTGTGGGTTTTCTTCCTCTCGGTGCATCCTCTTTCACCGGTTTAGCAGATTTCCTTCTTCGAAGAAGAGTTGTCTTCAGTCTCAGTTTCCTCCTGTTCTTCCCCTTGAGCGCTTGTCGCTTGTTGTGCTCTCTTCCTTTGAACTTTGGGTTGATTTGCTGCCGATTTCTTCTTCGGAGTAGGGGTCCTCTTCACATATACATTCTTAATCGCTGCCTTTTTCTTCAGATTCTCCTGAATTTCTTCAAAGGTCCCAAACCAGTACGCTGACAGATCCAGATCACTGTCTTGTAGGGCATCTACATATGCCTTAGCTGTTTTTGCAGAGATTTCATACCCTAGTTCCGGAACATACCCGGTTCGTGGTTCTACTGCCTAAATGATGCAGTGATCGGTGGAGACTAGGAAACACACCTCGTCTTTGTAGGAGTCAACAATGGTTGAGGGAACTCTTTCCCTAGCGTGCATCCTCAGCTGGAATGCTTCAAAATAGTCAATCATGACTTTACTGAACTAGTTTCCCAATTGGTTGGCCATATCACTGATCTGAATCATGACTGGTCAATCGGTTTCCCATGTCACCTTGCCTATTCCTGGAAAGAAGTTAGAATAATAAAATAACAAGCATACCAGTAGGGTTCCATATTTCATGAACTTTTTCTTCACAATACCGAGCTTCTTCAAATTCTCAAAAATCTGTCCTCGAAGCATTGCGCAAAGATCATACTGCGCGTTGTCGTGCATGATCCGGTGAGCGGCGTGAATGGCTCCTCCCAGCACACTATTCAGGTTGCTTGATTGATAGATTTTATAACCTATCACTACAGATGCGAACCGAACTCCCTCATCTTCAATATCATTGACGGTCAACAGCCGACTATCAGATTTTGATTTTGTCAATTTAGTGACAACGGCATTGGAGATGGTTCTAAGGGTGAGGGCTTCCCCTTTGTCGCTGTACCTGGTCACTCTGTGCAGGTCCTCCTTGGTGATTTGAGTGCATGCTCCCTTCACAAGCCAGGAACTAGGTTCATGCACACAACTGAGAACCGGTCGTATCCAATCTGGTCAAAACATGGTTGGATAGCAGACTCCATTTATCAGCCCTGAAGATACCAGCTTCATGTATTTATCCTGAAGCTTTCCATCTGTGCATAGCGAGAGGTACTTTCTCTGGATGAAAGTTTCACCCAACTCTTCTTGTTTCGCATGTATAAAAGCGGTGACATCTTCAGTCATCAGAACTCCATCTGGCACAAATGAGAGTACACCAGACATGTTGTTTTCCCTGTTCTGAACTGCCATGATATCGTAGACAGGTCGGTCAAATTGATTTCCTCAAATCAACTTAGCGACAGATGATCATGATGCCATTGTTATCAACCGGTTTACTCAGAAAATTGCTTGATCGGTCTTACAAAAATAACTTATCGATGATCAAAGCGCGAGAATATTACTCAAGCATAAGAAATTATAAATCACAAATCGCAAAGTAAACTGAAATGAATAATCCTCCTTCCTTTATATAGATTTAGGGTTTAACGGTACTTACCAAATGGTAACAATTTGTTAACGGCTATAGCATTAATTACCTTACCTAACCTTTCTTTCCTTTTTTTTTGTCAACCGGTCTTCAGGTTTTTACCTGTTGAACAAACCCCGGTTGATCAACACTCACCTGTCCGGTTTTACTTACTGACTGGGTGAGTTTGTTACTCACTAGTTCTACTGGGAATAGTAGACGGGCTACCGGTTTCCTCTAAGCCTTTTAGGCTCAATTTGCTGAAGAGATATCACCATCAGCAGACAATGATCTTCCCTCTGTCTTCTCCTCAGCGGAGCTCTTTGATTCCTTCTTGAATCAAATCTTCTTGACTTCTTTCTCGGTCTCTTTTCCCTTGTCCTTTTGATTGGGAGACAAGGTCTTCTTCACGGGTTTGACCGATCCTCTTCTTTTGTTCACTGGTCGGTTTCTACAATCTTTGGTCAGGTGTCCAACTTTGTTGCAGGTGTAAC
Source organism: Chamaecyparis obtusa (assembly GCA_027943335.1). Taxonomy (NCBI): domain Eukaryota; kingdom Viridiplantae; phylum Streptophyta; class Pinopsida; order Cupressales; family Cupressaceae; genus Chamaecyparis; species Chamaecyparis obtusa. The sequence goes on from BSBK01009146.1 coordinate 583,045, forward strand.
AGACTATCCCGGTTGCCTTCCATGGATTTACCCTTGTCTTATTGGGTGAATGACACCAGGAGTCATTCTGGCTATGCATGCCATAGTTAGCACAATTGGTTGTGCTTTGGTTCTCATTCCTCTTTGGGAATATCGGTCTCGATGGGGATCTGAATGCCATTGTTTTGGATCTGCATTCATCAGCCTCGTGTCCAAACTTGTTGCATGCGTAGCAATAGCCTTTGAAGCTTCCCCTTCTTCCACTGGGCACACTATTGGGACGAGACCTACATTCAGAGGTCTTGTGGGCATACTTGTAATAGTTTTTGCAATAACTGTTAGTTGGCTTTACCAGTGCATTTATGCAGTTACTTGTTTTATGGCCTGGTTTACCACAGTGATTGCAAGAAGTGTTGAAGATCTTTTTACCCTTTTGTTCCAGTGGTTTCTTCTTTTCCTTCTTTCCTTTCTTGACTCCAAATGACTCACCGGTTTCCTTGGTGCTTTGACTGGTGAACCCAAGTCCTGTGGGATCCTTGTGCTTTCTTTGAGCTTTCAGTTGCTCATCAAGCTTTTCAGAACTTTCGTTGTATCTTCTGAGTGTCTCATTTCTTTCCTCGAGTTCTTTTATTTGCTTCTTTAATTGATACAGTTCAATTGCCAGCCTCTTGCATGCATCATCTTTATCATGCCAATTCTTTTGCATGTTTGCATTTTCTTGAGTGACTATCTGCATGTCTTCTTGAAGTTGCAGAACGACAAGATCACTTTCTCTTACTACTCCTTCTGCCAAATTTCTTGCTTTCTCAGAGGCTGCTAAAGATTTCACTGCAGTGTTTCTTTCATCTTCAGCTTTCCTCTTTTTCTCAATTAATTCAGTCATTCTTAGGGCATTTTCTTCCTGCTCCCTTTTCAGGTTGGAGATCTGATCGGTTAGGATCTGATTCCTCTCCATAAGCTCAAAGACTGCCTCCTCAACTTCATCTAATCCACTTTGCCCAAAGAGTTCCTCAATCGTTTCATTTCTCTCACTCAACTGCAGAGTCAGCTCCTTTCTTTTAGCAAGGGATCTTCTTAGCCTATTTTCAAGAGAGGCAATGATGTCATTGGCTTCCTCAAGCTGCTTCTGATATCTGTAACCCTCCATGATCTTTTACTCAAGCAGTCAAGCTTTATATCTTTGAGAACCTGACACTCTGATACCAATTGTTATTCCTAACCGGTTACTGAGAAGGGGGGATGAATCAGTAAATACTATTTCTATCATTATTAAACCTTGTATATAAATTCTTGCAGAATAAACAGAATGTAATCAACCATTCATAAATAGAAATAGAAATACTCAGATCAACACATCATATATACGTGGAAACCCTCGGTTAGAAGGAAAAAACCACGGTGAGACAAAGCTCACAACTTCACTACTGCAATAATAAAGATGCCCTATTAAGAGCTTACAAAGCACTTGTAAAAGTGCTACCCAGTAAAGGGATTTGGTAGAAGACCTGTTAAGATCTTGACTCTGTTAAGAGTCGCCTTGCAAAAGGACTTTAAACACCAATTAAGATGTCACCCGATTAAGGGATTTATACAAAGAACCTATTAGGGTTCACCCTGTTAGAGGGATTTGAATATGCTTTATCAATATGAAAGCAATGATCTCTAATGACACATCCTGTCTGATTAGATCATACCTAATACCCTTTTCACTCTGTTTGGCTATTGAACCTCTCTACCTTTCACCTCTTGTGATTGTAGCTTCTCTCAGAAGATATCTTTCTCCTACTCAGTATATTCAACAACACTTCCTTTGTGTCCTATATCCTGTATTTATAAAAAATTAATCTTAATAAAGAATACTTCTCTCAATTTCGTCAAGCTGTAAACTCACCCATAAATCATGCAACAAGAAAAGCTTTGCGAGATGATCTTGAGTTTACCTTGAAACATCCGCGTAGAAATAAAACTTTCTCCTGTTAAAAAGCTAACTTCAGTTCTAAACGGTGAATGCTTTGTATAATCCGGTTTTAACTCAGACAGCTCTGCATAATCCAGTGCGGACTATCATGCAGTTGACCGATATCAATCTTATACCCGATTGTTCATACATCTCATGTATGTTCTAACAGACCGGTTGTAGACACTCTGTTTGGTCTACCGGTACATATACTTTGTTAGGTCTACTGGTGCCTATTAAGGAGTATGAGTGGTCTACCGGTTTACCGGTGGGAATAATGTTTGCATCTAACTTAACCAATGACAACTTAAATATGTCAACAACAATTAATCGATTTAACCCAACGGAGATGCTCTTCATACTTGGTGAGATAGACATGTTTCTCATCATCACTTTTAAAAAGGTGATCATCATTCATCTTTGAACTCTGTCTTATCCCTTATATCTCTAAGGAAATCATCTTATTCAACAAACTCCACGATTTTCTAAATGCTTATATTCTTCTAACTATCAACTTGCTATGTACATCAACTTCTACTAACTCCTAACTAGCTATAGGTGTTCAAGGGCTGCCACTCATTGGCCGAAAAAATTGTTTCATAGCTATTATTTTCTACATTATGGATAGGGACACCACATCTTGTGCAATGTTCCCTTTGGGATTCCTTAGGTTTTTGCCTTATTTCTTACAATTCAAACACCAATGGCTTGGTACATTGTTCTGATATATTGATGGTTGTGGATTTCTTGCTCTACAATACTATAATTTCGTAAAAATTACATTTATAGGATATGCACTGATTTTTCAGCCAGTAATATCAATTGACTAGCACTATCTGGAATTTATACACAATAGTGACGACTTGCAACTGAGATTCTCCCTCATCAATATATTTGTTCGACAATATGCATATAAATCACAATCTTGGTAACTTGGTTTCACGTACATGGAATTTGTTGTTCACTATATTCAAGAAATATTGCCTGTGGCAATAAAAATTGCTAAATCTGATCTTATCTTTATAGTATATGCAATGGAGTTGTAATGTCCCTTCTTATTCTCCTTTCATAATTTCCTGCAAAACCGACGTTAGTACAAAGTATTACGCAATATTTACATGACTCATACTCTACTCTAATTTAGTAAGGGGGGGATTTGATTCTTAAGGCCGCTTCTAGGTCGGACTTCACAGAATTCCCGATTCTCAGCTTGAGGGATATAAGATCCACTCTAAGTAACCGGGCTATCGACACGTCTGCCCATAAGAATCTCTTAGAAGCAATAAATGCTATCCAAGCCTACGCATATGCATATGACTGGCATCAGTATATATACTACCTATATGAGATTATAACAATCTCGAGACTAGGGAAACTATAACACTTTCCTCTAGCCCCCTCCAGAAATGAGGATCCATCTCTAATGAATATAAGATTCATTTAAATGGAATCCATATAATCATCTATAGCAGATATAAAAATGTACAATCATTAATGTTGATTATAAAATCATAGTTTAGACTTGACAATAAAAGAAATCTCATAACTAAAGAATTCGCAAAAGATGTGTATCTTAAACCATAGTTCCGAGAATCGCCATGAAATCGCGCGAATCGCGTGAATCGCGACTCGGTTCATTAGAGGCGATTTTTTTTGACTCGGGAATCGGAATCTCCGATTTTTTCCCATGAATCGCCTGAATCGCCGATTCAGGCGATTCATGGGAAAAATCGCCTGAATCGCGTCGAGAAACCGCCCGTGACTCGGCCACGGCAGGCAAGAAAATAAAGTTAAAAAAGATAAAAAATGACTTGTTTTTTTTATATTTACTTTGACTTTTTCTCTTTGTTTTAACCCTAAAGGGTGTTCCATTTGCTTAGTATGAGTAGAAGAGAGGAAAAGTGAGAGAGAAGAAGAGAAAAAGAAAAGCACAAGTTTGCAAACAATAAAAAGGAAGAGCAGCAAAGAGAAGAAAAATCCATTTGGGGAGGCCATCAAATTGCATTGGGAGCATTAAGGAGTCATTAGCAACACTCCTTAACTGATTTGCAAGAGGTAAATAATAAATATTGATTTTTTTTTGGGTATGTTAGTGTATTGTTCATTTTTTGTTAAATTTTTTTAGTTTTCATTTGCAAATCTTGAATGTTTGTTTTTTAGTTTAACTTTTAATAAATTGCAAAGTAGGCTTTGTTGTTTGTTTATTAGTTTGTTAGATTGTCTTACTTTGAAGTTTGAATTTTGAAACATAGAGGTTTTACTTGAAATTTATTATTGCAGGAGTCTTAATTTTCATTTTCCCCAATGGGTAAAAAAGATGAGTGTTGGAAATATACCGAAGACTTTCCTGGAAGAACAAAATTCCAAACAAAATGTATGTTTTGTAAAGAAATAAATTCCGGTGGCATTTATAGATTCAAATTCCACATTGCTGCCATACCCAGACATGATATTGCAATTTGCACTAAACAAACAGCTGAGGCAAAACGCACTTGTTTAGTGGCATTAGAAAAATTTGAACAAGAAAAAATAAATAAGAAAAGACAACTAGAAGAGATAAGGGCTATTGGCTCCCATGCTCCCACTGCCACAACCGCATCTACACCTGCATCAGAGTCCGCATCCGTAGGTTGTGTTGGAGAGGGTTCTACTAGGCCTCCTTTTCGTCCTAGTGCTGCTGCTCGTGCTAGTGCTACTGCTGATGCTAGTGGTAGTGGTAGTGTTAGTGCTAGTGCTAGTGCTACTGCTACTGCTAGTCGTTCTTATAGTCATATTGAGGCTGGCCCTGGCAGTGCCCTATTGCATCCCAGAGTGCGGAAGAACAGATTGGATAGTTACTTTGTGCCCCGCACTACTCCTGGCTCACAACCCACGCTTGAGGGCATGGGTTTGAACAAGGAGATTCATGATGCTGCAAGAAAAGAAATTTGCAAATTTTGGTACTTTTGCAACATTCCATTTTTTGCAGCCAGGTAATTCATTCTTTTTTATTTGTTTTCTTTAAGTTTAAACTTTAAAGTTAAATTTTAATTATATTTATTTGTGTAATGATGAAATTATAGATTCACTTTACATAATGATTTATTATCTAAATTTCTAATCATAATCTATTTGTGACAGGGCTCCTTACTGGCAAAATATGATAGATGCAGTTGCTATATGTGGTCCGGGGTTTAAAGCCCCAACTGAGGCTGAGTTGAGTGGACAACTCTTAGATGAAATGGTGGAGGACATGAAGGCTGAGCTTCAAGACCACCGAAGGAAGTGGACTGTAAAGGGTTGCACCATCATAACTGATGGTTGGACGGACAAGAGGAATAGAACACTCATCAATTTTCTTGTTTCCTGTGGAGGTGATTGATCATTCTACTTTCCTACATGTATTGTGAAATTTGAATAATTTAAATTCTGATTTGTTGATTGCTAATTTGTTAATGATCCATGATAATTCATTCTTTTGTAGGATATACCATGTTCCTCAAGTCTATTGATGCTTCTGCCCATGTAAAAAACGCCACATACTTATGTGAGATTATTGAGGAAGTCATCACAGAGGTGGGGGAACAAAACGTCGTGTAGGTGGTGACTGATAATGCAGCAAGTTATGTTGCTGCAGGTAAACTTGTAACTTTTCAAGTTTTGAAAATTAATTTTGAAGTTTGAACACTTTTCTAATCCCAAGTTTTATAACATGTTCCAATTTCTAATTAATTTAAAATTGTTGTAGGTAAATTATTGATGGAGAGGCACCCCACCATCTTTTGGTCTCCTTGTGCGGCACATTGCCTTGACCTCATGTTGGAGGAAATTGGCAAGCTTGAGTGGGTAAAGTCATGCGTAGATAGGGCAAAAAGTATATGCAAGTTTATCTACAACCATGCATTCATCCTTAGCACAATGAGGGCCTACACAAGAGGCAAGGAGTTAGCTCGTCCAGGGATCACGAGGTTTGCCTCGAATTTCATCACATTGCAGTCCTTTTTGACATCAAGGGACGATTTGAGGAGAATGTTTGTTGGGCGGGAGTGGACTACATCCTCCTATGCTACGACCACTATAGGGGTAGATGTGGCAAATTGGATCTTTGATGAGGATGGTTTTTGGGAACCTGCTAAAGAAATTGTTGAGGTAAATTTCTTACAATTTAATATTTAGTATTTAGTTTTACACTTTTACTATTTATTATTTAATTGTTAATGATTTACTTTTACTTTTAGTTTTATAATTTTATTATTTATATTTAAGTTTTGACTCAAATGTTTTTTTAACATTATATGCAGGTCATTGAGCCCCTCGTATCTCTCCTACGAACTGCTGATGGGGAGAAGCCCTCTCTTGGCTACATATATGAGGGCATGGATAGGGCCAAAGAGGCCATTAGAGCCAGGTATCTAGGAGTGCAGGAGAAGTATGCCCCTCTTTGGTATATCATTGATAGGAGATGGCAGAATCAGCTCCACCGACCCATCCATGCAGCAGCCTATTATCTGAATCCAGCATTTCGTTTTGGTGCTGACTTCAAGGCGGATGAGGAGGTTCTCAGCGGCCTATATACAGTGATCCAGAGGTTGAGTAGTGATGAGGATAGCGGAGTTGCAACCCTTGAGCTAGACAAATTCAATAATATGGAAGGGTCAATTTTCTCTAGCAGGATGGCCATAGATAGTCGGACAAAACTACAGCCAGGTAACCGTAAAATAATATATTCTTGAATGTTAAGTAACAAGTTTATGGCTTATAAGTTGTGCATTTTAATTTTTGATTTTGTAATTTTAAAGTTGTAATTTTGTAAATGATACTAATTGATTTTGTTTTCCCTTATTTCAAATAGATGGTGGCAAATGTTTGGGCCCACAACCCCAAAACTTCAGAAAATTGCCATCCGTATTCTGAGTCAGCCAAGCAGCGCTTCTAGATGTGAGCGCAATTGGTCCATGTTCGAGCATATACACTCGAAGAGGAGAAATAGGTTGACAGTGCAGAGGTTGAATGATCTTGTCTTTGTTCATTACAACCTTCGTATTAGGATCAGACAGATTATGGGCATTGACTCCTCTCCGATCATTCTGGATGAGATTGATCCAGAATCAGAGTGGCACACTGAGGCTGTGGATCCAGTCTTCACTGAGGCAGACCATGAGTGGGTTGACCAGGCAGATAGAGAGGCTGAGGCTGTGGCCATGGCAGAGGAGGAGGCTAGAGCACGTTCAGGCACTGGCAGACTCACACGTGCACGCACAAACATACGCCCTACTCCTAGTGATGTTGTTCGTGGGCCCATCTTACAAGCAGAGGATATGGCTCAGCAATCCTCTAGGACCTACCTTAGACGCCTTTGTAGAAGGCAGACAGGATACTCAGAGGCTGAGGCTGAGGCTGCAGCTGAGCTTGAGGATGATGATGAGGATTGAGCTATAGCCTTGTTTTTTCATTTTGTTTACAGACTGATACTATTATTATTATAGTTCTGAGTAACTTCTGACTTCTGAGTTTATTGATACTGATAGACATTCGTTTCATGGATCTTCATCTCACATACATTTTTTATTTGATGTCTTATGGATCTTCATCTCACATACATATTTGATATTGCATTCTATGATTTGACTCATTATGATAATATGATTTCAGATTTCTATTTACTTCAGTTCAGTTACAAATTTACAATTTACATTTTACATGTAGCGTATGTGATGGATTTATCATTTATGTTCCTTGTTTATGTATGTTAGCTTCTATTTGATGATGTTATACTGTTTTTAAGTTATATTCAATAAAGGGTGTCTGAAATAGGTTTTAAATTGTTAAAATCTAGGGTTTTTTAAATTTGCCGATTCATGGCCGATTCGATTCCGATTCATGGCCGATTCGTGATTCGATTCGGCCAAAACGATTCCGATCCGATTCCGATTCTCGTTTCTTTGATCTTAACTACCTATATATATATATATATATATATATATATATATAAATTAATATGAAAATATATATAAATGTCCACATATAAATAATATGTAGATTAATTTCTATATAAATGAGAAATGTCTATACCATATATATATATATATATATATATATATGTAAAAACTTAACCAAAATTCAGACTACTGCGATGATCTCAAATCTTATCTTTTTATTGCTTCTTTTACTTATCTTTCTTTTCTTTTTTTTACTTCTTTGTTTTCCCTATTTCTTATCTTCCCGTATTCCTTTTTTTTATGTCCTTTAACTCCTATTCTCTCTTCTTCTTTTTTCTTTCAAATGAACTCTCCTCTCTTTTATATCTTAATTTGAAGGAGTCACATCTCTTTATTACATATCTCTTGACTTTTCATTAGATTTAGTTAATTTATATTAATCTATATTATACTATTTATTTACTTATTTATTTTATGTTTATTATCATTTATTATTAAACCCTATTTAGAAAGGCAACATACTTTCTACAATATTCTCCCTTGTAGTAAATTTTATTTATATATTCATTCATTGTAATTTTATTACTATTTAATTATTTTAAATCTTATTTTTTTATAATAGATTATATATGTTATTATTTATATTATAATAATAATATTTTATTATTATTTCTTATTTTTATATTTTAATATTAACATGTATATATTATTTTACTATCATTATTTATTTAATAATATTTTATTATCTAATTATTATTAAAATTCTATCTTAAAATGGGGACATGACAGTCTGCCCTTCCTCAAATTGCTTGTCCTCAAGCAATTGGATAATGTCTTCTATTGATTTGAAAGATGTACATATTTTTCGTCCAAATTCTTAAGTGGTTTTTGTGGCTATGACTAAACCTCTTCCAATCTCCATTGGCTTTTCACATTAGTCTTTCATATGAATTATTTTCTTATATCCTCTTTTACCCTGCAAAATGGCAGGATCATGCTCTGATACCACTGTAGTGTCCCTTCTTATTCTCCTTTCATAATTTCTTGCAAAACCGACGTTTGTACAAAATATTACGCAACATTTACATGACTCATACTCTACTCTAAGTTAGTAAGGGGGGGATTTGATTTTTAAGGCTGCCTCTAGGTCAGGCTTCACAGAATTCCCGATTCTCGACTTGAGGGATATAAGATCCACTCTAAGCAACCGGGCTATCAACACGTCATCCCATAGAGCACTTCCCATAAGAATCTCTTGGAAGCAATAAATGTTATCCAAGCCTACACATATGCATATGACTGGCATCAGTATATATACTACCTATATGAGATTATAACAATCTCGAAACTAGGGAAACTATAACAATTTCCTCTAGCCCCCTCCAGATATGGGGATCCATCTCTAATGAATATAAGATAAATTTTATATGAAATCCATATCATCATCTATAGTGGATATATAAATGTACAATCATTAATGTTGATTATAAAATCATAGTTTAGACTTGACAATAAACGAAATCTCATAATTAAAGAATTCGCAAAAGATATGAGTGTATCTTAACTATATATATATATATATATATATATATATATATATATATATATATATATATATATATATATATGAAAATATATATAAATGTCCACATATAAATAATATGTAGATTAATTTCTATATAAATGAGAAATGTCTATACCATATATATATATAGGTAAAAACTTACCCAAAATTCAGACTGCTGCAATGATCTCAGATCTTATCTTTTTATTGCTTCTTTTACTTATCTTTCTTTTCTTTTTTTTAATTCTTTGTTTCCCTGTTTCTTATCTTCCCGTATTCCTTTTTTTTATGTCCTTTAACTCCTATTTTCTCTTCTTTTTTTTTCTTTCAAATGAACTCTCCTCTCTTTTATATCTTAATTTGAAGGAGTCACATCTCTTTATTACATATCTCTTGACTTTTCATTAGATTTTGTTAATTTATATTAATCTATATTATACTATTTATTTACTTATTTATTTTAAGTTTATTATCATTTATTATTAAATCCTATTTAGAAAGGCAACATACTTTCTACAATATTCTCTCTTGTGGTAGATTTTAAGTATTTATTCATTCATAGTAATTTTATTACTATTTAATTATAGAAAATATTATTTTTTAATAATAGATTATATATATATTATTTTTTTATCGGTAAAAGGCTGAAGCCATAGGAATTTTTATTAATTCGTAAAAGTTTGTTACATGATTCTTCATTCAGTGCGGGTACTGATAGAAAAGAATGGAGAAGAAAACTTTCAGTTTGGCCCGGGACCCATGACCAGTTCATACAGTAAAAGGTTATTCTTTATTATAGAGTTATAAAGATAGGGGCATGCCCCTATTTACAAAGTTCAGAAAAAAAAAGTCACTTTCATTATGAATCTTAGCCTGCCATAGAAGGCAATCCCTGTTATTTCTAAGACTACTTAATACATGGCCTTACTACATATAAATTTTACACAGCTTTGATCATGTCCTTACCAATTTCCAGCTCATCCTTATTTAATGGAGGTTCTGATGGCTTCTTGGTAAATTCCTACAAAAATGATTCTACATAGAAACTTGGGCAGTACTAATACATAAGTTAGTAACATATCTAATTTTATATTTTTACATATCTTAAAAAAGGAAAACCTTGATCCGATAATCTATTCATAAATATAAGTTTACTAAAAGGATACCTTGATTGCTCTCCTTATATCCTGCATTAATCCTGCATTAATCATATTGTTAGTCTTGATGAATTAGATACATAAACCACCTTTGCTGCATTTTAGGTACTCAAAAACATTCTTTTTGACCTTCAATCCTAGTCCAAAAATAGGGGATTTAAAAGTTAAAGAAATGCCCTGGATTCTCTCTTTCACTTTAGCCTCCCGTTTTCAAAATTGTGATTAATTACGCATATTCATTCATTCAATATTCTATCTTCCCTTGATGTATGTTTTCTGAGCTTACCACATTAACCATAAATGTAGCAAAATTTAGTTTGAAGGACCAAAGTATTACACCTAATTTAACCTTTTACAGCCCATGATTGTTCTTAGCTTATCAGTTTTTGAAATATTTAGCTTTGAAAAAAAAAAATCAATATTCTGATTTTGATCGTAAACCACCTTACCTAAGCATCATACTGATTAGATTATATGTATGTTATTATTTATATTATAATAATAATATTTTTTTATTATTTCTTATTTTTATATTTTAATATTAATATGTATATATTATTTTACTATCATTATTTATTTAATAATATTTTATTATCTAATTATTATTAAAATTCTATCTTAAAATGGGAACATGACAGGATTCTGTTGTGCTTCTTATAGAAACAATATTGTTTTTTCAGATGTGGAGTTAAGTTAAGCACTTACAATGTCTGATATAGAGATCACTCTAGCAGTGATAGAGCTGTTGAGTCAAATATGAGTATATATTCTTGCAACTTCAATCTAATGCTGTTTTTGATATGTCTATGGTTATTACTTGCAATCAATGAGGGATTCTGTGTTTGATATATATTCCTTAGACTATACAATCCTTAGATGTTGTCTCTGATTGGCCAATAGATGCTTGCACCAAATGCCAATGGCAGTTCACTCCAAATAGAGAAGATCCTTTTAGGGATTATTAAATAAAAAGAGAAGTAATCCCTACTCCCTAAAATGGTGGTCTTCAATATCCTTATATATCTATTACTACCAAACGGTTGCATCATTGAAAGATATACCCTTTCTCCATTGCATCTCTACCAAGAGAACGCATCCTTCCATAGACTAATTGGTATTGCTAACAACCTAATTATTATCGTTCCTTGTCTTGTAGATGTCAATTTCTCCCTTAGTCAATATTACCGATAGTAGTGTTGCCTTAATCTGGATCAGTTTGTATTGCCAATGTTCCTCTTCATAACTTTCGGTTTGGCTAATTCCTAATTGCTGTTTAGAACTCATCACTGTATTAATGTATATCACCCGTTGTCATGCTTCGATACATACATTCTTATCCTTTATCTAATCAGGGTAGTATCGATTTTGATGCCAACGATATGGCTTATTTCGATTTCATCAATTCTTCAAATCAATATTATAATAGTTGTTTGATATATAGGTCGCCGACAACTTGATAGTTCGTGCCTCTTAAACATCGATTTCTCAATTGTCGATGACTAATCTCAATAACTATTTGATGTCTCCAAGTTATCGACATGGTTAATGGATGAAATCACAATCGCCGAACCTCCAAGAGCATGTATAAGCTTTGATATTGATATCCTTCTTCGCTGGCTATTGTCTCTAATATGTGTGTGCCACAGTGGTATAAAGATGGCAGGTGTTGATGTTGACCAACCTTAGACGTGTCTCCAATACTAAAGGTATTATCCCTATTAAAGTTGTCGCTGCTCTCAGACGATGATTTCCCCTTTACTCTGACTCCCGTATTTGCTTCGATGCTTAATATCAATATTCGACTTCACTGCCCGTAGTTTTTGGTTTATGTATAATATTGGCACCTCTGAGCAATGTGATGTCGTGTAATAGTTCAGAACAAATGTTCCATGGCACCCTTGTGCTTCCCATAAACCTCAGCGTTAACTATGTGCTATTGTTTTCACCAGTCAATAGGCAATTCAAAAATATAAGTATTTTGACCTTTATTTATTATTATTTTAATCATGGTCTTAATATTTATATTTATTTATTTATTTTATTTTTCATTATCATATTTATTATAATATCTTATATTATTATATTAATAATAGATTAGATTATATTATAACATTATTCGATTCTATATAATATTCTTCATTATTATATTAATAATATAATTAATTAAATAATAAGTTATATTATAATTTATTGTAATTTATTTGTTTATTAATTTATTATTATAACATTATTCGATTCTATATAATATTCTTCATTAATATAATTTATTTTTATTATTTATTATTAAATCCTATTCTGAAAGGGGACATTATGATTACATCTTGTCTTTACCAAACAGATTGATTTATAAAAAATTTCAAATAAATGTTTAAAGGAGAAAAATCATTTATGTACATGTGGCGTTATGCTATGTAAAGAGTCACCAAGAGTCAAGACACATGTATGAATACTATTATACAAGGTTACTCCAAGTTTCCAGGACAGGTACATTAGGGGACAGGGGGACGAGAATCTGGGACAGCAAATTTTTTTGCCAATTTTGGAGATGGCAAAGGGGACGGCTATATAAATTAGGGAAAACTAAAATATGTAGAGAAATTTAAAATATTCCTATGAAAACATAGATAAAGCATGCACTTATACATTATAGAACCTTAAAATATAAGAATTAACAAAATTCTTGTGCCAAATTTGTGTTATTTGAGAGTGAAAGTCAAGTTTCCTCTAGACTTGTAAGTCAAAGTCCCCTGGCGTCCCCTGTTCTCGGTATGTTTCCAGGACAAGGATGGCTAAAAAAGACCTGGGGATTTACCTCCAGGTAACATAGCTATTATATGATACTTTGTAAATTTGTAGGAAGAAACAATGTAGCTTGTACTAATAATATGATATTCCTATTAACAGAAGTACATTTCTTTTTCAGGGTCCTTTCCACTGTTAACTTGGTTGCTTCTTTAGCTCCCTGTGCATTCACTTACCATTAGAACAGGAAGCCTTATCCGGTGAGTATGGCGACAAATTATGAATTTTCAAGTTGTAAATGAAAACTAAACTGGATTTAGCTAATGAGATGCTGATATTTGTAAACAAAGCAGGCTAAGAAGAAATGAATAGTGACAATACTCCTTGCTGATGTAACTTATGAAACCATGATATTTGTAAAAGAAGCAGGCTAAGAAAACGTCAAGAGTGACAGAACTCCTTGCTGGCCCACCTAGTGAATGACAGTTTCCCCAAGTCCAAAGACCATTCCCCCAGCAATGCTATAATTTCTCATTGTTCAGTAAGATATATGGTGATTTTCACATAAATAAATACAAAATGACTTCCCTTATTTCTGCAACTTGTAAGAGGCACGTTGAATATGGTTTCATAGAAACTTATGTGGTGGGACGTGCTGGACAGCAAGACCATACCCAAAGATGATCCATAACAGCAGATTATCTGAAGTGCCATTGCCAAAGAAAAGTTATTCTTATGTGGTGATTGTGCATAGTTATGAATATTTTGCAACATGTTAGGTTGATGTTGGTTGGTTCATTTTCTGACTGGAGGAATCATAAGTAATATTTAAGTAAATGATAACCAGTTTTGAAGCCAAATTGTAAAGTATTAAATAAGTAATTATTCTGACTAGTGAAAGAATGATCACCAAAGGTGAATAAATGAGTTCCAATGAATAGGAAATGTTCAAATGATAATGGTTTTAAATTTGTTTCTCACATATTTTTGCAATTCTCAAATGTGCCTTAGGCATTTGTCATTATGAATAGAAATCATCATGTCAAAAGTTAAAAGTTGAGTGCGTTGGCATAAAATTCTGCAAAATTCAAAATGGGGTTAACCAAGAATCAGTGAGGAAGTAGATACTTATGTAATCAAAATGGAGTTTTCTAGTCATAAGGATGATGAATCAGGCATTATAGTTTAAAAATCTACAGCTGGAAATGAGCTCCAAGTGGGCCCTGAAATCTTCATAAGATCTTCACATGGGGAACATAATTATTTTGGTCAAATATTATCACCTAAAAAACTTTCACCGAATTTCTAACAAAAAGGAAGATAAAATGTTGTCATGTCTGCTCACCTGATTCCGAAGAAGACCAAGAATCAAATATATAGCAAGCTCTGCACATGATAGTGAGTTTCCAGAACCACTGCCTGGGATTCTTGCAACTTTTATTCCAAATTTTGTGGCAGCCTCAATATCAACACCTGCTTCCATAATATGTTTTTTTAGATGACTTCACTTTTTGTTTAAGGGCCTTTTTGTTACGCAAATTAAAAGATAAATTGAATACTGCATAAAAATATGTGATTAGATCCAAATGGGCAGCACGTATGATTGAGTAGAAATTTAAAAAGAAACCTAAAACATGCCACACTACAATGGATTTCACGTTGCTGTATGCAAAAACAAAAATATAAATTCAATTTTTATTGTTATATAATTTTAAAACTATGGGCAATTTTATGCAGAAAGGCATTTTCAATTAAAAAGGAACATACCTTCCAATCCTACACCAAATTGCATAATCAGCTTCATCTGTTTTGCACGAGCAATGACTTTTGATTCAAGACGCATGCCTCGCACTACACATATATCATAATTTCCAATTTTATCAGGGACTTCATCGAAGGGTACAGCATCCACCTGAAATTCAAATAACATGGAAGACTAGGCATTATGAGAATATAGGAATAGTAGTTGGTTTTCATTAAAAAAAGGAAGAAAACTACAGGAAAACAACCAAAATGATTTATAAATTCAAAATAATTAGTAAAGTGAAAGGAAAAAAGTCATTACCATGCCTTTCAAGAAAATGTGTTGCCATGCATATATTTATTTATATCTAATATAACTCTAAACTATAATGTAGTTTGTACATACACCTAGGCTTTTAAATTATGGCTCAAAATAATTTTAGATCATCATACTAATTTATATTCAATTGAAATCCAAAAACTGAAGCTTAACACAGTTAACTCAAGAAACACTATCATTATTAACCATCGATACAAAAGATATTACTAAAAGAAATCAAGTGTGAAATCGAATTAAAAAAATAAAAGAAAAGATGTTTGACCTAAAGCTATATTCTTTTAACAAATGTTCACCTCACAATATGGTCAAATTGCAAACTTAGTATGAGATGTGATCCATAAACTCAAAGAGATCCTCCCAAACAGCTCACCAGCAACAGATTCTCTATTTGACTATTCAAAACACATCCCAAACATGAAATGCTAAGGTTATAATTTGCTTATCCACCTAGCATACATGAGCTTGCATTCATGCAACATCACAAAGACATGAAAAACACAAATCAGTTGCAGTAAACAAGTAAATCACTTTAACAATTAACAGTGGAAAAATTTCAACGGAAGGGGTATAAACTCCTCATCTCCACTACGGAACACTCAAGATACAATGTAGTTTGCTCTTAATACACCAACCAAGTTCCACAACAAGTAACAAGAGCTCATAGAACCTACGAAGAACTGTGCAGCTCCAAAAACCCCGCTCAAACAATGACATGCAAAACACTTGCTTGAAGAGGTAAGCACAAGTGCCAACTTGTGTTCCCTGCACAGACCTGATTGTTGTAGGCCCTTTCATAATCCCTTAGTTTTCAACAAAACCAATGCCAAGAAGTTGAAGTGAACAGCCAAGACCCTTCACATTCTAATAACCATCCACTCATAAACGAATTCGCCAATTCTGCTAGCATGCAAACACCAAATTTGTCCAATTCTGCCAGCAGGTGAATGCAAATTTGTCAGTCTAACTAATTCACTGGGCATTCACATGTTTGTCACCTTTAACAAGCAGCGAATTCTCCAAAACTGTAAAACAAGTGATTTCTACCACCTGCATACAAGTTTGTCTTCTTCCTTAAGATGCTCCAAATTGTAATGTCCCCTTCTTCAGTAAGCCATGGAGATTAATCGTTAGCCCATACAGTTGTGGTCCCGAAGGCTAACTAGGACTATCAAAGGGATCCTAGAGGCGATTGGCCTAAGTGAATTTAATTTCATGCCAAACAGAGTTCGTTTGCTACTTTAAATATAACAAGCAAGGGTATGTTTATAAAGTGATTATTAAAATGATTTAGTTATTCTTATCTTAAGGGAGGGGGTCACTTTATAACACCATTATAAACAATTAGCAAATATTTTTATTTTAAAATCTATACTGGGCGGCCCACTTACAAATTAAAAAGGGAACATTTGATTATCAAAACCTTTGTCGAGAAGAGAATACAAACAAAGAATGGATTCCATCTTGGGCGTTATGGAAAGGAAGAGTCACCATGGAGATTATACGAAGGGATTTGTGGGAAGGGAAGGTATGCGGAGAAATTATCAAAGAAAATAGGAAGCAAGAAGGAAAGTCATTTGCAGAGCTTGTGGAGAATTAGTGTGTGGGGCTTGAGGGACGCACACCCCTTTAGCTATCAGCTTTGACGCCATTTCTTAGGAATGGTCTTGGAGCTAGTTTTGGAGCTACGTTGAGGAGAACATCATCAAGAGAATCGAGTATCAATCTACAAGTTCGATAGTAGTGTGCCTATTGCATATACATAGCAGCGTAGCTTACTCTTGTTGGTGTAAGCACTCCTCTTATAATACGGTGGAAGAAAGAACTTATATTGAGCCAATACCTGGAGGTCACGAGGAAGCACAAGTCACATACCTTGCTGGCTGCGAAGTAAACTACTGGTGTTCGTATTTGTCCTGGTTGATGCCGAGTTCATGCGGATGGATTGTGAATTGCTGGGTCGAGCATTGTGACAGTAGTTTACGCTAGTGAAGTGTGTTCACATACCAGATTTGAAGACTAATTTCGCTGCTACTGTGAGTGCTGATACCATAACCGAACTGCATGTTCCTATCCACTGGCCGCATACAGTCATTTTGGAATCATGTTTGAAATTGGTAGCTGACTGCGATCTTTATAAGGGGAAGCCTGTAGACCTTGACACAGGGGAAGTCAACACTCACGTCTGCTGGAATTACTGAACCATATAGGTGACTGAGTGAAGGTTGCACCACAACAACTTAGAGATACCCAAATACAAACATTGATCTACCTCTGTCAATAAATGGTTGTAATTTCCTGAGTTTGTACATGGCAAAAATTATTTGGAATTTATGAATTAAATTGTTAGATTATGTTGTTGTTTACTTACAATATTTAAAGCATCTCTCTTAACATGAACTGCAAACCTATGCCACGAAAACATTGAGCAAAAACAACACAAAACACATCATAATGAAAACAACAAAACTCAGTAAATTTTTGCAAGCAAATTGCTGCCAGTATTTCGAGCTGATCAGAAAAACAAAAATATATAAACAGAAAGGGGTGGGTCATTTCAGTGGTATCAGAGCAGTGTATCTTGTAATCTTGGTGGGTAAATAATGCAATGAACAAGTAGTGATATGACAGATTGTAGTGATTAAACAATAATTTGGCCACCAAAATAATAATAACTCCCAAAATACTTATCCTTTAAATATGTCGTCTAAATCAGGAGTCACACCTAATATTTCCCCACGTGACCAATTGCACTTACTAAAAATGGAAAGGGCCCATCTCTATCAACCTCAGACTTACTATAAATAGTAAGTATATGAAACTGAGCCCAACCGAAGTCCAATCTGAGCCAAACGAAGACCAAACTGGAACATACTGAATTCTGGAGAAGACAAGAACCTCCATTAACCAAGCCTCTACCTCAAAAGACCCTCTATCCACAATAATTAGCCTACGAAGGACACAATAATAGGTTAATCCCTCAAACTCTAATGCTCATGAAAAATGCGGACATTACAGTCCACCCTCCCTGAGATCACTTGTCCCCAAGCAATCATGATTGCAAAGAAACTCCACTACACCAGAGTTCCAAATGAAAACTGAGAATTGTCCCACACTGCAACAGCACTGTTGAAGCACCAAAATAACCCCAACGGCATAGAAATGAAAAATAATCCATTTGTCCAATCTCTGCGCACTGAAACTATGCATCTGAAATGAATCATGTACATGGGAATCAAAAGTAGAACTACCAGTAACCCACACCATGCACACACTGCAATACTCCCCAGCGAATGTAGACTAGAATACCGATGCACATGTAGGATCCCACAACACACTGAAGAGTGTCCAATAAAATAAGCCTAGATGCCAAATTCTGAATCCATGCCAACCAAGAAAAATAACCCAAGACATTAGCTACACTAACATGATCCCAACAACATAATACCGCAAAAGGTGAAGCAATCTGTTGGGACCCTGTTAGCAAATTTAAGTTGTCATTAGTGAAGATAGATGCAAACACCATTCCCACCGATATAAGGTACACCACTAGATCACTCACTTTACTTTATAGGCACTGGTAGATTAAAACAGAGTATATGCACCGATAGACCGAACAGAGTACATAGTACCGGTCTTATAGTGCATACAGGGGATGAACCGGATATAAGATTAATACCGGTCAATAGCACGTCAATCCGCAACGGTGAATGCAGAGCTGTTTAAGTTAAAACCGGAATATGTGGAACATCCACCGTTTAGAACTAGAGTTAGCTTTTTAACAGGAGTTAGTTTTATTTCTACGCAAATGTTTCAAGGTAAACTCAAGATCAGAACGCAAAGCTTTTTCTTTGTTGCATAATTTAAGGACGAGTTTACAGCCTGGCGGTTCTATGAGTTAGGGTTTCATTAAGATGAATTTTGCATAAATACAGGTCATAGGATGCAAGAAAATAGTTGTTGAATATATAGAGCAAGAGAGAGATATCTTCTGAGAGAAGAGCTACAGTCACAGAGGTGAAAGGCAAAAAGCATCAACAGCTAGGCAGAACAGGAAGA